>MU122100.1:195399-340788 GCA_014904905.1 Wilcoxina mikolae CBS 423.85 | reverse complement strand
GATTGACCTCCAAATCGATTGACCTCCAAATCGATTGACCTCCAAATCGATTGACCTCCAAATCGCCTCGGAATGGTCTCTGCAGTAGTCAATTGACTTGATATAGGAATACATATGAAGTTTCGATGCTTGTAGATCTCGAAAGTAAGGTGTTGCGACTCGTTTGAAATCGTCATGTGGAGTAGGTGACACTACACTCGGGGCCAATTGACTTCACAATCGTCCCTGCGGCAGTCAATTGACTCGATTGAAGTGTATACATATCCTGATTTCATCAATCTAGTGATGATACTCATTGTAAGTCGAGAAGAGAGTTTTCAAGTTGTCAGGGTGTATCTCATGGCAGGTAACACGTCTCTTCGCGACCGATTGTCATCTAAATCATTTTGGAATCGTCCCTACTACCGTCAATCAACTCAATTTGATGATTACTTATCTTGTATCGACAATCTAACGATAGTTCTCGGTGTAGGTCTGACGCGTTGAAAAAGAAAAGAAGTCACGAAATCCTATGAGCGAAACGTATCTGGTGACTGAAAAGCGATTATAGTGTAAGGACGTACTTCCTCGTATGGGTGAATACGTGTAGATACGGTTGCAAACGGGAATAAGTAATATATCAATTGTGAGGTATGTAGGTAAGATAATCGCTAGCGTGCCAAAAGCACTTCGCGAGGTGATTATATATGAAGGGCGGTTATCCGGCCTCAGCAACCAATTGCACTCGGGAAGGCCAAGTACACTTGAGAGCCAAGTGCGCTTGAGAGCCAAGTGCACCTGGCACCGCCATTACAGCTGAACCGAATGGATGCACTGATTACTCAGACTCAAGGAAGCAACATCAAGATCAGAGAAGCATTGCCTGAGTTGGTCAGAGCATATGAAGCCCTAGTATGTAGGCAAAATGAGATCTATGATGCTGTGGACTCAGGAGTTGACTATCTGCAAAGAGTCCAGCTGGAACATTACTCAGACATCATTGTCCAGTTCCAGGTATTTGCGGCCAATATTAGCGTTGCAATTGCCATTGCAAAAGCACAGTCTTTGGAAGTATATGAGGAGCTATGTCTGGTCCTTGGGATGCAGATACAATACTCATCGGCAGCATGGACCTCTCTCTCTGGTATATTGGAAAAGAGGGAAAGAGCTCAAGAACGGCTCACTCTCCAAGTACATACTCAGTCAGAAGAACTTACCAGTGTCAAACGAAAGGCCAATGAAGAGGTCAAGAGGGTCACAGAACTCAAGAAGAAGGCTGACGCTAAGAAGAAGCGGAGAGAGTGTGATATAAGGAAGACACGAAGGGACATGGAAAAAAAGTTTCGGGACTTGACAAGGAACCTTATGACTAGGCTATCAGACGAAACCACCAAGAAATCTATCAAGTCCCCAGCAAGGTCTGTCCTTGGACATCAAGAAGGAGATATTAAACCCAGTGACGAAGGATTCCACCTTCATTACTGTATAGGTACCAAAGGAAAAGGATATTGGGTTAAAGAAGCCATTACTCCAGATCCTGAAGGAGCCCCACTGCCACAAAGAGGTTCTGATTCGGAATCTGGCCTCTCTGGCTGTAAAGATGAGGAAGGAGGCAGAGGTGGTGGTGGTGGAAGCGCTGGAAGTGGTGGAGGTGGAGGTGGAGGTGGAGGTGGAGGTGGAGGCAGAGGTGGAGGCAGAGGTAGAGGTGGAGGAGGTGGAGGAGGAGGCAGAAGCGGAGGAAGTAATGCAGGAAGTTTACATCCAAGTCAAATACCCCTACCTCCTTCTGGGAGTACACACTATAGTACTCCACCTCCCAACCCTCGCCTACCAGCCAGATCCTCCAAGAAAGGGAAAATGAAAATGCCTCCAGTCTTCAAGGGGGATAAGAAGGATTCCAAAGAAATGTATCGAAGATGGATTCGATCAGTGGAACGTTATGTACAGTACTTCCGCGACGAATTCTACGATGATATTGACAAGTTCATATGGGTTGGAGGCCTATTGAAAGACAAGGCTCTAGCCTGATATGATAACTGTGAAGAGGACATGAAGAAGTTCTTCCAGATTGATAACTGGAAGTCTTTCACCAGTACGATGGAAGAGAGATTTGTCGATAAGCAAGAGGAAGAGAAGTCCCTGCGAAAGCTGAATGATATGAAATACACTGGAGATATTGAGGACTACATGAGGAAGATGGAAATCCTCAACTTTCGTGTATATCTCAACGTAACCTCTTACATCCATTCCGTTAAACAAGGAATGAACGAGGAAATTCTGAATCGAATGTCAGCTGCAGAAGTACCATCCAAAGATGACACTGCCTTCATCGAGTTAATGAGGCAGGTGGGTGTATCATACGAAGATCGGTTGGCAGAGAAGAATAGGTCTCATCAAAATCGTGACACCTTCCAAGGGAACAAGGGAAACAAACGAAAGACAGATGAGGACCAGGGGCAAGATAAGAACCAAGAAAAGAACCCAGAGAAGGACAAAGGTTCTGACCCCAAAAAACCTTGAACAGAGAAGAAGGGACCAAAGCCTATTCACTCTGATAAGGCCAAAGCCGTTAAGGGTATTCCTGAAAGTTTGCTAGAAGCAAGAGCCAAACGCAATGAATGAAAGCGTTGTGGACCCTCTGAACATGATCGATGATTCTTCTGTATGAATTCCATCAAGGCTTCGTCTAGCAAGAAGAACAACAAATCCAAGGATAAGAAGGAATCTCCAAAGCAGGAGACTACAGCCTCCAGTTCGAAGGTCAGACCAAGGAGTTTGGCTGATATGATCACAGCATCTGCAACTCATGCACCCTCGAGGAGGTTGTATAAGGTAGATTCTGATGGAATGGAAATTGACGATTGAGAGACGCTGGGTTTCTTATGTCTTTTCTTAGGTTTAGGATTGCGATCCTTCCTTTAGAGTATAGATACCCACAGACTGTTACATCCTGAGTTTAGTTTTCATGAGAAACGATTTCTTTCTTTACAAAAGAAGGGTGCCTGAGGATCAGTTCAGTACTCGAAATATACTGGTCATATAGTATCCAAGTGGAAACATATGACTACCACATTATCGAAACAATCATAAAACACCTCTAGGCATATAACTACTGCTAGAACCACAATCCGTTGCGGCTGGAACTGTGTCGAAAGGCAGTTCATTATGGTTTCTACACGAAAAGGCAGAAAGCGCAAGGCCTCGGCCGCAGCATCTCAACCTCAACTCAAGAAAGCGAAGCAGCTACCCCCAGAACCAAAGACTGGTTCAAGAGCCACAGTACACATGTTTGCATCATTTAAGGACAAGAAAAATGTTCTGGTTAGAGTCGTTTTGGATACAGGGTGTGATACACCTATGATATCAAAGTAGGGGGCCGAAACTAATGGTGTTTCATTGGTTACTCGAACAGAACCTAAGTCAGTTGAGAACTTCAATGGCGAGATGGTTGAAGGAGCTGGATGGCAGTATACCTTTCCAGTTACTCTTCGGTACGAAAACCATTATACCAAAGAAACCTTCGAAATCGGACCTATGGAATCAGCAACTGATATCATGTTACCTTACCGGTAGATCGTCAAGTATAGAGCACTCAGAGAAATCACTGAAGAAGGTGATAAGCTCCAATTAACATCGAAGCATTGCCATAAGCACTGTACAAAGATAGCAGTTAGCTCCTTCTCGATTGAATATGACGATAGTATCTTCAAGTTTGGTACTGACCCACGATGGATCTGAGTAATTGGGTCTATGCATATCAATGCAGCAGGTGAAATGGAGATCAATTGGGTCGAGCAAATTCCATGGCAGTATCAAGACTTTAAGTCAGTTTATAATGGGGAAACTGCCAACGCTCTACTGCCACATCAATCATTTGTCCATGCAATAGACCTAAAGGATGGGGAACAACCTCCATGGGGTCTTACCTATGCTCTTTCAGAAAAGGAACTTTCAGTCCTAAAAGAATATCTAAAGGAGATGCTCAATTATGGCAAGATTCGAACAAGCAAGTCACCAGCTGGAGCATCAATACTCTTCATCCCAAAGCCTCATGGAAGGGATTTAAGATTATGTGTGGATTACAGAGGACTCAACTGCATCAGGATTATGAATCGGTATCCTTTGCCACTTATGAACGAACTTAGAGACAGAGTTACTGGCTTGAAGCTTTTTACAAAGATTGATCTAAAAGCTGATTACAATCTCATTCAAATAAGATCTGGTGACAAATGGAAAACAGCATTTCGTACAAGATATAGTCACTATGAATATTTGGTTATACCTTTTGGATTGGCAAATATGCCAGCCTCATTTCAAGATATGATGAACGAGATCCTGAGAAATCTAATCAATCATGGAGTTGTGGTTTATATAGATGATATCCTCATCTATACCAAAGATGACGAAGAGCATGTACGATTGACAAGAGAAGTCCTTTGTAGGTTACAGGAAAACAACTTGGCTATAGCACCAGATAAGTGTGAATGGCATCAGAAGCAAGTTGAATTCCTTGGTTATATCTATCAGGAGAAGGTGTCTGCATGGCAGAGGACAAGGTTGATACTATCCTGAAATGGAAAACGTCAGACTCAGTCAAAGATGTTCAGTCATTGTTAGAATTTGCCAATTTTTATCGACACTTCATCAAGAACATTTAGAGAAGCTGCAGACAGTTGACAGACTTAACCAAACAAACTGGTGAACAGTTCGATTGGAAGGCAAATCCATGCTATCAGCAGGCTTTCGATTTGTTAAAAAAGTATTTCACTGAGGTACCAATCCTTTGTCACTTTGAACCTGAACACCCTGTAGTCATTGAGACTGATACCAGTGACTTCGCCATCGGCACAGTCCTTTCCCAATTGATTGATGGACGATTACACCCTGTGGCCTACCACTCTCGAAAGATGGATAAGGTAGAGATTAATCATGAGATCCACAATAAGGAGATGCTAGCAATAGTATCTGCCTTTAAGGAATGGGGACGTTATCTCGAAGGTGTAGCCCAGCAAATCAGTGTGTTTACCGATCACAAGAATCTTGAGTACTTCACCACTACTAAGATATTGAATCGGAGACAAGCACATTGGGCACAAGAACTAGCTGGTTATGATTTCAAGATATTCGACCGATCAGGTAGTGCAAATGGTAAACCAGATACATTATCTAGGAGTTGTAAGAACGTACGTCCTCGAACGGCCTCATATGGATGGATACGTGTAGATACGATTGCAAACGGGAATAATCAATATAGATATCAATTGTAGGTAAGATAATCACTAGAGTGCCAAAAGCAATTCACGAGGTGATTATATATGAAGGTGGATTACCCGGCCTCGGCAGCCAAGTGTACTTATGATGGCCAACTGCACTTGGGAGCCAAGTGCACTTGAGGGCCAAGTACGCTTGATAGCCAAGTGCACCTGGCACCGCTATTACATCATCCCCCTCTTAATCAGCAGATCTCCTGGGCTGCAACATATATATACATAAAGAAAGACAAGATAAGGTGCATACACCTTCGTACGACTGCATAAGTCCCGCGACTGATCGGTGCCATCATGGTGGCCTCATGACGGAATCGGTGCATGAGGAAATCCACCTCTAGTGGTAGGTGGTAAAACCCATGCCGACGCCATTTATACTGAGCCAAATCCATAAGAAGAGAAGACGAAAGAAGGAAACCCGAGGAACCGTATTATTTGCCCCAAATCCTCCTGATCCTACTAGTGCTACCTCGGTGGTGCTCGAATCGATAAATGTCTTTGGCTGACTTGCGAGCGACATTCCACATCGATATATCGTAATTGACACCTCGACTTCCGACTAATCGATCGATCGTAAACAATTTCTTTCATTGAATGCGTTCGTGAAAGTCATCTGAGGGTAAGGCCATCGCGGCCGGTATCGTATCTCTGCAGCAGTCAACTAGCATAATTGCATCATGTACTTATCTTGGTCATGGCTGCTGCTCTTGAGAGCCCTCGAATTCGTATGATTTCTCTAATTCTATATCTCTGTGATTTCGTATATCCAAGCACATGGCAGACCTCATCGGAGATAGCCTCCGCTCTCGGCATTGATCATATATATCTCACTGATTGGGTCCAAGTTGACTCGTATATCCATTAGCTGGATTCGACTTTCCATTGTCGTGTGCTTCAGATTGGTTGACTTGTGTCGGCCTCATTCGGCTCTTGATTGCAGTCATCATATTCTGACATGCATTCGTACATGCTCGTTTGAGTTGCGGTATCTAACTTGAACGTGTGCCATAAGGTCGTACTCACAAAATAACCAAGTATGCTCCAGTTGCATCAAGGCAGCCATTCTCCATGCCATTGACTTCCGAATCCACGAAAGTAGTGAGTTGCACACGCCATGCCCTTCTGAGCCTAGCTGTAGGGCGTGTATCCTAAAATCTTAATCTGATACGGTTAATCACCACTATCTGCAGCGACATCAATCGATTATCATCATGGCTTCATTTGGTGCCCTCGGAGATAAAGGTCAATTGCAGAGCATATTTGTTCGTTGATATATCTAATTCGTAAGCATTCCGTACAAGTTCATAGGTACCATGTGATTCGTAGTGATTGCGCTCTTGGAAACTCCCGGAAGCCTGCATCGCAGCTTCGTACGTCTAACCTGAAGCTTCTGCCCCCGTCCTCTTAATCCAATGTAGGTGCGCTTCCATTATACTGTACATTCCGATGAGGTGCAATCCCAATAAGATGCACATTCCGATAAGGTGCACATTGCGTGCTGCATAATGATCCATATCTCTGACCTCGAATATCTCTGTGCCACTGGCGTATTTGGTCTGACGGATTTGGGCCTCCATCAAGTTTCCTCGGAGATTTCGGTACATCTCCTCCAGGCCGACTGTCATGGTCTCATAGATTTCTCTGCTCGGTATTGACACCTCGATAGACGGCTTCATAGATTCGTTCATTCTGTGTGCCATTCGATTGAGCTCCATTTTGTATAATATCTCGATCTGGTAGCCATCTTGCCTGTATGTCAGTAGTCCCATCGGTAGGCTTCGCTCCCATGATCATTCCTTGGCATTGTAACTGTTGAATTCTCTGGTGTACATAATTGTGACGGTGCTTGATGCCAGCACTTTCGGTGCAGTAATCGTTTGCAGTAGGTATTGTTTCTGAATTTCCGGTATGGTTATCCCCATCGTTGTGGTCGGAACTCGGTCAACAATTCTCCTATTCCAATGCTGATCCTCATATTGATTCTCGTGTCGATTCTAATACCTCCAATTGCCATCGTGGTTCGATAAGTAATTGTCTGCGAACTGTATCTGGGATCCTGATTCCAATCATTTCGTCGGTACATTCTAAATTCTCAGATTTGTGTATCTGCAATCAATTGCTAGTCTCGTAGCTTGTCATCTCAAATAAGACTTTCTTAAGAAAAGGGGAAAGTTCCAAACGTAACCTCACCTTACCATATAAGTAAATAGGCTTATCGTCATCCAACTCCGGCCATGACCATCCGTCTCCGATTATTCGTTTCCGGAATGTACAAATCTGCACTCATACAGTCCTCCTTTCATGGCTTCTCCTGTAGCTCTGTAAGCTCTATAAGGTCATCTTTACTCACCTTCATGCACTTAAGATTGGCTATCGCACGACCGTCTTCTTCTTATCCAGCCCAAGGAAGATAGTTCTTGATATCGCACTTCTGTAATCCATCCGGTGACATAACGTCCATCATAAGAAAACACCCACTCATTGATCCGTCCATATGGCATGGGATCTTAAGTCATAATCCAGAATCCGGCTCTTGAGCACGCATCTTATTCCTTGCTATTTCGGGAATCCATACCCCAGCACTTCTGCCTACAAATCGTTGCAGAGCATTAGGTTCGTACGATGATAACCACCAAAAGAATGTCTCATTGCACCGTAGTGACTGTTGCAGTCTCCAGCCCAGTTGTTTGTGGATTAATTGTCATTTGAAATGGAATCGTCATTTTGTCGACCATCATTTCAATCATCTTTTCATGGATTCGGAGGGGATTCCTTGCGGTAAAGTATTTGGTAAGCCGTATATGGCTCGTATAGTGTCCGTGGCATAATCGGTACATTTAGCCTTTCGAATACCTTTTCGTCATTTCCGCAGGTAGATATTGTCTCTAACATCCGTACGGATTCGTATGACTTCGTAACTGCTCCATTCATGTCACCATAGTTTGTTAGCTAAGAGGTAAATTGAAAAGATGGAGCGGTAGATGTTGTGGATACCAGGAGCCATGGGTCTAACGGACGTCCACGATGGAACCAAGGTACCGCAGCCAGTGAACTCTCTTCTTGACTCGGCGAGCCGGTAGTAGTCATTCAAGGCCTGCATTGTTGGTAACTCTTCTGCCGCAACTACCGCCACTGCTCCCTGCTCGCCCATCCAGCACCTGGGGCCAATCTCACTGACCATCAGTGATGCCTTCCATGGTCGCTCCCAGCAGCCCTGTACGAACTCCCACTCTTAGGGAGAATATCCATCGACGACCTCTCCTCTGGCCAATAGATCATCGATGGCAGTAGCTCCAAGTATTTGAATATCCGAAGTACAGCCACCTTCGGAACATGTCTCCTCCCTAGGTGTAGATTCAGGTGCATTTCCGACGCATTCTGATTGGTTTGTCCGGTCCACTGCCACCCCTTCCACTTACCCTGGGGTTCGTAGAGCCAAAAGTCAAATGCATTGCATGTCGATGCTAGGATTCCTGGACTAGTATCAAGGCAATCCAAACTCAATCTCCATCTCACAGTGCATCCACCGCAGCTACCACTATGTGTACGAATAAGCTCAATCAGCGAATCACATGCTTGTCACACCCAATTGGGACTGTCTGACAACCAAATAACGTCCAATCCCACTTGGGGATATGACAAGTATCAATTGAACCCCAAACTGTATATACATACGGGATCCGCTGGTGTCTGAAGGGTGTCCAGACGGTCTATCCTCCGGTAGCCCTGGATGGAACCTCAGATTCCCGGCTACAAATTAAAACCAAATCATCTCCATAGTATTCCTAGGACTCCGCTTTGTTTGCTATTGTATGGGCACATCCGGTGATAACATACTGTACTCGCTTGTTTGGCAATAAGGTATCATTGACTTGTATAATGAAATTGAAGAGTTGGTACTGATGGCTTCCTCTCCTCACAACGTTCCAATTCAGTAGTCCAATCAGGTGCCAATTGGGACAATTGGTAATCTCGAATCGTAACTGTTTGCCACTTTAGAATATTCAGGATTTGGTATACTTTTCTTTCGGGAATGCAGCTCGATCACGATCGCTGCTCTATTATCTTGCGCAGTTCTGTTGGTAGACGAATGATATCCATAATTATAATTGCCTTGTTGACTCATTCGGAATCGTTACCGTAGAGCCATGGCCTCCGTCTGCCTCCATGGCTCATTCGAATCGTATGTTATTTTGTAATCTCATAAGGCCGTTTACGGCCTCCCATGACTTCCATACCCGTAACTAAAAACTCCTAATTGGACCCGTAATATAATCAATGACTTCGACATGGCTCCTGCTATTGCGGCTCATGGTAACGTAGATAACTCAATTGAGTCTTGTAAAAGGTAATCGCAATCGTAATTGCCATCGGTATCATCAATCAATTTCTCAGCAATCTCGCGCTTGGATCTTCTGTAAAAGAGGTGATTCTCATAGCATTCGGCATTCTCGGATCTGTAAGTCTCGACCGTGTGTAAATCTGCTGGTTATCCGTATGCGTACTTTGCTGGATGAATTGATGCGTGCAGGGGTATCGTCGATTACGGCTTCCCCAAAACTTCATACTTGATTGACTGCCGTCGATATTATCTGACTGGTCTCGCTCATCAGACGAAGTTCGAAGGAATCTCTGGAGTACGGCTGGTGATACGTCTCTCAGGGTCACTTAGACTTCAGAATCATTCCTGTAATCGTCAAGTGACTCAAATGGGTAGTAACTAATCCAATCTCATCGCTCTCGTGGTTGGTAGCCTATTTGTGAAATGGAGATCGTCCTCGACTGACTTGGTCGCTGATGTGTCTCTGGTCAATTGGCCTTCAGAATCAACTCAGAATCATATCTTCCACCGTCAGAATCAATTGGGTATGCTTTTCAAGACTCTTTGCTTATGCAATCGGTAGGTCTCAAATCCTTATGATTTCTCGTTCGAATGTTTCGCAACGCGTCGTTCAAATAAGAGTAATTCATGTTTTCAGGAATACCTATCATGGCAGGCAACACGTCTCTCAGGTCTGATTGACATCTAACTCATCTCGGAATCATCCCTACTACCGTCAATCAACTCAATTGGATGATTCCTTATCTTGTATCGACAATCTAGTGATAGTTCTCGGTGTAGGTATCACGTGTCGAAAAAGTAACGAAATCACGAAATCCCATGAGCAAAACGTATCTTGTGACTGAAAAACAATTATAGTATAAGGACGTACGTCCTCGTACGGCCTCGTATGGATGGATACGTGTAGATACGATTGCAAATGGGAATAATCAATATAGATATCAATTATAGGTAAGAGAATCGCTAGCATGCCAAAAGTATTTCGCGAGAAGATTATATATGAAGGGCGGTTACCCTGTCTCAGCAGCCAAGTGCACTTACCAGGGCCAAGTGTACTTGAGGGCCAAGTACACCTGGCAGTGCCATTACAGGCGTTCGGAGTACCACCCTAAAAAGGGAGGAGATAGTATCGAAGAAAATAAAAACCAACCAATACATCATGTTTGAAGACCTGATCAGTTGGTAACATCTGAAGGGTAAACAGTGCAGGTGATAGCAGCGAAGCTATGAGGCGAACAGATCATGATTTCGTCTGCTAAATTGAGGTCAATCCCAGTAGTCAAGTTCAATTATTGGTTATTAAAAGCAGTGGTAGGTGCTGCAAATAACGACATTGCATGACAGGAAGAGTACGTTAGAGCAATGGAAGGAAGTTCAAGCCCTGACATCTCGTTTGAGAATGAACTCCATTATTTCAAAGGCAGACTGTGGATCCCAGACGGCCTACAGTTATGAAAACAAATACTCGAAGCAGAGCATGATTCGAAGGTGGAAGGACATATGGGGCAGGGCAAGACAATTGAGCTGGTTCGAAGGAATTTCTTTTGGCCAGAGATGGAAAATTCATTGAGGACTACGTCCACTCATGCCCTGAATGTCAGAAGAACAAAGCAGTTTGTCACGTTCACTACGGACGTCTACAACCTCTCGAATTAGCATACCATCTATTGGATTCAATCTCTATAGATTTCATCATCGTTTTACCTGCATCTGATGGCTGTTTATCAGTCTGAGTTATCGTTGACAGATTCACAAAGATCACTAACTTCATCCAACTGAAGGGTGGCGAGAAGGAAGCCACAGACCTGGTCAAGATCTTCCTGAAAGAAGTATGGAGATTCCATGGTCTGCCATCGAACATTATATCAGACAGGGATTCCTGGTTTACATCTGCATTCTGGTCCTCCTTGGTTGAAGCTCTCGATATTCAGTTGAAGATGTCTTCGCCATTTCATCCACAAACTGATGATTCAACGGAAACAGTAAATAAGACGCTAGAATGCTATCTGAGGAACTACTGCAACTACAACAGGATAACTGGTCTGAGATGTTGCCAATGGCAGAGTATGCCTACAACAACTCACTCACCATCGCGACTGGCATGTCACCTTTCTTTGCGAATTATGGGTTTGATCTACGAACTAATTGGCCCGTTGAAGCAGACGCAAAGAATCCGGCATCAAGGAACTATGTTCATTGGATATCAAGTGTGCATGATCTGTGTCGAAAAGGTTTAGAAAAGGCACAAGAGGCAATGGGGAGGTACCATAATAAGCATGCTAAAGAACCTCCGAAGTATTCGGTTGGTGATCTAGTAATGCTAAATGGAAAGAACCTCAAAATCAGACGCCCATCTAGAAAGCTAGATTCGAAGCTTCATGGTCCTTTCAAGGTGCTAAAGGTACTTTCACCCACAGCAATAAAGTTTGAATTGCCTAAGCATTGGTGTATCCATAATGCTTTCCATGTCTCTCTCATTGAACACTATCGAACGACCACAGTTCCAATCAGATCTGTACCAGAACTCGCCACCAGCAAAGGAAACGAACTAGTTTATGATGTACAAGGCTACGAATATGAAACAGGCTATGAGGTTGAAGAGATCATGGGCAGCCAGTATAGCAATGAACAAAAGAAGGTGCTATACCTGGTCAAGTGGAAAGAGTATCCAGACGAATCAGATTGGACGGAGAAACCTTATGAGAACTTTGATGACAAGGGGTTATTGAAGGATTATCATAAGCGAAACCCTCAGGCAGCTGAGGACAAGAGGTTGCCCTAGTACCTTTTCCCCATGAAGGGTTTCTAACGGCTAGCAAGATACCTAGGGAAAGGAATTCGTTTTTGGGGTACAAGGGGTCGTATTATTACCAAGGAGGAAAGGAGGAAAGGAGGAACTTTAGGTTTTGGATACAAGAGGTCATTATTTACCAAAGGCAACGAAGAGCAGAATGGAATGATCGTTCAGAGACGAACTCTCTAAGGGGGGGGGGGTAGTGTAATACCTCACAAGCTGTATATCACCAAAGGCCATCGGAGCGGCGTCACCTACGATCACTCGATGATAGCCGCATCGGGATAGTACAAGTGCCATCCCTGGATGTCATTGAAACTACACAGAATATCACTCGCACCCAACGAAATCAGATGAGCTGTCATGCAGTCAACCACACCACTGATAAGAAGTTAAAGGTGGTTATTGGGATGATGCCCTGCCAGCTCATACTATCGATAGTGTGAAGGCAACTGAGAGGCTGTAGAAATGAAAGCACCTGCATTTGCAGCATAGCTGACGAAGCCTATTATGTCCCTCACGATCGAAAGGATACCATTTGTCTGGGAACAAGGAGATCCAAAAGATACAATAGGTCTGGGCAACAGAAGTCCGAAGGACTGATGGCACTAGGAGTTCTTTTCGTCTGAGTTAGAGATCTGAGCGGTTAAATGCAGAAGGTCCGAAGGAGTGCTGAGGGATAGGAAGGGCATAGGTGCGAAGGGAAGGATAGGTAGAGGTGCTCATGAGAAAAGAGTAGATAGAAGTAATTGTTAGTGCGAGAGGAAAGAGGTATAAAGACCTTTAGAATCTTCGAGGGTATAAGGGCAAGCTTCTTGATGAGGAGAACAAGTCTTAACAATATAAGCATTGAAAGCCAAACATCTTTGTCTTGAATCTTCATCTCTTAGTGACTTTCACATTCTGAGCGAATCTTCATAACTTCTATCGAAAGCAAGTCCTGAAAGCAGTAAGGATACTACTTGTACTGGTAAACCTGGAGTGATATTCCCGGTATTACAAACAGTAGCATCCACTTATGGTACTGTTCTGATAGCTTTTCCGCCAGTATGCATGTTGCTGCAAAGTACACTGCTCCAATGTTGATTGCTTGATCGTTGAAAATGATCTGCTCATCTTAATTAATCTCCCATTTTGGATGTATTTTCCTGAGATTTTAACTTGTCTGTTCGCATTCCGTGAAATGCAAACATCCGTATGTTGTGCCCTGTACCTTGTATTGTTTCAGATGCCACAGAGGTATTAGAACGTCATAGTCAGTATGCATCGGTACCACTTGGAATGTCTTGAATGTACAATAATTTCCAAAAGGCAAACCAAGGGGAATGGTATACATATGAGATAATGCTACTGAGTTACCGCTAAATTCTTTTGCATCCATGTATCTTATTCTTCTGACTACCGGTATCTTAAAAACACTCACACACTGAGGTGATATAGTGAAAGCTGTCGATCCCAAATCGTGCATAGCTCGCACCGGAAAATACTGTACCTTTCTCTATTTATCAGTATAATCTACAATGAATTGCTAGACCAGTCTCTCTCCAATTCATGTTTTTGGGATTTTGTGTATTCTCTTAGTTTCATAATAAACAAAATCGTCAGAGGTATTTGGTTCTTTGATGGGTGGTTCCTATTTCGAGGGAGAGTGTTTTCGTTTGATAGCCATCCTTTTGGCAATAGCAGGGCTGCAACAGGAGGTTGAGAGTAGTCATGTTCTACCACTCGTATTGTGGTTCGTTGTAGATTGTAGGTAAAGCGTTAAGTACTCTTCCAATTGTTGTGTGAGAGTATTTGTAGTTGTGTTCGCAGTAACAGGGATCCTGGTCTTCACAGTTGACGTGCATACCATAGTACTTTGTCCAGATATTTCTGAAAACTGAGTCATCAATTGCCAAGTAACCTCCATATGCTGCCACTTGATTCAAGTGGTAGTTTAAGGAGGATATTGCTGAAGGTTGGTTCCAGAAATATGCTTCAGGGGTTCTTCTGGCTCTAAGAGTATGGCATCGATACTTGCAAAGTCATTAAGGGGTTGTGGGTCTGCTAGTCGGCCGGATAATGGAGCGAGGTCGAAGATTTTTAATTCTGCTGTGACAGTTTGTGTCGTAGTTATTCATTGTTGTAGTGTAGTTATTGTTGCTTGTTGTGATACTACAGGCCAGCAGTTTCGTCCCTACCGGACTCCTCCAGGTTCCGACTGGAATCAAAAATAATAATGGCTTTCTCCTGCCGGATCACCGAATTTTCCTTCACTTGATATCTCCTCTCAAATTAGTCTGAACTATCTTCCTATTGTTTCCACCAGTTTTGTGTCATATTTGAATCTTCCTCCAGAACACTATCTTTCACACTTGACGGTACCTCTCCATCCGAAGTTTTCTCCACTTCCTCAATAATATAGCCATCTACTTTTTCCTCCTGATCGTATGCTCCAACCTTTTTATTTTGATATTCCTTCAGGTGTCCGAAATCTGCAGTTCCCTTGGACAACTTAATGTCCCGAATGCATGTCATTGTGCCGTGGTTTCCTTTCCTATATGCCAGCCTAGCACAGTGTTGACACTCTTTTGATTTTCTGCGACAAGGCAGTTCCTCTTGAGGAATTCCTTCGGTCAGCTATGCGAATGTCTTACTATCAGCATTCTTAAAGGAGTTTGGATTTGACGATTTTCCAATTCATCTGTTGTCGTACTGTTATTCTTCCGGAGTAAGTTGTTGCCACTGAAAACCGGATCCAAGTCTCCTGGACTTCTGCAACTTGCCTTTATCTCTTTTGAGTTGAACCTGAACTACTATTACTACTTGGTGATTTGTCGACCTTCCTGAAGTTTTCTCTGTCGCCTGCCATATTTCCACATTCTTGCTGGAGTTTATAATGATTTTGCAGAGTTTGACCTCTGATATATCCACCGGATTGATAAGGCTGAGCTGTTTGACAATCTGTCGGGGTAGCTTGCTCATTAACATAGTTCAATATGCTACTCCCACAATTTTAGCCTTTGCATTCAGGATATCAAATTCCATAATCATGTCCTGAACATTTCCGGTATATTTCAACTCCATTATCGCCTGGTATGCCGTTTCTTGTTTAAGATTATTATGGACAAGGGTATGAATGGCTGTGCGATATTCTAACCAACTCCACATAAGGTTTCCTGGTAAGGCTCCCATTTCCCATTGCATGTGCCAAGCCAGTATGTGATCCTCCAGTCTTCCACTGCCATACTGGATCTTTGATCCGGTTCCCATAAAAAGGTGTGGCTGGTCCACTATAAATACCTTCATGCTCATCCACAATACATCGAAATCCTCCAAGCCTTTTCCTTTACATTTTGCTGGGTCTGAAAGTTTAAGCCTCGATTCTTTTGATTTCTCAGGACGTCGTGACGTGCCACATCTTCCGTGTTGAGATCCAGCCCGTGAGCGATATGATGAGTGAGATGGTGGTAGATTTGCTGGATTCCCCTCCGGTGAAGGAGGTACTGGTGAGTCACCGCGTACAGGCAAGGCTTCATCATGGCCTATATCAGTTCTGGATCCCCCTCTTAGTCCTATTGTTTGTACCACATCCAAGTCTGTTATTGGTGACATGCTCCGATATCTCTCCTGTGTCTTCTGCCACCACTGCTGGATATTGATTTTCCAGTCTGAATTTGTTAGAATAGAGTCGGGGAATTGAACTTTCTCGAATGCCACAGTCAATCCAGTGGTCTTTGCCTCCAATCCGTCAACCTGATGCATTAAATTCTGAAATTCCTCCCATATCGGGATGTGTTCCCAAATCTTTTGTTCCAGTTTAGCCAATCGATAGTATTGGGCCTTGATGCTTTGGGTTTATGATGAGAATCTGATGTTACTGCCTCGAATTTTGTTTTCACACCACTCAACCTTCTTCCATACATTCTGAAACTCCTCTGTGGCCTCTATAATGATCACATTGCTGGTTGTCGACAGGTTTTCAATTCCTGTCCTGGTCTCATTCAACACTGCGTTCAGAATCTGGATCTGCTCCGTATGTTTCTACAGAACCTGCTGTTTCAGAGCCATGTCGGTTCCCACCTGTTGTCTGAATAGTTGACAGTCTCGTTGAACGCCTTCGAATTTCTGCTTGAAGACTTCCTTCTTGCTGTTGCAGGCCTTGATTAGACGCTGCTTTTCATGATCTAGGCATTCTATCTGGTTCTGTACTGCATCTGATATGTCTGTATCTACACCCTCCAATTCTTTGCACAAGATCACGTATTGCATTGTTGGTTCATAGGAGAACATAGTTTTACAATGCAAGGAATGAAGAAACTTTTGGTTTTGTGTACGAGTGGTTATATGTTTCAAAAAGAGAAGAATAATATATTCTCGATGTGTGGAGATAAACTCTAGAGGAGGAGTGATATTGTTACACCACAAGATGAGAACTCTATCAAAGGAAGCAGTCTACTATCAATAAAAGGATACAAATAGTCACTCGCAAATTCTCGATGTAGTCATATAGTTCTAACTCTATCAGCCACCTTACCCTGACATCAACAGATCTCTAAAAGATATCACTAGTTTGATCATGATATCCAGAACAAACAGATAAATATCTATACAGTCAACTATGTCACTGATAATTATTGAAGATGTATGCAGGCTTAATATTTGGAGACCTCACACTACCAATAGAATGAAGGCAGCTGAGAAGCTCAAAATATAGAAGCATCTCAGTTTACATTATTGCAGATAAAGCTGTTGATACTCAGACTTATATAACCCATTAACAATACTGCCTCTCATGATCAAAGGGATACTATTTGCCTTAATGTTTAGGAATTGAAACAATATGATAGGACTAAACTATAGTATTGCAGGAAAACTTGGAGTCTGAGTAGCAGATTCAATATTGTTACTGATTATATACTCCTTCAAACATGGCTATTGTGGATTTCTTTTTCTTGGCTGTCTCTTACTTCAATCTTTTATCTAGGTCAGAGCTACCTACAAATTGTAAGTATCCAGGCTAGTATTGGCAACGAGATAGATCAGTTCAATATGGATTTGAATTGCAGTTTGAGTCAAACTACAGGGTTTGTCACAAACCAATTCGCGACCTATTGATGTTCAAACGAAAATCAGTATGTGAGTTACTTTCCAATCAGCTTGATATATAGCTTATCTTCTAGCATTGGCTGTTATCTACATGATAAATCAGTAATTCAGTCGATCAGACAAGAACTTATTTACTCATTTTCGTTCGAATTTGTGGCAGAAACAGTGGGGTTTGAGGCGAATGGCCTGGCCAGGATTCGGTTCGCATGAACGAAATCAGTTTGTCAACTGTACATATGTCAGAAGATGCATTTCAAATAGTTGTACCAGCTGCTTTCTCTTTCCTGATCCATGCTGCGAGAATGAAGAATACTAATGTTATTAAACTGAATGAGGAGGTAAAATATTTTGTTGATCTTGGCGAGGGTGTAGACTGCTTCTATAGAATACCTGGAGTGTTACTCCATATTTATCAGTACAAATAGAATTCTTACTGCTTACAGGAATTACAGGTGGTAGAGGTTAGAAATATTCATGCAGGATATGAAAGTCATTAAAGATGAAGATTCAAGACAAGGATATTTGGCTTTCCAATGAATATATTGTTAAGGCTTATTCTCCTTGTCAAGAAGCTTGCCCTTCTACCCTCAGAGATTCCAGATGTCTTTATATCTCTGTCTTCTCGCTTGCACAATTACTCATATCTACGCTAGTTACATGAGCTTCTCTACTTAATTACCGTTCGCACCAATACCCTTTTTGTTGTCAGTATACCCTCCACTTCTCTGCAGAACCTTCCGTATCTTTCCGGTAAGGTCTCCAATCCAGACAAATAAACCCTACAAATATCAGTCCCTCGGACCTCTGTAGTTCAGACCAATCATATCCTTTCGTATTCTGTAGCTTCCAGGTAAATACTATCCTTTTAATCATTGGTCGCATCAAAGGCCACATCAGCAATGATACAAACTCAAGTACTGTCGTATCTACAACCTTTCAGGGTTCTTTGTGTTTTTGGTGGTATGAGCTGGCAGAGAAATGATCCTATAATCACCATTCATTTGTTATCTGTGTTGTGGTTCACTGCATAACAGCTCATCTGATTTCATAGGTTGTGATAATCAAATCGAGTGATATTATGTGGATATTTGATGATAGGCAGCGATGGTACTTGTAACATCCTGATCCAGCTATTATCAAGTGATGATAGGTGACTCCACTTCAAGGATACCTGATGATATACAATTCTGTGAGGTGTTCTACTACTACCCTCATTATAGAGTTCATCTCTGAACGATCATACTCATCTGCTTTTCTTGGCTTTTGTGCATATTATCTCTTGTACCCAACATCAAAGTCTGTCCTTTTTGGCCGTGACCTGGTTAAATATGACCTCTTGTAATCCAAATCAAATCCACAAACTAGGTGTCGTGTTCGCTATCGAAAACCCTTCATGGGGAAAAGATACTAGCTTAACTTCTTATTCTTAGCCACCTGAGAGTTCTACCTATGATTCTCTTTCAACAACTACTTGTCATCAAAGTTCACATAAGATTTCCCATTCCAATCTGCATTGTCTGGATACCCTTTGCACTCAACCAAGTACAGCACCTTCTTTGATTCCTTCCTATATTGCTTACTCATAATCTCCTATACCTAATGGTGTATTTTGTACCCGTAGTATTTGTAAGGACGTACGTTCTTGTATGTATAGATATGTATTGATCTGCTTTCAAACAGAATAAGTGATAAAGAGGATGATATCAATTGTAGAGAAATGTATGTCAGAACATTAGTCAGTAAGTAAGTAAGATGATCGCTAGCGTACAAAAAGTAATTCGCGAGGTGATTATATATAAAGTGCTGTTATCCAGCCGTGGCACTCAAGTGCACCTGAGCAGCCAAGAATACTTAGAAAGCCAAGTGCACTTACGAGGCCAAGCATACCTGACACTGCCATTACAGTCTTACATATTGTAACCAAGTTTTTTTCCTTAGCTACTTGTAGTGAGCTCTGGTATAGATCAGATGGAAACAGTGGCCATTCGATAAGATTTAATGATTGAGACATGGAACGCATTGTGAATATGCCACCACGTTGGCAATTTACTCTTTATTGCTGTGTGAGAGAGTACCTTTAGTACCTTTAAAAGATCATGTAGCATCTCACCTAGCTTTCTAGATGGATATTTTGTCTTGGAATTATTCCCATTCAACATAACTAGACCACCAACTGAATGCTTTGAAGGTTTCTTAGCACGTCTATTGTGGTACTTTCCCATTGACTCTTGGATTTGACTAAGCTGATTCAACATAGATCATATATGCTTGACATCTGGTCGATATTGTTCCTTGATACCAGATTCTTGGCTTTTGCTTCAAAGGACTAATTTGTTTGAGGATCACACATTGACTGTTGTACTCTCTCTAAACTCTTTCCAAATATTCCATGCGCTCTTGACATCGAATGGATATAGATCCTGAATGCCAGATTCTTTGCTTCTGATTCAATGGACCAATTCGTTTGAGGATTGAACCTATAGTATGCAAAGAAAGGTGACATGCCAGTGAGGTAGTAATAGAGTTATTATCGGTATACTCTGTCTTTGGCAACATTTCTGACCAGTTATCCTGCTCGTAGTTGCAGTAAATCTGCAGTTAGCATTTCAACATTTCGTTTACTCTTTCCATTGGAATATTGGTTTGTGAATGGAATAGCAACAACAGTTTCAACTGAATATCAAGAGCTTGAACTGTGGAAGACCAAAATACTGAAGTGAACCTAGAGTCTCGGTCTAATAATATGTGCAAGAGTATACCATAGAACCTCCATAATTGACCAGGTCCATAGCTTTCTTCTGACTATGTTTGAGTGGAATGAAGTGTACCATCTTTGTAAATCTGTCAACAATAACCCATAGTGAGGAACAGCCATCTGATAAAGGTGGATCGATTATAATGTCAACAGAGATTGAATCGCATGGGCTGTATGCCAGTCTTGTGGTGTTGCAGATGTATATAACGAGTTTGACGAGCTGCATTGTTCTGCTGATATTCAGGGCATATGTGGAAATAGTCTTCGATGAATATCTCAATCTAAGATCAAAAGAAGTTCCTTTGAAAATTCTCAATTGTCTTGCCCTGTCCCATATGTCCAGCTATCTTTGAATCATATTCTATTTAGAGTATCTGTTATCGCAACTGCAGATCGACTGGGATCTACAGCCTGCCTTTATAGTATAGGGCTTCATTTTCAAACAGGATATCAGCGCTTGGACTGGCTTCGTTTACTTTGATGTGCTCTTCCTGTCTTAAAACATCGTTGTTGGCAGTGTCTACTACTACTTCCATCATTGACGAATTGAATTTGACTACTGGTATTGACCTCAGCTTTGCAGAAACATTCATAATCAGTTCACATCGTAACTTTACTACTGTCACCTGAACTGTTTTACCTACAGAAGTTAGTAACTGCTCAGGTATTAGATCGCAGTATATTGGTTAATGTTTGGTTCCTTCAGTACTACCTATCCACTCTTGAGAGCAGTACACTGAACTCCTAGACAATATATCAGTTTTCCCATTTGCACTACCTGGTCTATAAAAAGTCTTGAAGTTATAACCAGCCGGTTCTTGTGCCTAATGAGCTTGTCTCCAATTCAGACTTTTAGTAGTAGTAAACTACACAATATTCATATGATCATGTAAATACACTGATTGGATGAACTTCACATTTGATATTCCATCTCCACTCCTTCAAGGGAGATACCTTTGCCAACATCCCCTTATGATGAATCTGATAGCTAATTTCTAGTCTTGACAATGAACAGTCGGAAATTTGTACCATCGATGAATGAGTTCGGTTCTAGCTAAATGAATCCTTGCCAAGACATTCGCCTCAAACCCTACCATTTCAACCCACAACTGCAAATGATATTAGGTAAACGAGTTCCTGTCCAATTAGTTCAATATTTAGTTCGTCTTGTAGTACGTGAGGTTAGCTGCACAATGAACTACAAATTGATCCAATCAGAAAAGAACTCGCTTACTTATTTTCTTTTGCACTTGTAGAATTCGATTCGAAGTTTAAGTCAAACCTCAGAACTTTATTGAACCTGGGATCGAATACACTTCGAATCCTGATGCAGTTTAATCCCACACCAAGCGATCCACTTTATTGCCATCATACATTGATTTCTGACTGGTTCTTCATTCAGGACTAGTATGCTACAGGGTGCAATTGTCCATCAAGAACTTGAGAAACAATGGTACCAATATCAAGATGATCGGTATCAGTCTCAATCACAACAGGATTAACAGGCTCAGTGTGATGAAGGATCGGTACCTCAGAAAATATTATGTTTAACAGACTGAAATCCTACTGGTTACATGGGTCTGTATCCCAATTAAATCGTAAATCAGTCCATTTGGTTAGAACTATTAAAGGTTTGCAAATCCTTGAATACTCCTTAATGAATGGTTGATTGATATTGGCAAATTCTAGGAACAACTGAACATCCTTTATTGATCCAGGTATTTCTCACATTAGAATAGTATCAATCTTGTCTTCTGCAATGTTGACACCTTCACCAGATATGATGTATCCATGATACTCAACATGGTTCTGATGCCACTGTTACCTATCAGGAACTATAACCAAGTTGTTTTATTGTACTCAACAAAGGACTTCTCTTGTCAATTATATATGTTCTTGTTCATCCTTAGTGTGGATGACTATATGATCTGATTGAACTATCACTCCATGATCGATTGGATTTCACAGGATCTCATTCATTTTATTTTGGAATGAAGCTGACATATCTGCCGATCTACAGGGTATAACTAGATACTCATACTATCCCTATCTCATACGAAATGCTGTTTTCCATTCATCACATGCCTTATTTCGAATACGATCATAATCTGCAATGAGGTGAATAGCCATAACGATTTTCGACCTGTTGACCCAATTTCTAAGTTTCTTCATTGGTGACAATATATACCGGTTCATAATCATAACACAGTTAAGTCTTCTGTAATTTATATATAATCTTAAACTTCTTGCATGAGGCTTTGGAACGAACAGTATGGGTGCTCCAGCAGGTGACCTGCTTAGACAAATGTTTCCAGAATTGAGCATTTCTTTTAGATAATCTTCAAGGACTGAAAGCTCCTTTTCAGAGAAAGCATGGATGGGACCCAATAGCAGTTGTTCTTCATATTTGAAATCAATTGCATTATCAAACGAATGATGAGGTGATAAAGCATTGGCAGTTTCTCTATTATATGCTAATTGTACGTCTCCATGCTGCCATGAATTTTGCTCAAACCAATTGATTTCAATTTTATTTGCTGCATTAAAATGCATTGATCAAATCACCCTGATCTATCATGGGTCAGTATCAAATTTATGGATGTCATCTTCCTATTCAATCGAGAATATACTAACAGCTACCTTGATGCAGTACTGGTGACAATGCTTTGATTTAAATTAGAGCCTATCACAATATTTTGTAACTCCTCTGACTGCACTATACTTAACGATCCATCAGAAAGGCAAGATATTATCAGTCGATGATTGCATCAGTCTGATATTTAAGGTATCTTTAGTATAATGACTTTGATTCCCACAGAGTGACTGGTATAGTAAACTGCCAACCAGTGCCTTCTGTAATCTCCCCATTACAATTCTCGACTGACTTTGATTGTGTTCAATTTACCAATGAAATACCAGTTGACTCAGACTACTACTTCGATAACATAGGTGTATTACACTCTGTATGCAAGAGGACTGTAGGTGATTGGCTCTGGACATGTTAAGGTGCGGCTATGTAGGCCACTCGTATTGCTAGTTCTAGCGAGACTTCGACTTGAACACGAATTACATTCGCTTCTAGACGTTCGGAAGGGGTCCATTTGCTCATATTGGTAGCAACACTTGACTTCTAATGGCCTCACAAGTATCAGAAGCGAGGAAAACAGAACACACAATGGCTGATTAATGTGGTCAACCCTCTATTCAGTGGAATACCACCAGTTCGCAGACCTCGTACACGTCCTCCGACGTCGTAACCATTCCTGCTATGTACGACACATACAATATCCGAAATGTCAGTGTTTACCACAGAATTCACAAGGCCAGGTCAATTAGGTTCAGCAACAGATTCACATCTTCGGCCACCAGGGACTATCAACCTGCAGAATATCACACGGTTAAATACGTTGCAGAGTGACAAGAGATCATCACTGATGGCTTTGGACATCTATGTGACCAAGCTTCGAACTGGATGAGGACTACGGAAGATATCCAACTAGAGATCATCAATGATGATCTCTCAGAGAGCCTCAAACAAGCCTAGAAATTCACCAGGATTTTCTACCTCAATGACAGCTTGGCCACTAATATCAAGGACTTTGAGGCTGCTGGGCCCATCCAGAATGGCACGAGTAAGGAGTTGGGGATAGCCCACCAGAAATTGACAAGTTGGAAGATGAGCTGCAGATCGAGAAACATCGCTCAACCAAGTTCAAGAGGTGGCTGGAGAAGTAGAAGTTGGAGCTGGAGCCTTCGGAGCAGACTGATGTTAAACAGCTCTGGTTGGAGAAAGAGATGCTGCTGTATCAGGTCAAAAATCTCTTGTTGGAAAAAAAAGAGCTTGAGTCTGAGTTCAGAACATTGTAACGTGCTATTCTACATCTTACGATTAACTGAGAACATGTGACACTGGTGTCCACTACCTCCTCCGAGAACCGTGGCTCCTTCAAACCAATCCTAGGTTCATCATAGAACTGTGACTCATTCAAACGGATCCCTGCCACCTCTTGAAGCCGTGGTTTCTCCATCAAATCGTCTAACCTTCCGCCATATCATGGCAAACGCAACTTGGATGATATCAGCACCTTCTTATTTGCCTTGGAAAGACACTTTACGAATGCAGCCCAGGCCATTGAATGGCTCGGCACAACTGGATGGGGTGAACAAGAAGCGCTACAACTGAAAGGTGTCGTAGCGACAATGGCGTGTTGGAGAATCATGTGTTTCGGAAGTTTCTTGATGCGCTTAAATGTCAAGGGGCAAACCTGAATACAAAAGAGACGAGTTTGATGAATATGGAGATGGCGAGTATTAATGTGGAGGATGTCATACAGTAATGCCAATATATCAAATTGAAACTACAACTTGGTTTGTCATATGTCTATAAGGTAGAATTCACGGTCTATGATGTCAAGGGCTTTGATATTGTGCTGGGCAACTGATGGATAAGTGATATAAATCGCCGCTATCAAACTAACCACAACAGCAACGAAATGTGGATTGCTGATAACCTCTCAGAGGAACGAGACCATGGACGAGTGCACTACCTTTCTGGCTTGCACCCTGTGGATGACGAAGGTATAGTAGAGCAGGCTACATGCATTCGCATCCATATCATATGCAAGGCCGAACTCAAAACCGTATCTACCCACCTGTTGGGTTGGGCCTTTGAAATCAAAGCACACCATCGTGGTAATAACGACACCCACTCTACAGATAATCTACTGTAAGAGTTTCATGAGATGTTGTCAGAATTCCAGGGCCTCTTTGGCGAGCCAACGTATGCAAACAAGCAGAAAAAAAGCCAGGCGGATTTGGAAATTAAAACAGACCCAAATGGCAATATATCATTTCACCACATCGCATCTCGCCATGAAAAGAGAACCTTCGGAGGCAGATAAATAAGGCTATTGGCTGCGGTTGAATTCAGCCTTTCGAAGGAATTGTGGCTTACCAGTATTATTTGTATGAACACCTGATGACACGCAGCGTATGTGTATCGATTATCGTGCAGAATATGCCATAACTATCAAAGATCATTATCCTCTGCCACATATCAAGGATTTACTCAACTCTATCGATCGTTCCTGCTGATTTACAAAATTGGACTTGGCAGGTGACTACCATCAAATTCACATCGCAACAGTAGACAGGTAAAAGTTAGCCTTTACCACTATATTTGACTTGTACGAGTGGCGAGTCCTCGCGTTTGGCCTGACGAACTCACTGAGTCAGTTCATGCATATGATGAACGGAATCTTGGAGCCAATGAAATGCAATTTCATTGTCAAATATCTTGAAGATATTATGATTCACAGCTGTTGGCTGACACAGTACATTGAACATGTCTGAGAAGTGTTGAGATTGCTAGCAGAACATGGTCTCAAGGCCAAATGTGCAAAGTGTACCTGGACCCATCAGAAAGTCGACTTCTGTGGCTTCAACTTTGACAAGGATGGCATCCATGCCCAGCAACCTTAAACTTCTGCGGTCATAGACTGGTTACCACCTGAAAACAGTAAAGATGGCAAAGGCTTTCTGAAACTCACCATTAACTACAAGAAGATTATTGAACACTATATACACATTGCCATACGGTTGTAGGCAATCTGCAGGCCTTGGAAAGAAAATGGAAATGTTGGGCGGTGATGTAAAGAACCGAGAAAGGTCTTCTGATATCCATTCGCCTGCAACAAGGAATACCAGTATTACCTTCACACCTTCAAAAAGAGACTTTGCAATACCCCATTGCTCATTCTATCAGATCCCAAAGCCAAATATTGCTTCCACATTGATGCCAGCCAATATGCATTGGGTACAATACTCTCCTCATCACTTGGTTTGCTATCTCCTTCTTAATGTCCAAGAACAGACCTAGCTAGAAACATGATAGATTTCTTGGTGGTTTCATTTGAAAGCCTTATCATAAGAGTCCTTGTGAATTCTCAAGACTTCTTCTCTATGTCCCTTTGAATCTTCCTAATAGCGCTTTCTCTCTATTTCTTTTCAGTGTCAGAGTTTTTGTTAAGTTTAGTGACTCACATTGCCTTTTCATTGGATTTCTTCTGGATTTCACAAAGTTTCTTGGCTTCTTCGTTGGCTTTTCAATTGATCCTACAAAGTTCTTCCAACTGATTGTGTACTTGCAGAGCGAATCTTTCCTGGGCTCTTCCTCTCTTTTCCAACTCACCAGAGAGAGAGAACCAATCCACTTGTGAGCACAGAAATATGATATCAAGAGCCAGGTATAGTTCTTCATGTGCTTCGGAGGACTGTACTTTCGTAAGCGCAATTGCAGTGCTAATACTGGCTCCAAGTACCTGCAACTGGATAACTAGATTTGTACGGTACTCAATCTACGCCCTCTGTAGGCAATCAACACCTGATATCACAGCATCGTAGTTCTCGTTTTGCCTAGACACGGAGGTCTGAATATATTATGATCAACTCAGGCGGCACTTCACCGTTTATGATGTTGTTTGCTTGAATCTGCATAATCAATTCCTCCATTCGGTCAATTTCTGCCTCAATACTGTTTATCAATAAGATGATCCATTCAGGACATCACTTCGTATAATGGGTTCATATTAGACCATTTCTTTCCCAATATGCCCTGTCACTATCACAGCAATGTCTTCCTGTGTCAAGGTCACTGCTTCTCCCATCATAGTATCTAACCCAGCATGTGCCATGGTTCAGAATATGACTCAGATCTGTCCTTGAAAGATACTACTGTAGACACTCCAAGTTTCGAAGAAGGGGACCAAATTGATATCCCAATCAATTAAGAGTCTTATACCTGCCTCTCATTAATACTGTACAAATGGCTTGTAGTCTATTCCGTGGGGTATTGATAACTCTGAAATGATGAAGATTCTGATCAGAGCAATCAAGATGTCTAATTAGAGGTATGCTCAGAATTGCTGTCTTCAGAGATATGGGTGGTACAGCAGATCTGATACTGATCGATGGATACTGACAGCTAAGGGTAACTGGATGTAGTGCTCTCCATGTATATGTTCACAGTGGTAGCTTTCTTCTGGGAGTGAATCTCTTTCCCATCTGGGGTGGAACGCAAAGTTTGATTCATAGTACAAGTACTCTCCCGGTGAGATATGGCAGCCAATATCCAGAATTTAAAAGCGCATTCAAGAGGGGTAAGCATTAAGAAACTCTGACCTATTGGTGGGAAGAAAGATAGCTTCAACAGAAGTGTTTCTTTACTAACAATATGAAGTAATACCAGGAGCATCACTCTATGTTTACCAGTACAGCAGGAAAACCTTGCTGCTTTCAGGACTGGCTTGCTGTCAAAGTTATGAAAATTCGCTCAGGATATGATTGTGACTAGATATGAAGATTCAAGACAATGACATTTGGGTTTCCAATGGATATATTGTTAAGGCTTGATCACCTTATCAAGATGTCTGCCCTTCTACCCTCAGAGATAACAGAGGTCTTTATACTTCTGTCCTCTCGCTCTAACAATTACTTCTATCTATGTTTTTCCCATAGGCTTCTCTACCTAATTACCCTTTGCACCAATGTTTTTTCGCTTGTCTGCCTACCCATAAACTTTCTACAAAACCCTCTTTAACTTTCTGATACGATCTCCTACTCAGACTAATAGAATACATAATCACATCAGTCTCTCGGAACTCTGTGGTTCTGATCTATCGTATTACTTCCAATTCTTTTGCCTCCAGGGGAATAGTATTCTTTTGAATGTATGAGGTATCAAAGGCCTCATCAGCTATAATGCAAACTCAGATACTTTCGTATCTAAATCCTTTTAGCTATCTTCTTATTTTCGGTTATCTGAGCTGACAGAGTATTGATCCAGTAATCATCTGGCATTCCTTATCTGTGGTCTGATTGACTGCATAATAGCTCATGTGATTTCATTGGTTGTGATAACCCAATCGAGTGATATCTGTATATATTTGAAGATCTGCAGGAATTGTGCTTGTACCATCCTGATCCAGCTATCTTCGAGTGATCGGAGGCATTCCCGCTTCGAAGGTGCTGGATGATATATAATGTTATCAGGAGTAATATTTTATACCTGATTGGAGGTTATGTTCTTGGTATTGTAATTAGATAAAGGTCAAATATTGCACCAGAAGATCATATTTGTCAATAGACATGAAATAGTATTCAATTGTATTCAGATCATAACAGATAATAATATTTCAGGTTTGTATCTACCCATAAGTTCTGACTGTGGATCACTGCTAGAGCTTGTTCTTTCAAATTCCAGAGTATTTGTGTTGTCTTTATTAGTTTATGGCAGAAAATATAGTGTTGGCAACAAATTGGATCGCTTTATATCAAATCAGATCGAACAGAAAGTCTGCACAGATTTGATCTGATGTTTGCTGAACTTCTGGTATTTGATTGAATGTTCGAACAGAATCACAAATATCCATACTATATAAAGTAAGAGATCTATTATCAGCTTGATTTTTGATTCATCTTCTAGTTCCTTAAGTTAGCTACAGAATGAATAACCAATCGAGCTGATCATTCAAGAACTTGTATAATTATTATTATTTCAAGTTGTGGGGTGTAATGGTAGGGTTTGAGGGGGAAGGTCTTGGTAAGGATGCACTGCGCTCGAACCGAACCGGTTTTTCAATGGCACAGACTGGCGACATTTCGTTGCCAATACAAATCGAAATGCTTCTCTAGTGACCTATGATATTGCTGTTTTGATAGACACATTGTGATCACTGATAATATACTTGGAGCCAGATATCAGATGAATATACCCATTAATTGTGTGATGACAATATCATCTGCAGAACTACTGGTTCTCTCTAGATAACATGAAGTATACCTATTACTTGAACTCTCGTTATGTGGTTTTAATCCTATGCTACTGTTGCTCAGGAATCACAACACAGCAGGTTTTCAACCATATTGCGGAACAATCCATCCAAGGAAACTTCAAAATGAGTCTGTTGTGTTTATACTGATTCGATCAAGGAATATCTATTCAGTTTCTGTTGTTGACCTATAATGATTTTAGTTGGAGGCCGACCGATACCGTGATACTTTACTATCTAGAATTTAACAAAACTATACATGCTAACAAAAATGACTCTGCAGAGTCGTTGTCATCTGATATGTTGTCCATAATCTTTGATCCTCCTATCACGCAATTGTAATTACACCTGTCCGAGTAATCTTGTTCTGATAACTCCTAAATGAGTTAAACCAAGAATTCCTAAGTAGCTTGTCACATACTAGCTCAACTTATTGTCTGCCAGTTCTGAAACGCTCTCTTATATAGGCGCTTGAAATGTTGTCCAGCTAGCTATTGGATTCTGTTGTTCAGATTGAAAACTTATTGCATAACTGATCTTTTAATTGTTTTGATTGTAATATATGGTAAGTTCAAAATATGATCTTATCTTCTATTATACCGGCATAATCAATCGAGAAACTGTTTCATCATCAGATAAGCTTCTGCAGTCATAACTCAATTATCTGATCAGAATTCACACCTTACACTGTGCTAGCATGATGCACAGAAATTATCACACAGGAATCGACAGTTTCTACAATATATTTCTAGCTCCTAGACTGCTACCACTTGCTGAGGAAGACCTCCTGATATATTCAGATCTGAAGAACTGATATCGTAGAAATTCAATTATTCCTGATGGTGATGGTACCTAATCTGTTATGACGTATACTTCAGATGAAGGAGAAAGAGTTATCAAAGTAACGATATTGGTGGGAAGGGTAATTATGTAGTGGAGCACATGAGACGAGTATAGTGTGAGGTATTTATTGGGGTAGATAAAAGAGGTGTTAAGGTTTCTAGAATATTGAATGTTAGGAGATGAAGCTTGTGCATAAGGTGAACAATTATTAACAATATACAATTGGAAAGACAAATATTTGTATCTTGAATCTCATTTATTTGTAGCTTATATATCCTGAGTGAAACTTCATAATATGTACTCAAAGTAAGTCCAAAACAAAGTAAGGATAAAACTTGAATTGGTAAATATGAAGTGATGTTAACAGTATTTCTATGTGAAATACTTGATTCATATGTTGTTAAGGATGATCATTGTAATGGCAAGTATTGTATCTATATAAATCACATTTTACTCTAGACTATCATGGTTATAAATACTCCTGACTGATAATATATATCTATATACATATTATATACCAATGATACAGACTATTTCTTCATATTGTATTGTCTCAATATATGTAAGGTATTCAAATAACAGCTGAATACACAGAAGCTGAAATTTGTCATGTTACAATTTAAAATACTAGTATTGCAATTCAAACTTATACTGTCACATTTAATTCAATTGAATATTATTTATTTACTTACTTGTATTACATAATATTGTATATATGAATTACTATGAATTGTAATCATAGTTACCTGAATTTGTATGATATTTATGGTATATAAACTCAGTTCTGCAGTAGTATAATTGATATAAGAAAATATTTTGTATGGTTAATAATTTAATCTAAATGTCTTGCAAATATATAATGTAAATAATATCATAGCCAGTAGCTGATACACAAATGAATTGGTTATCATAAAATAAATATCACTTTGAATTACAAGATCCAACATCTCTGAATATATATTAATGCAATTTTAAACTTTGCAGCTGAAGAAATCTGAAATATAAAGTAATGATATGAAACTATTAATCATTGAATGACCTTGGAAAAGGTTGAACTTTTGTCTATTGAATTTTGGTTGAGATTAATTAATTACTAGTATAAAACATTCTTTTAATTAATAATTATCAAGTTTACTATTGATCTCCATTGGGTATTTTGAGTTGAGGTCATTGTTTACTTTACTAGACTTAACTATTGATTGGTCAACTTTTGAGTCAAATTGATTCCCATCCAAGTAACTCTGCTTTTAAAAGGTACAATCCATTTATGATTCCAAATCAACTGTAGTAAGCTGTTAAATAGTTATTACATAGATGGTGTAATATAATATTCTAGTGTAGTTTCTTCATCTGTATATTATTTAACTGAAGAATATGCAAATGTGTATCACATAGTGTCTCAGTATATATTGAAATGAACAAGTAATTCATGGTCAATGAAATACTGTTTTGATCAAATAAAAAGTTGTACTATATATGAATTATAATATATAATAATACCTTGCAAAAAATGGAAAGGAGAAAAGTAAATGAACATTGAACTATGATTCAACAAAGTAGATATAATATCAAATATTGTAAACCTTTATAAGTTCTTATGTATATGTATAAGGTTCAGAAAATTATATTGAGTAACTATATTTGCCTTTCAATAGGTAAAAGCTACAAAAGGAATATAATATAATATTGTAATCAAGTAATATTAAGTAAATATTCCCATGAGAGTCAAACAATACTAGAGATATTATGGAAAACAATCTTCAGAATTATTGATTACAGAGAATACTGTCACTGGAAAGAAAACAATTGTATAATTTCTAATAACTCTAATACTGAGAATATTATTTCAATATAATCAACAAATATAGTATTTATATTTGATTTCAATCCAACTTGCAGTTTAGATTATGAAGATTTATCCAGGCAATAAAATTCACTTGAAGTTTAGTCACAACAAGATAGACTTTTCAATGATATATTGTTCAATATTATACTCTTCATTGAGAAGGTTGAATTTGTATTCATAGAGAATCCAAAGATCTTTATATCTCTGACTACTTGCTCTAATCAATACATCTATCAGTTAGATTGTCATGTGCTTCTCTACTTTATTACTAATAAACTATTATACTACTACTCATCTCTTTATAGTTCTCAATCTTTCAGTCAATATATTGGTTTACTATTACATATTCAACTTTGATGAATTGTATTCTTTATAATATCAGTATTTCGAACTATATAATTTTGAACTTATTATGTTATTTCAATTCTGTGGTCTTTAGGTAGATGATTTCCTTTCGGATTGAAAATAGATCTGTAGTTCAGGATATATTCATTAGCTACCATTTGCACTTCAGATACCAGATCTAATATTGAACAATCTGACATTGGCAGATATCGTTCAGATACCTCTATTCTATTGATTGTTGGACTCTGTTGAGATCAAAAACAATAACTACTGTAAATTACATTCCCAAGATATAGTTAGATATACTGAATGCAGTCTAATGTAACAGGTAGGAATAGGCAAATGTATAAGTATTGATTTTCTATCAATTGTAGTTACTAATTACTATTTGCAACTTCCAACCACTCAGTTGTAATTCCTCCTAATAATAATTTAAGCCTCAAATTTATTGTCACCTTTGCTGTCACAGAAGTTGTGTCTGAACCATTAGAAATGGAAATACACCATTCTTCTTTAGAGACATTACAACATTTACTTCTTCAATCCTATGATTCTTCTTTCTTTCTTATAGTTAAAACTATATTCTAATTCTAAAAGTCTAAATCCCTTTCCTAGATAACCTTCTAGCAGTTAAAGACTCTGTATAGAGAACATAATATATCTGAATCTTTTACTTGATCCTCTTATCCGGATTACTAGAATGTTCCACCTATATCATGAAACAGATTTGGTTGGCACTAGATACACTGGCTTTGACTTGTTTTGGTGCAGTATACTTGACTGTACTAGATGTACAACTATTTTTAGTTGGGACAAATCACCAAAACAATCAATCCAAATTTGTCTTTGAGTTCTGATCTGATAGTTAAGTAATGTAGATATGAATTATGCAAGATTAATTTTCCAGTATTCAGGTTACGATATCATAAATATTGGTGGTGTAATTTTAGAAAACATCAATTTCTGCTTGATTTTCCCTATTTTTCTAAAACTACTCTGCTGATATTGTGGATATCATATATCTGAGATTGGTAGGTAACAGAGTAATAAATCAAGCAATGTCCATTATACATAACATTGTTATCCGATAACAACTAGTAGACTTAATTGGGGTGACAATATTAGATATTTAGAGTCAAAATGAATTAAAGTATATTTGGATATCCGAGTGTACTGAAGCAAGCCAAGTGTGAAACAGTAACATCAGATTTCTTTTGCTATATATAGTATTACATGAAATACTGCCTGCCATCAACATTTTTATAAGGCTTAACAATACAATCTATTTCGTTAGTATATCCTTTTTACTTATTTAGATATATTGAGATCTACTGTATCTTGTGGTACTGGCTTCCAATAATCTCTTCCATCTGATAACTAGTGATAAAATTGTAATCAACTATATTGTATCTCAGTATAATATCTTTCTCTTCTGGAGAGATCTTAGGTATGAGTCTGATTGAATTGCTTGGAGACTGTATAGTTCAATCAAGGAGATATTGAAGGCAATGTGAATTGATGACAAGTTAGAATTCTCTAGCTTGACTGTTGTAGGTAAAAGTATCATAGAGAATTTGAATGGTCAACAAAGAATTGTATCTAGCTTCCAGGATATTTTCTGTATTTTGTGGTTTTTATTATTCAATATGGTTCCCTGTGACCAGATAAGTTTTTATTCAAAGAATTATACATCGAACTAGAAATAAATATGTGCAAAGCCAACAATATCATGTGTATTGTATACATTTTATATACAGGTGAAAATTGATTGCTAATTGTTATATATTTCAGTTATAACTTTTTAACACAGAGAATGCTATAAGATTAGTTTTGACAAACATCAATAACATCATGACCAACATATGATCCACTTGCTGTATTGTTGCTATTGTAAGTACTGTATAGTTTATAAGGGTTGAACCCTACCTTCTTATCTTATAACAAGTCATCAATATATCCATTGCTCAAAATATGATACTCAGCAATATTCCAATAATAGCAAAGAATATATGTATGATTATCGACATATACTTGATAATTGAGATACTACCTTGCATTCATTATTTAATCACCATATTATAATGAAAGGTAATCTCTAGGTTTCTTATTCAATGATTCTCTGAATGCATTACTCTTCCTGAACGTATAGTTAAATACATCATCAATTGAAACTATTCATTATTTCAAATAATAATTGGATTTCAGATAACTTGCAATATATATACTCTCCTTAAGAATACAATTCCTCTTTAATTAGCTATTGCAAATATTGGAGGAAATATCTTTTGATATAATAATATTTGTGAAATTGTATTCATTTTTACTGTTAACAGATAAAATTCATTTTTGAGATCTGTTCAGCAATATATTTTTTATGAATGGAATTATTTACTAAAGTTGTCACTAAGTTTGTATAAAAGTATTTCTTGTGAATAAACTGAAATTGGAGTACATGGAATGGAATTGATAGATTATAAAATGAAGAAAATATGTCAGTATTATCAACATTGTCATAATAATCATATACTCTACCTCTGAAGGAGTTGGAAGCATAGTGTAGTGAGGTGCTGCTATCATTCCAAGAGGCAGAGAAAGGAGTTAAATAGTTAACTTTATTATTCCCTGCATATTCAACACAACATCATTTATAGATACTCTCAATATATTTGTTGATCTATAAGTCAGAATTGAAGACGTTCAAGCAAATACGAACAAAATAAACTTTTCTATCATAATGATGACATCAAAAGAACTTATAAGAATTAGAACTCCTGACAGCTTTCCCAGTGACAATATATGTTGCAGTTCAATCGTAATCTGAAAGATTGCAATGATGAGAATAATAATGGGAAACAGTTGCACATGGAATCAGGATTTGATTCAGAGGATAATAATTACAGTCGTAATAGAGGGAGTAACACAAAACACTTACTTTAATCAAATTGCTATAAGGTGTATGGAATTAAGAATAGAATATTGTAAATATTAGATAGTAATATTATATTTCATCATATGTACTACATACTATATAGTAAATGCAAATCCAATATATCAGACTCTTGAAGAAAATTTATTTTCACTCTCAGTTGTGTAACCTTTGGAGTACTGTATCAACAATATGTGTATTATATTGAGTAGCAAATTGCAACCCGGATTGTGACTATTTGAAGATATTTGTACTATGAATAAGTATGTCTGCAAGCCATACTGTATCTATAAGTAATACTTTATCTAAGGGTATAGATATATTGCCAAAGATTGTTTCTACAATTTTGACAGGTTTATATACTGATGAGACACAAATAGTACTCTTCAAAGTAATTGAAGCTTCCCAAATCCATATATTCCATGGGTATCACGTGATCTTTTTCCTGATGATCCTTGGAATTATGGTGGTATCCCATTCAGATTCCTGTGGAATTCATATTTGTAGTTCTATTTCAATATTAATTTCCATGAAGTAAGACTATGTATAGCCTATACAGCATTTTCACAGCTATCTATTGACTGGTACTCCACCTATTCACTTGGTTTTAGATCCATAACTACAGAAATTGCACATTCACATTGTACATTCATTTGAGAATGTCCAGAATGTCTGATATTTGAACTATTAACATATTTTGAAAGAAATGATTCTGAGTATTGACTTTCATCTCATGTTGAATTATATTATTATAATCCTATCCTGAATCAAAGTAAGGAACTGAAATATATGCCAATATCCTGATCAGCATTCAATTCGTAATGAGTTTGCAAGAACTACATCTAGTAGCTTGTAATCAGTGTAAGAGTATTAAAATTGACTTCAAACTACATATTCCAGTCTCCAATTAAGACAATAATTTCATCACTAAGCATAGACAATTTAATAAATCAGATACAGAAAATTGCTACCAAGAAAAATATCCTGATATATTGTTTTAGCAAAGGTCACAACTTGAGACCTGTGATCTGAATTTGGACCAGATCTGAATTGTTTCCCAATTGGCAGTTTGGACTACCATTAGGACTAAACGAAATCAACTTTAAATGTCTGAATTGACTTGAATGTGTGGTACACTCTAATATGTATGGATTAGTATTGCCAATAAAGGTGATTCAAGTTGGTTCAAGTCAAACTGGATTGAACAGGAGTTTGATGTAAATTCGATTCGAGGTTTGACAAAGGTTTGAGATTCGACTCAAACTTCGAATCAAATCTCAGGAATTGCGTCCAAGGATAAGCAAGCAACATGCTGTCCAATCAGCTCAATGTTCGATTCATCTTGTACCGATTGCAGTTGATCACAAGAAGAACAACAAATCGAGCCGATCAGATATGATAGCGCTTACTTATGTTTGTTTCATATTGTACGGTGAAATTGTGTAGTCTGAGCGGAAAGGTCTTGAGAAGGATCTGCTTTGCTCAAACTGAACCGATTCGTCAATAGTACAAATATCTGACTATCGTTTGCCAATACTAGTATGGATTATTATACAGATTGAAAACTACATACGTACTATACTCCTTGCCATATTAAAATTCTTTATATAATTCTGAGAAATATTCCTATTGATCATATTGACTGTTATATTTATTTCTTCAATTATCTTACCTATGATAATAACAGTATATAATATTTATTTCTGAATATCGCTATATGGTTCTATTCCCTCGATAAAGGCTGTCATAACTCATAATATATATATTGATCAAATTGCACCATGAATATTACATATTGGATGGTACTACAAATCATTGATACTCTGTTGACCCACATTCTGAAGTGCTATCACAATTCTTTTCATTATTTGCAATTTAATGATTTATAATTATACTTTTATTTTCATATAATAGCAGTGCCAGGTGGATTTGGCCTTGTCAGTATACTTAGCTTGTAGATATACTTAGTCACTGAGACTGCATAACCGCCCTTCATTTATGATCTCCTTATGAAGTGCTTTTCGCACGCTAGCAAAATATCTTACCTATATTATTCCACAATTTATATCATCTTTATTACTTATTCTATTTGCAACTATATCTATGCATATCTATCTGTACTAGGATATATGTTCTTACATTTTGATAGATATTATACAATTCTCAGTACTCTATATAGTGTTAAACCAATTCACAGTAATTGTGTAAGAGTACACTCTTTTAATCGAAGCAAATTTCTATTCTAATTCATATAGCAAAAGTCCACTTTCATCTCTCTATATGTGTACAAAATAGTAAATAATCAACTCTAACTACCATGCAGATTACCAAAACAAATGAAATACCTCAATATGAGAAACTAGTATTAATAACAAACCGTCGGAAATTCGTAGCATTGACTAACCGATTTGGTTCATGCGAACCAGATCCTTGCCAAGTTATTCACCTCAAACTCCACTATTTCGGCCCACAATATTGAATGAACATAAGTAATTGTTTTCCTGTCTGATGGATCGATTTTCAGTTTATGTTGAAGCTACCATCATGTGCTACAAGATGAATCGATAATTGAGTCAATCAGATTAGATTTCACTTACTTATTTTTGTTTGTAGTTTTGAGATTATGTTGGAGGTTCGACTCAGATCCAATAGTTCAACTCAAACTTCAGATCGAATCCGACTCGAACTCCACTTCAGTTCGATCTGCTACGAAACAATCCACTTTGTTGCCAACACAATGAGAAACAGAAAACTAAAAGAAATGCTCAATAAAATACCAAACAAAATATATGAATATTAATCACTGCTTTCCTATCATTTATTTTCTTTTTTCTTGTTGTATTGTAATTGTATTGATTAATATAAACTCTATAACATGTAGATATATATTAATCTTCATCTATTACACTGATATGATAATGTTTGGGAGGTCAGGTACAGAATTTATTACTGGCTGTTCTGTCTCATAGATGACATCAGAATTATCAGACAAATCTATTTCACTCTTGTCATCAGTTTCACCATCAATTTCATCCATAGTTGGATCCTCCAAAGCACCAATATAGTGGAATGAATGCTTGGTATTGGAATTGATTTCGGCAGTACTATGCTCATCACGTTCACATGCAGATCTAGTTGATCTTGTATATTTGTCAAATATTATGTCCTGAGGTATGGTCACTAGGGAAGTTGATCTGTTGTAAGAATCATAGAAGAGATTATATTTCACATAATTTGAAAGCTACATTTCGATCATATCTCAAGTCTGAATGGAATGGTTTCAATGTCTCTTCTGTGTCCTAAATGTAATCCATAGATATCATCAGCATGTTTCGGTCAGGCAATATATTCTGAGTCACCTATAAAATTTCACTACCCTGATATATCTATACACTCTGATAGATATAGGCTATCCTGTACAGGTTTTCTCCTAGTTATCTTTCGATATTTGAGCATCATTATCATATATTATTAGACTCATATCGGATACATTACCTGCTATCATCCCTGAATGGGATCTTGTTAACTGTCTCACAATATCTATTTCACATAGTGATTCACATATTATTGGTCAGGAACTACTGCAGTTTGGTACCATTGACGTACCAGTTTGATTCAAGCAGAGTGGATCCTTGCCACGACGAGCACCATCAAACTCTATCATTTCGACAAATAATCTGAATCAAACATAAGTAAGTGAGTTCTTCTGCGTTCAGCTTAATGTTTTATGTATCTGATAGCTAACCTCAAGCGCTGCAGGATGAATTGATAATCAAATCGATCAGATAAGAACTCACCAACTTCTGTTGGTTTACAATCTCTGGGATTCGGTTCTAAGTTTGAATCAAACCTCAATATTTCACCAAACCTCGCATTGATTCTGCATCATACTCCTGGTCAGCACGATCCATCTCAAACATATCTGGTTCATTGCCAATACTTGTTTCAGATGTAATTCTTGAATGCCTCTATCCAATTTTATCCTGACACAGGATAAATCTCATCTCCATTCTAATACTATCTAGCATGATCGAGATATTCTTACAGTATATATTTGTTACACCACATTCAATTATACACTATCAGGTACTCTCGAAGTGGAGTAACCTACAATCACTCAATAATTCCTGGATCAGGATGATACATCCCTGTCTGTCATTGAATATCCACAAGATATCACTCAATTCGCTTATGACAACCAACCAAATCTGATAAGCTGTTATTCAGTCAATCGCACCACTGTTAAGAAATGAAGGATGGATATTGAATCGATATTCTGCCAGCTCATGCCACCGAAAATAAGAAGATGGCTGAAAGGCTGTAGCTATAAAATCACCTGAATTTGTATCCTAGCTGACGAAGCCTTTGTTGTCCCTCACAATCGAAAGGATACCATGCGCTTGGAACTGAAGAGATCGAAAGAATATAATAGGTCCAGACTATAGATATCCAAAGGACTCATATCAGAAGGGACTCTGTTAATCTGAGTACGAGATCTGACTGGAATGATACTTATGGTCTGGCAGAAGAATGTCATCTGAGGGTGGAAAGGAAATTGGTACGAAGGGTGATTAGATAGATAAGCTCATGAAAAAAGTATAGATAGAAGTAATTGTTAGATCAAGAGGAAATAGAAATAAAGACCTCTGGAATCTCCATGGGTAAAAGGGCAAGCTCCTTGATGAAGGGGAGAACAAGCTTCAACAATATATACATTGAAAAGCCAAACATCTTTGTCTTGAATTTCTATATTTAGTGGCTTGCACATACTGAGCAAAACTTCATAACCTCAAACGTAAGCAGGTTTAGAAAGAAGTAACGATACCTCTTGTATTGGAAAACCTGGAGTGACACTTCCAGTGTAACAAAATTGGCAAGGTTGGTATACTTGATATCAGCAACAATCCTAGTTTCCATCAGGAACACCTGGGTATTCCTGATAGCTCTGATGGTTCTGACGGAACATCGTATCCTCTGACAGAGAATTACACGCTACCCATCGCCCAGGCAACAGATCACGTTGCCTACTTACCCTGCGGCGGCTATAATACCACGTCTCTTTTTCTTGCAATACATCACGTTGTATATTACCCCATGGCAGATGATACCTCTTAGTATTTATTTCCAGATGCAGCATACTCTATAGTCACAGCCTTCATTCCCGGTCAGTACCTTGATTTACCAGGGCAGTCAATTGATTACTTAAAATCACACTTGATTCACATATTTATTGCTAACTATATACAAATAATCATGGTAGATCTTGGATGCACTTGGGGCAGCACTTGGAGCTAGTATACGAGCGGAGAAGATCGATACTGGCTGCATGCAAACAGTTGGGCTGGCAGAAGATGATTGATATTGGCCGGCTCACTGCTGGCTGGACGTGATCGAGCTGTAGTGGCTTCACACGATCGAGTCGTGCTGGCTACATGCTATCGGGCCGTGCTGGCTATACGCCATCGAGCTGTGCTGGCTACACGCCATCGAGCCGTGCTGGCTACACGCCATCGAGCTGTACTGGCTCTCGGCTGGCTGTATGCGATGAGCAGATCTGGACGAACATATTAGCATTTCGATCAGGTGCGCTTGGAGGTCGAGCTGGGCTGGCTATCGACTAACTAGATGCGATCGAGCCGTACTGGCTGTCCGCTGATGGGAGATGATCTAGCTGGGCTGGCTCTTGGCTGGCTGGAGATGATCGAGCATGGCTGGCTCTCGGCTGGCTGGACGTGATGAAGCTGTGCTGGCTACACGTGATTGAGCCGTCGGTTAAAATTGTCTGTATACCTGTTAGCATTGCAAATGAAGAGGGTGACTGTGAGAGAGAGAGAGAAGTAACATAGAGTTCAACTTAGAACTTAGAACTTAGAGTGCAAATATGGTTGAAAGTAAGGGGGTGGAAAAGGGTCAGACTATATATGAAGGGTACTTACCTGGCCTCAGCAGCCAAGTACACTTACAAGGCGAAATAGACTCACCAGCCAAATACACTTACGAGGCCAAGGGCACTTACAAGCCAAGTGCACCTGCCACCGCCATTACCCTGAGTCTCGGCTGGCTGGACAGGATCGAATAGGGATGGCTCTCTACAGACACAATGAATACATTCCAACGTATGGTCACAGTTGGCCACAACGCCACAGTGTTCGTTTAAAATTGGTCACCGACAGAGCGAGAAGAAACGGTGAAACTACGATCAGAGGGCGATAGAAACAGTGAAACTGCGATCGGTGGGTGATATGCAATGCAACGCGTGATATTGATGTCAGGTGCGGAGTAAGCCGCCACCGGAGTGTCTCTGATGGCTCTGATGGAGCGTGTCCACTCTGATGGAGCCTTACCTCCCAGACGGAAAATATTGTTGCTGATGTTAGTGAGTAATTTATGCTCTTATGGCTATCACTCTATGATATTGAATATCCCGGATATACTGCTAATCTCTATACAGTTGGTATGGTAATCATTAACATTGAGATTAATTTTTGTTCAGTATTTGGGTGCCTCGGAAGGTTAGTTGAAATACAGTATTGGGACTATCAATAACCATACTATATGATCAATATACTCTTGTATAGATTTGACCACATTCAAATTTAATACATTCACCTCATCATCACCTAATAACATTCATGAATCATATACACATTGATCTGATCAAGATTCTGATGTGGAGCAGACACGATTATTTGCAATTGCTGCTTTCATCTTCATCTCTGACATAGTTATATTTGTTGAACAATATTTATGCTTCATGTCCTTCAGAAATATATTCTTGAATTGTATAGTGAGGAGAATCTCAGCATCAGGATTAATATTCATGACTAAAATCTACTTTCTGAACAAAGATAACGTGCAAAAAGGATTGAGGATTTGTTCGGCAATGCTCAATATATTCATTTCCAATGTGACATTTCCATAGTATTAGGACAGTTTCTGGCATACGAATGTTAGAGTGAAGGACAAGTCCTCCTTCTATTGAGTTTCTTCCTTTACAAAAACCCCATATATTGCAATCTTGAAAATCAAACATGATGTTTTAGATAGTGATTCCATGGTGCAGAATTACCACATGGCTTTTGAATATCCAGACTGAGCAGGATCGGAATGATTTCAGTACTGCCATTGCATAATTGATTATATTTCACTTATTCTGTGTTGAAAATAATAGCTGGTAATCATAATAATATAAAATTGTAATCCACTCATATGTAAAATCATTGAGTCTCCATGCCTGCTCTAGTAATTCCATTGTTGAATTCACCTAAAGATGAAAATCTGTGGTAGTCATTAAAATAAAATTTACTTTCAATGTTTCGCAATTGACATATTCAATTCAACATTTGAGTATCAAAGAAATCCACTTGATATGTATATACTGTTATGTTAGAAGTCAGTATGAAGAAATTTAGATTTCGTACAGTAGGTATATTTAGAATAATTGTAGTCAAACCAGTCTTTATGGCAGCTATCTTTGCATTTCTGATATTGACTATTATTCATAGCTTTTGCTTTTTTGTTGGATATACATTCTAATGTTGACAAAATTACTGATTATACTCACGGGCTTTCCATGACTTTGTCTGACCTTTAACATCCAAATTGTTCATGAAAAAGTCTAAACAAAAGCTGAATGATGTCCATCATGAACAATATATTGTTTCCCGAGGATGACCATCTATTTCTGTGGTTTAAGTAATAATTATAGCTATCAAGTGATTGAGGAGTTTGAAGAGATATTATCTGTAGTTATTGCAAGTAATTGGAAATCAATAAGCTAGAAACAAGTTACCACCTTCTTTAAATACTCAGTCAGCTGTACATCTGTATATTTATCTTTAACCTGTAGTTGTTTGTCAGTGTTAGAAAATAGAAAACTGGGCAACTACAGACCTCATCGAATAAAAGTTAAAGCTTACAGATAGTCTAGGTATAATCTATATAATAACCAATTATGGATATTATCGCCTACAGTGTTGGTTAATATTTATCTATGCAGTGCAATACTGACTATATTGTTCATTGACAACTGTGTTTTGATCGAACCTATTTACTCAAGGTACTCTCTTTGATAGTGATTGCCAAGAATCCTCAATGAGGAAACCAATAGATTATTCTATAAAGTATTACACAATCATCATAATTGAAGGTTTGAAATGGCATTCTAAGAAGTATATGCTGAATAATATCGGAGAATCTCGTAGTGATTTCATATATTTTTGTGAAATTCAGCAGTTGCCAAGTCATTGTTTGTGGGTTTTATTCATCCAATCTGCCACAATTGTCAGTATAATTGCCTTGCATTATCAGAACTATTTTACCACAGGATTACCTTGCCATCATGACTTCTTGACTTGGTTTCTTTTTAAGTCCTACCAAATTTGAAGATAGCCAAATATATCAGTTAATATAGTAACAGCTGATTCAGTTAACTAATCTAATTCTACATTGTTCAACTTCATTGTGAGCTTTTGTCCCATAGTACTAGTTTTAGTTTCTGATGAATCGAAAAGAATCTGATGGCAAATAATTAATATGATACCAGGGCTATAATTGTGTATAGTTGTGCAATACTTGAAGAAATATAAATCCAGATTATGCTGAGGACTAATCCATATACCTGTTTGTTTGGTTTCTACTTTCAAAGTTATCAACAATTCATCAAAGGCTATTTGCAATATGTTTTCCATTAAATATTGAATAAAGTCATGTTTCTCTTTGGCAGAGTACATTACTTTGAACAACAATATGTTAAGTCATTTGAAAGAAGCTATTGTAATGTGGTTTGGAGATAGATTGGAAATATTAATTGCTAACACTTCGAATAGAACAGCTGCCAATTGACCTTATATTGTTACACAGAACTTGATAACCAAAATACTTACTATCAGAGACTATATCTAAGAATAAAAGAAAAATGTGAGCAATATTATATCAATGAGTTGAAGAATATAAAATAGGTATTTTCCAGAATAAAGTAAGTAAATATGTGGTTTCTCGATAATGTCCAGTACAATTAGCTACTGCAAACTTACCTGCACTATGAACATAGATTGATGTACTATTGATACTAACACTCAGATGTTATATTTTTATTATATCTTTCTGTACTAGAACAGATTCATTCATATAGATTACCTTATTTTCATATATGGCAAGAACATATGTACCAAATCTATTGTGTTTTAAATTATGATTCTGCAGAAGGGATATCTGTTTGAAATGATTTGTTGATAAAGGAACACAATTATACATGAAAGTACGTGCTTAGTATATAGCCGGAGTCAGAACAAATTGCAGCCAGTAGTAAAGCATTGATGTTCTATTTAGTGTTGGCAATGAAGCGGATCAGTTGATGGAGGATTAAACTGATCAGAAATTCGACACAGATTGAATCCGAGGTTCGACCTGAACTGCACGGTTTGACTCGAACCTTAAACTAAATCTCAGACTGTTCGAACAATATGAAGGAAGCGAGATAATGTGAGATCAGCTGAAATTGTGATTCATTTTGTAGCGTATGAAGTTAGCTAGATGATGAAAAACAAATCTAACGGATCGGACATAAACTCGCTTACCTATTCTTGTTTCTAGTTGTAGAGCGACATAGTGGAGTTTGATGTGGAAAGTCTTGATATGGATCAGCTTCGCTCAAACTGAACTAGTTCATTACTCGTACAAACCTTTGACAGTTTGTTGTCAATAGTAGTTCTATTGATACCTACCTTTAGATCTTAGGACTACTTGTATATTCAGGGGCGAATAACTGACTCGGTTATATAGAGTACAATATCCATGTTTATGGCAATCATTTGCTTTGTAATATGATTAAATTGAAAATCCTAAAATATAAAAGCTAGACCAGTTGGAGAAAATTGATCCTTAAAGTATAACAATTATATATATTTGCAACCACTAAGTATTGAGCTACAGCCAACCAAGGTAGTATCCTCCAAAAGAATATTGATATTTTATTGATGCTCACTTTCATACCTGTAAATTACTTATATGTTTATTTGCGAAATGCTGATTCAGTCATATACAATTGTATCTGGTTATTTGTTGGAATCGTATAATTTGCAATCTTATTGACTTGAAAATTATTTTATAGAGCAGGTATGTCTGTTGGATACGATTTATTAATAAAGGTGGCCAATTATGTATGCTCATGAGAGATATGTATTTGACTGCATTCATTAAATACTGAAGACTTCCATAATGTGTTGATGCTCACATTCAGATCTTGAGACTATCTCTATGTTCAAGTATAACTGCCTGATTCAGTCAAGTGGAATATTAATTCTATATAAATTGAAATAATATACCTTTCAAAATAATCCTATTGTAAATTATTACCTATAACAAGTAGTGTTGGCAACGAAGCGGATCGGTTCATCACGGATCGAACCATGATGGGGTTCGATCCGGATTCGATCCGAGATTTGGACAGAGTTCCGAGGTTTGTACAAACCGGTTCGCGAACCATCTATCTTCGAGCGATAATAGGTATGCTAGTTCTTGTCCGATCCGCTCGATCTTAAGCGCATCTTGTAGCGGGAGAGGTTAGCTACATGATGCGCTAAATATCTAGCGGATCGGACAAGAACTCGTTTACTTATTTTTGTTCGCTTTTGTAGGTCGAAATGGTGGAGTTTGAGGCGAAAGGCTTGGCAAGGATCCGGTTCGTGCAGATCAAATCGGTTCGTCAATAGTACGAACCCCGGAAGATTCGTTGCCAACACTAATAACAAGTGATGACACTGATGATACAGCTAGTAATAGTTTGTAGTATATTGTTATCTTGTTAATTATTGATTGATAGTCAATAGCTCAATATTAGCTAGATACCATATTGAACATTCTCTGCTACACATGTGAAAATATATTTAACTATAGATACAATATTGATACTTACTTTCTGATATAATGGACTAGTTATTCAATTCAGTGACTAGAGTCAATTCTGTCAGATAGCTTGCCATATATTCATATCTGACCAATCTAAACCTTTCAGTCTGGTTGTATTATAAAATATTATGTGCAGAAATATAAACCTATTGGAGAAATTTCATCGATAAAGCAGGGACAGTGTACATCAATATCAGAGTGAAGTAATTGGCTTTGTTATACTAAAAGAGTAGCATTGAAAAAGATGTTGACACTTCATTGACACTCCCATAATATATATACTGCAACACTTTATACATTTTCCAATGACAAAATTATAACTATTCTATATTTGTTAACTTCTATTCGAATATAGTCTATGGTACTTGATTATATCAGTACCTATACGATATTTTGACATTTGAATGCAACTCAAACTGGCTATTGAAATCATTATCTTTCATACCATCGAACTTTAGTCAGGTATAATACAGCATGTAGATGACTACTCCAGTTTATGACATTCAAAGCTCAACTTGTATATCTCTCCTCATCTTACTCTTTCTTTCTTTCTAATATTCAAGGTACACCGTAGGAATGTTTTGAGATTATTATCATGTATACAGGACCTGAATGGAGGCATAATAGGTTGGATCAAGTGTCAAAAACTTCATAATAGCTGTTACTTTAATAGGTTGGTCTATCAATCTGACAGAACCTTTATCACTGATGTTAATTTCTGATAGCAGATTACATTTAAATTAAACTTTTATATTCTCCCTTATGTTTATCAGGTTCCAGTGAAATTGATTTGTTGGCTGTAATACTACAAGCAATAGAGTTCAGAATCTTCACCCATTATGTACAATCTCTGTATATATACAAGCAAATATTTCTGATTATACCATCTGATATATCGAATTATAAAAATGTAATACAGATTGAAAACATTGCAGAATAAGTTTCAAGAAGATACACTATAAATAATAGCTATATCAATATTTTAAACAATAAAGATATGAGTATCTAATGTCCCAGTGAATTGTATCTTGTTACAACATCATCTTCATCTGACTTGTGAATGGTGATTAGTAGAGAGTAATGAATATTAGAGTAAATAACTGACCAGTTCAACTGAACAGGAATTGTTTGTAGGTATCAATTTGGAAGTATCAATGTAGGATATAGAGACTATACATTAGTGTATACTTGGTTTCCAAATAGTATTCTTATTTGACTACTGGCTGGCTTGGATTGAGGAGATCATGGCGGTAACTGTAACAGTATTGGTAACGTTGATGGAACTATATCAAGTACTTCTATATGCATTCCAAGATTGATTTTACCAGTCATAAGTTTGATAATGTTCAGATCAACAACTATTAGAACCTCCTATTTTGTATTATCATTCTTTCTATTAGGTTCATGAATTTGTTTGTTTGCATTGTCCTATTACCGCAACTTCAGTTTCTCTAGTTTTATCATGTTCATCCGAAATGCCATTAGATACTGCTTTACCAATTTATTATTTATACCCATCACCCAGTCTGATTTGTTATAATTTCTAAGCTATGTGTGATGTTAGTCTTCTTCATCTTTGTCCTTATCATTATCATTATCAATCTCAGTTGAAGTCATGACATCTTTGACAATCTGTTCAATTGCTTCAAATATTTCTTCCAATGTTATTTGTAGTCAACCCGCTGTCAATCATCTCAACTCAGTATCATATGTTCACTCTACTTCAGTCTCTATATGTTGAATCCTCTTTTTGATCCTGTTATTTTCCAATCCACAAATTTCTCAATCTATATATCCTTCTAGATTTTACACATGAAATCTATTTGTAATCTCAGTTTGCCCACTACATTCTTTTTGGATTGAACACTATGTACAGCTACAATTTTTCCATTCCATTCTGCTTTGATATCAACCTTTTTCTTTATTATCTTTTTCATGCCATTGTTTTGTATGCTTTATTGATAAACCCAATATGATGAAGCATATAGCCAAGATATTTATTTTTGATATTGTGATCATCTTGATTCATGTTGGATTTGTTATTGATTGAGATATCAGATATTTCAAGGTAGTAGAAAAGTACAGTGTCAATAGTGATATGGAGGTATCATCAATTATACCAAACAAGCAAAGTTCATCTGTTTACTGTCAACCTATTCGGAATGACCTCAGTAAGTATAGAATCTGTTTTAACACATAGTGTCTATTTCACATACGATTATATCCATTGCTTGACAAGAATATCGAATACACAATATATGAGCAGCATAGATTATATTATATACTTATCAATAGTAAGATATCTCCTGCGATTTGATTGTATTCATCCATGTGAACTACAAATTATACAGTTTGTTGACATCCAACCTACTGACAATTGATGAATACTGCTGTGGAAGGCTGCAGATTTGCAAGGATTTGCAAGGATACACATCTAGACAACATGGAATACCATTTAGTTATGATCATCTGGTTCACAGTCTATCATATACATCTACTACTGGGTTTCCTATATATTCTTCAGCTTCTCTCTTGTCCTAACACTCTCATTCAACTTTATTTTGCTTCCACATCACCAAGCAATATCTCAACTACCACCAGCTGCTTTCAACAGCATGACTGGTTCTGTCACTGACAGTATATGGAATACAAACATTCAAGGCATACAGCTTGAATGGTATGTCCAAAATACCCACTAAACAGCTACTAATACTGAATATGTACAAGGACAAACATTTACAAATCCTGTGCAATACTGGTATCTAGAAGAACAGGCAATACCATAAGTGTTACACCTTACCGGATTATACTTCATGAAGTAGACTTGAACTGGAGTCATCAATCGTCACTCAATGATAGATAGATCGGTATAGTACTTGTGTCACCCGTACTTATAATCGAATATTCACGAGATATGACTCTATTTGGTTATCACAATCAATTAAATCAGATAAAGTTCTATATAGTCAACCATATCACTGATAAGGAATGAAGTGTGGAAAAAGGATTGATACATGCAAGCTCATGCGATCGAAAATAGGAACACAGCAGAAAGGCTGTAGATTAGGTAGCACCTGAGTATGCATTATAGTTGACAAAGCCTTTACTGCTTCTTACGATCGAAAGACTATGATAGGTCTAGACCACAAAGGTCTGAAGGCCTGATATCAGTAAGGATTCTATTTATCTGAATAGAAGATGTTACCAGAAAGATACAAAAGGTCCTGCAGAGGAGTGGAGGGTGAGCAGTCCAAAGAATGGATATTGGTGCCAAGGGTGATAAAGAAGCTAATGAGGAAAGTATAGATAGAAGTAATTGTGTGAGAGAGAGGAAAGAGGTATAAAGGTCTCTGGAATTTTCGAGGGTAGAATGGCAAGCTTCTTGATGAGAAGAACAAGCTTTAACAATATAAAGAATTAAAGCCAAACATCGTTGTGTTGAATCTTCTTATTGACTTTCACATCATGATCGAATCTTTATCACTTCCATCACAAGGAAGTCCTGAAATCAGGAAGGATACTACTTGTACTTGTAAATTTGAAGTAATACTCCCAGTGTTACACTATAGTTGTATATATGTAGCCATATATATCAGAATGACTGCAAATTAACAAGAATAATTACACCTAGTAGTATTTGGAGCTGTATGATCAGTTCATACAGAGCAGCAAAGATAAGCCTCCAATGTAATATAAGGCAATTATCAGGATGATAAATAAAGTTGAACACAATAATGTAGTATATAGACTCAGATATAGGTACAAACTGAGAATAATATGGCCCTGTTACAAAATGTTATCAGAACAGTTTGAGATGAAGAAGGATACCTTGCAGTCTCAGATTTTCTTTGTTTAGAAGTTCATATGTAAGACGTTAGTGCACTAGAATATGATACGAAACAAAGGCAATCCAGATCGTTATTCATATCCAGAAGATAGATATCCATCTCGCATTAGTTTGTGACAGAAAGTCTATAACATTATGAAACTAAAGATTTCTCTCCAGTTGTATCTCAGTTGGACATCAAGATTTGTTCTTCAGCTGACAGCATACCTCCATCCCCTTTTTACTGATGTGATTTGTCACACATATCATGTGCAGTCAAACACTGATAAATTGCAGAAAATAAAATACCACATTATTGGAGAAAGACTATATTACTACCTGACCATATCTAATTCCAGAGCATATTAGACCGCTCAACTGAAATCTCTTGAGCCTTAGCATGGAATCATACTGAACATGCATATACAGCACTCCAGCTATTGAATTTGCACCTCCTGATGCAGTATTCCTTACTGACTCAGTATTCCGTAGTGATGCAGTATGCCTTAATAATATGGTATTCCTTTCTGATGCAGCGATCCAGTGTACATAATCCTTGCTCACATAGTATCATTTACTGATACACTACAGTGCGCAGACATTTTGATCCACAACACTACTTATATATACATGAGTAAATATTAAAATGTATACCATGACATATTCCAATGTTCACAGCATATGAGGTTTATACGATTCCCTGAATCATACTCACATCATGGGTGACAGATTCAGTGCAATGATATGAGTGTGCATAATGTTTGATATTAATGTCTAATATGTACAGTGCTCTGTTCAACATGCCATGCTATAAGTCGCAGCCATCTTGCAGCACATCTTCCAAACTACTATCTCCTTTGCTGTCTGAGTCATCCAACGATTCTGACTCTACATTTTTATATTTGTACTTGACGTCATGATTATTCTGATGCTCGTTGTCATGCTCATGTTCATCCCCCTCATCATCGACTGCATCAACACCCAATTGGAGCCCACAATATCATTGAAGATGACTTCTGGCATCATCAATATCATAATGATTATTGTCATTGTCATTGTTGCCATTGACAATCCAATTTTCGTCTTCAGAATGCAAATCATTTTGAATGTGGATGGAGATTGTAGAGATAGTTGGAGTCTGAATATCGGGCTCTATCATCCGAGCTTTCACCGCAGTCTTGTTTACTACCACTCAATATGGTTTGGTAGAAATGGCAGGTGAGTTATTTGCTACTTTCTCATTTAGAATGAGGGTATTGAGAGCTACCCTTATGGACTTGACTATATTCGATCTCAATGAAGATAGGAGATTGTTCCAAATATTGTTGAAATGAGTGTAAGTATGTACAAAAGGTTAGAGAATTTGCATGCATTGTGAATACCATACTTACCGCTGTCATTATCTTGATTAAAGAAGATGTTCCACTTGGATATGTTCCACTGGATGTTGAAGTCATTGCTTACAACCTTTGTATGACCAAAACCTCCAGTTCTTTGCCATCATGTCAGTACATAATACAATACCATACATTTGAACCCAATCAGTGCCGAGAGTCTGTGTTGCCAAATCCAGTCATCAAAGATCTCGGGATATCTGATGCATTGTTACATACATTGGAAGAAATGTAGATTTATAAATCGTGAACTCCATGGTAAAGAAGTGGATAGCTGTTACTAGTATTGACAATAAACCGTCAGAAGTTCTTTTCATTGACGAACCAATTTGGATTGTGCAGACGGAATCCTTGTCAAACCATTCACCTCAAACCCTATCATTTCACACCACAATTCCGAATGAAAATAAGTAAGCCAGTTCTTGTCCGATCGACTCTATTTGTAGTTCATGATGAAGCTAACCTCAAGCGCTATAAGACGAACTATACATTGAGCGGATCGAACATGAACAGGGTTACCCATTCTTGTTCGCAGTTGTGAGAGTCGGTTCAAGGTTTGAGTTGAACCCTCATGTTCGAGTGAACCTCAAATTGAACTCAGATCCAACCCCTCCTCAATTTGATCCGCCACGAACAGATCCGCTTCGTTGCCAACAGTACTTGTTCCTGGTGGTATTAGTGATGCAAATACATGCAGACATGATACTCATCAGGTTCATTTGAACAATTGCATTGGAGGACAGCAAATGTATGATCTTAAACAAATAAATCAATGCATATCTATCACTTATCATCATCTTTGCAAAGTATTAAGGTTGTATAGTCTCCCTACATAATGATGGGCCTTCACAAACATATTCAATTAGACTGCATAGCAACTGTTTTTGATTTGATATTTGGCCAGGGAGTTAGTCAGAATGCAATTCTACAAGATACCTTACTATCTTAAGATACATCTCCTGACGTTCTAGGAAGCTTATATTGACTGCTTCCTGTCTGCAGGCTTAAGCCAGGAATGCTCTACTGACTTTGTGTTGGAAAAGATATGTTAGTCAATATCTACCACTCTTGGAATTGTATAAGCTATCAGCATAAAGTCAGCTTCATTTGGAAATGGTCTCTCGCTCAGTAGTTTCTTCTCCATCATACCACCCATTCATTGCAGTACAGCAGCTTCTCAATGGTCACCTGAAGCAAGGATACTATGACTGCCATATCAATTGCTACTGATTGACAGACCTGACAGTATCCTCAGCAGAGATGACATAATGAGTTGTAAAGCCAATATTGTTGGGTATTGATTCCAGAGGTAACCAAAGTTCATCACCGAATGAATACAAACTGAAATCATACTAGGTACTGGGGACATCAAATTGCAGGCTTGATTTAAAGAGGGCAGACATGATTTCCAAGCTGCATTCAGTACAGATACAATTGGTGTAGATTCTGAGATCGACTGGGTAGTTGAACCTTTGATATGTGATGCTATAGGCTTCATCTATATTCGCTTCAGCTTGTAAGCCTATAACATCAGTTTTCACTTTTTATCATTTACTGTGTGTGGCATTGGGGAGACAATTCCAGGAGTGGCTGATACAGGTGTTGAAATTGATAATCCGGACTTGTGCAGTGGCTTTGTTGTTCAGGTTATTTTCAGAAGGGAGGAATAGTTGAAAGAAAAGCAGACAAGTACTGAAAGAGAGCCAAATGAGTATAGTTGCAGCGGATGGAGTTGCGATTTCGAATTCATGATATAGACAAAGATTAATGGTACATCACAAAGGACAGACATATCGCTGAGCATTACTGTAATAGGGATACCAGGCTCATTTGACCTTGTCAGTGTATGTGGCTCATAGGTATACTTGCCCTCATCGGGCCACTTGGCTCGCAGGTACACTTGATCTTGAAAGTGTACTTGGCTATCAAGGTTAAGTAAATACCATTCATATTCATTCACTTAACGAAGTGCTTTTGGTACACTAGCGATAATCTTACTTACCTTTCCTTATAATTGATATTTTTATCATTCATTTCCGATTGCAACCATAACTTTACGTACCCATCCATACGAGGTTGTATGCCCTTATATTGGCTTATTTCATATGGTCTAAATAAGGGGAAGATTCACATGATATCATATTCATCTTGTCACAAAAGTATCACATACGATCAAAAATAAAATACATGTAACTTCTGAAGATACTAACACAATCCTGGCCAGCCCAAATAATATTCTCAATATTAGAAAATTCATACCCAATACTAAGGGACAAGAACTATAAGGGATATACTGAAATGATTCTATTAAATAGCAGCCCAATTGCACTGACAAAACCAATGACACTAATGCCAACAAATCCCAAATGAGAGTAAATACAACTCTTCAAAATCCAAACATAACTCTATCACATCCAACAACAATATCCAAAGACAACATTGAAGCCAATCCATTTCTAGACCCCAAATGCCAACGTAACATATGTGTCAGTATGCTAGTAATGTGCAGAATTATTTGGCATACCAAAAATCATTACTGAAATTGCTAACCGATCTATGGTGGAGTCAAACGGGACACCTTGAGCTGTGTGAAGCTCATAGCAGGATTGTCATCTGGTGCATGCACATTGCAACTGACTCCAACAACTCCTCAACACCCACCAATACCAATGAAACATCACCTATTTTCTCATCCACCAATACCTCAGGTATTCATGACCATGACTGTAGGAGTGGCTTCCATTCTGCCACCACTGGGAATGTCACCTCCACAATTGTACTTTCTCGACTATTTGGGCAATCCTTATACTCATTCACTCCTTCAGTATCGACGACAACTCCTTTCCAAATGATGCAGCAAACCTATCATTAAGGGAAGTACACTCGATATGGTGAGTGTGAGTCACCTTCGGTTATGTCATTGCTGAGTAAAGTGTTGGCACCGAAGCAGATCAGTTCGTGGTGCATCGAACTAAGGTGGAATTCAAGAGGGGTTCAATCTGAGGTTCGATACTGACTGCACGGTTTGATTTGAATTTCGAACTGAATCCCAGATAGTGTGCACAAAAATAATTACACGACTTCTTGTCCGATCAGCTCGACTTTCAGTTCATCTTGTAGCGCTTGACATTAGATATATGATAAACAAAAAATTGAGCCGAACGGACACGAAATCGCTGACTTATTTTTGTTTCAGGTAGTGGGGTGAAATGGTTGAGTTTGAGGGGGAAGTCTTAGCAAGTGTAATAGCAGTGCCAGGTGCACTTGGCTACTGAGGCCGGGTAACAGCCCTTTATATATAATCACCTCGCAAAGTGCTTTTGGCGCGCCAGCGATTATCTTACCTACAATTGATATCTATATTACTTATTCCCGTTTGCATCCGTATCTATATGTATCTACCCATACGATGACGTACGTCCTTACACTATAATCGCTTTTCAGTTACCAGATATGTTTTGCTTATGGGGTTTCGTGCTTTCTTTACTTTTCGACACGTCAGATCCACACCGAGAACTATCGCTAGATTGCCAATACAAGATAAGTAATCATCCAATTGAGTTGATTGATGGTAGTAGGGACAATTCCGAGATGATTTAGATGTCAATCGGCATCGAAGAGATGCGTTATCTGCCATGATAGGCACTACTGAAAACTTGAAAATCCTATTCTCGACCTACAACGAATATCATCACTAGATTGACGAAATCAGGATATGTATACCCTTCAATCAAGTCAATTGGCTGTCGCAGAGATGAGTCTGAAGTCAATTGGCCTCGAGTGTCATGTAATCTACTCCACATGACGATTTCGAATCAGAAATTATACGGATTTGAGAGCTACCAATTGCAGAAGCAGAGAGTCTTGATAAGTATACCTAATTGAGGCTGATGGTAGCAGAGAGGATTCAGAGTTGATTCCGAAGGCCAATCGCCCAGAGACGCATCAGCAACCAAGTCGATCATGATGATTTCATAATATGAGAACTTAACGACTACCAATTGCGAGAGCGATAAGATCAGATCAGTTAACATCCACATGAGTCAATTGACAATTACAGGAATGATTCCGGAGCCTAAGTGGCCCCGAGAGACACATTACTGGCAATCTCAAAGTCGGCCCTACTCCAGAGATTTTTCTGAACCATCTTTCGAAGAGTGCAATAAGATGCAAACTATCGAGGCGAGTCAGATACTATCGATACCAGTCAATCGAGCATGAAAACAACGCGAAGCCGATAAGGCTACAATAGCACGAAGCATAAACGAGCACATTCGTCGAGCGAAGATGGCCTATGGAGAATCAGCAGTTCGCCAGCAGATGTACACACGATCAAGGCCTACATACAGAGTCGAGAAGGCCGAATGCTACGAGAATCACTTTTACGGAAGATGGAGGTGCGAGATTCCCGATCAAACAATCGATGCCACCGATACCAATTATGATTGCGATTACCTTTTTCCAAGACTCAATTGAGTTATCTACGTTACGATGAGCTGTGATGGCAGGAGCCATGTCGAAGTCAATGACTATGTTATGGATGCTATTAGGAGTTTTCAGTTGCTGTTACGGAAGTCATGTGAGGTCGTAAATAGCCTTACAAGATTACACGATTACATACGATTCGAACTATCTACGGAGGCAGACGGAAGCCACGGCTCTATGATTACGACCTCAAACGAGATACCTAGGCAGTTATGATTATGAACAATATTCGTCTATTGACGGAGAACGTTTAAGATAGTAGAGCAGCGATCGCAGATTGTGCTACAACTCCGAATGGGAAGTATAAAACTGGAAGATTCTGGAGTGGCTAGCAGCCATCAGTGCCAACTCTATTCAATTTCGTCGAACAAGACAACGAAACCGTATCGCCAAACAAGTGAATATGCTCAAACAATGGCAAACGAAGTGGAGTACTAGGAATACATTGGAGATGATTTGGTTATAATTTGGAGCAGGGAATATAAGGTTCCATGCAGGGCTACCGGAGGATGGACCATCTGAGCACTCTTCGGAGACCAGCGGATCCCGTATGTAGGTACAGTTTGAGGTTCAATTGATACTTGTCGTATCCCGAAGTGGGAATCGACATTATTTGGTTGTTAGACAGTCCCAATCGGGTGAGACAAGTACATGATTCGCTGAGACTTATTCGTACAAATGGTGGCAGCCACGGTAGACGCACTGTATGAAGCTGGTATTGGGGTTGCCTTGGTACAAAGCCAGGAATCCTGACGTCGACTTGCAAACACATTTGACTTTTGGCTCTGCGAACCCCAGGGGGAGCGAAAGTGGTGGCAGTGAACCGGGCAGACCAACCAGAATGCCTCAGGAATACACCAGGATCTACGGCTAGGAAGGAGACGTGTTCTGAAGGTGGCTGTACTCCAGATATTCAAACACTTGGAGCTACTGCTTTAGATGATCTATTGGCCAGGAGGAGGTCATCGATGGATATTCTTCCTAGGAGTGGGAGTTCGTACAGGGCTGCTGAGAGTGATCATAGAAGGTATTACTGATGGTCGGTGAGATAGGCACCAGGCGCTGGATGGACGAGTAGGGAGCAGTGGTGGTAGTTGCGGCAGAAGGGTTACCAACAATGCGGAGCTTGAATGACTGCTACCGGCTCGCCGAGTCAAGAAGGGAGTTCACCGGCTGCGGTACCTTGGTTCCATTGTGGATGGACGTTAGACCTGTGGCTCCTGGTTTCCGCGATATTTACTGTTCTATCTTTCTACTACCCAGTTGGCTAATACATTTGGAGCAGTTACAGAGTCATACAAATCTGTACGGATGTTAGAGACGATATCTATTGCGGAAATGATGAAAAGGCACCCGGAACGCTGAATGCATCGATAATGCTGCAGAGACTTTAGAAGTCTCATACAGTTACCGCAATGAATTGCATCCGAATCGATGAAAAAAAAATCGAAATGATGGTCGACGAAATGACGATACCATGTCAAAGGACGATTTATCCACAAACAAATGGACTGGAGACTACAACAGTCACTGCAGTGCAATGAGGTATTCTTTTGGTGGTTATGATCGCACGAGCATAATGCTCTGCAACGATTTGTGGGCAGAAGTGCTGCCATATGGATTTCCGAAATAGCATGGAATAAGATCGCGTGCTCAAGAGCCGGATCCTGGATTTGGACTTAAGATTCCATGCCATATGGAGTTATCAATGAGTGGGTGTTTTGTTATAATGGACGTTATGTCACAGGATGAATTACGGAAGTGCGATCAAGAACTATCTTTGTCCGGCTGGATGAGATGACGGTCGTGCGAAAGCCGATCTTATGGTCAGTAATGATTACCTTTATGGAGCTTACAGAGCTACAGGAGAAGCCACGAAAGGTGAACCGTACGAGTATAGATTTGCACATTCCGGAAAAGAACAGCCGGAGATGGATGATGATAAATCTATTTACTTATATGGCGAGGTTACGTTTGGAACTTTCCCCTTTTTTTAAGAAAGTCTTATTTTAGATGACAAGCTAGGAGACTAGCAATTGAGTGCAGATGCGCACATATGCAAATTTAGGACATACCGACAAAATGATCGGAATCAAGATCTCAGATACAATTCGGAGATATTTACATATCGAACTACGATGGCCATTGGAGGTGTTAGGATCAATATGCGAATCAACATCAAAATTGGAGACATGTCAGCCTGTACAAAACCGGCTTGACAAAATAAGTTGTTAACGAAACTCCACTCAAAAGATGGGGATAACCATACCAGATATTCAGAAACGACTCCGAATGCAAATGATTACCGTACCGGAAGTGTTGGCATAAAGGACCAGTACGGTGATATACACCAGGCATGCGATGAGAAGTCAATAGTTATGACGCCGAGAAATCGCTGAACCGAACGAATGGCCTATATCAGAAGCAGGGCCTACCAAAAAAGACTACTGAAGCTCAATCGAATGGCATACAGAATGACCGATTGTCTATAAAGCTGTCTATCGAGACGTCAATATCGAGCAGAGAAATCTATGAGACCATGGTAGTTGGCCTGAAGGAGACGTACGGAACTCTTCGAGGTAACCTAATAGATGTCCACACCCGTCAGACAAAATACGCTGACCGTAAAGAGATGTTCGAGGTCAGAATATGAATCATTATTCAGCAGGGAATGTGTACCTTATCGCAATTACACATCATCGGAATGTGCGGCACAATGGAAGCGCACCTACATTGGATTAAGAGGATGGGAGCAGAAGCTTCAGGGTACATGTATGAAGCTGCGATGTGGGCTTCCGGAGGTTTCCAAGAAGGCAATCGCACCGAATCACATGGTAACTATGACATTGTACGGAATGCTCACAAATTACATATATTAACGAATGAATATACTCTGCAATTGGACTTATCTCCGAAAACACCAAACAAAGCCATGACGATAATTGATTGACATCACCGCTGATAGTGGAGATTAACTGTATCAGGTTAGATTATAGGGTGGAGACCCTACAGCTAGGCTCGGAAGGGCATGGCATGTGAAAACCCATTACTTTCGTGGATTCGGAAGTGGAAGGCATGGAAATCGGAAAATGGCTGCCTTGAGGCACCGGAGCTGATGCATACTTGGTTACTTTGTGAGTAGGACTTTATGGCACACTTACGAGTTAGATACCGCAACTCGAACGAGTATGATGAGTACATGTCCATATATGACTGCAATTGAGGGCCAAACGAGGCCGATACAAGTCAACCAACCACCATTGGATCTGAGTAGAATGGCAGCAGAAAGTCGGATCCCGATTACCAATATACAAGTCAATTTGGAGCCAATTCATGAGACGCAAGATCAGCCTATCACCGATGAGGTCTACTGTGTACTTGGATATACGAAAGGACAGAGACAGGGAAATCATACGAATTCGAGAAGCTCTCAAGAGCAGCAGCTATGACCAAGATAAGTACTTTATGCAATTATACTAGTTGACTACTACAGAGATGCGATACCGGCCACGATGGCCTTACCCTCAGATGATGTTCACTAACGCATTCAACGAAAGAAATCGTATACGATCAATCGATCGATTATTCGAAAGTCGAGTCCGGCATGTCACAAGTCAACTATGATATATTAATGCCGAACGACACCTGCAAGCCGACCAATGGTATTTACCGATTCGAGCACCACCGAACTAGCACTATAAGGATCAATTATTTGGATTTGGAGATGGACTTGGAGGATTCAGAGTCAATTGGATGTTTCCTTCTCTTCTCTTCTCTTCTCTTTCATCACTTCATTTCTTAAGGATCTCGGTCCGGTATAAATAGCATCAGCACAGATTTTACCACCTACTACTGGAGGTGGATTTCCCCATGCACCGAATCTGCTGTGAGGTTGCAGTGATGGCACAGATTGGTCACAGGACTTATGCAGACGTATAAAGGCATACACACCTTATCTTGTCTTTCTTCATGAATATATAATGCAGCTCAGGGGGTCTGCTGATAAAGAGGGGGATAATATAATGGCGGTGCCAGGTGCACTTGGTCCTCTCAAGTGTACTTGGCCTTCCCAAGTGCACTTGGCTACCGAGGCCGGATAACCGCCCTTTCTATATAATCACTTCGCGAAGTGCTTTTGGTACACCAGCGATTATCTTACCTACAATTGATATCTATATTACTTATTCCCTTGTGCAACCGTATCTATACGTATCTACCCATACGAGGACGTACGTCTTTACAGCAAGGATTCGCTTCGCTCTAACCAAACAGGTTTGTAAATAGTACCAATCCCTGGCCGTTGTTTGCCAACACAAGCTGAGTGGTATATGGCAATGAATCTGGAAGCAGGTATCGCACCCGCAGCCGATCCAGAAGTACCAGTTATTCATGTGAGAGATGATCATTTTTGAGGTGGCTATGGTGCTGATGGTATTGGCAGTGGTGGTGGTTGTGGAAGTAGTGGAGTAGCACTGGCAATATCTGGAGGTGCAACAGCCATTGCCTTCATAAAAGCCACAACGATAAGAGGGTTGTAAGCTGTATCTGAAAAGAAAGTAGCCCCAGAGTCATTCCTATTGAGTCATGTTACATCTCGTAGCTGCTGAGAAGTTTTGGCAGACATGACCAGACACCTAAGAATTCACTTAACATCTCTGGTGGGTTATATGCAACTCACAGCTGGGGGTATGATATTTGCGGAAAGTTTCTAGACTCATAACAGATGCCATCCATTCGAGCTGTAGTGAATGAAGACGTCATTCCAATAGTTATAGCATTCTATCACATAGCTTTAAGGGTTGACAATGCAGATATTGAAGGTATATATAAGTGATTAGCTGACTGGAACTGTATTGGTAGGAATGTCTTCAAGTTTTCATTTCTTCTCCAGCATAGAAGCAAGGATGTCGGTGACTTTTCATATTTGTATGAGAGAGGTTGCAATTTCTGTATCTCAGGATTTCAGGTATCTTTCATGGCATGTCCTTTGTACTGTGTGGAGTTATCACAGTTGTCAGAGTCATCGGGGTCAGAGTCGGTATCGGTGTCAGTAGGTGAACGTAGGTTATTGTTGTGATATCGTTACATCTGCACCCAATATATATCGAAACAGTCTTGAAAACAAAGAACAGAAACCCACCCCACCATTCCATGTGTCATAGTTAAGTCGATATCTGATGCTTCTACATTCACTGATACTGTGCACAGTAACTTGTAGTAACTTGATTCCAAAAGAAGATATCATACAACGAGTCAGTAGTTATATCATCTTTAATACCGTAAACGGCATATATCTGAATTAAGTTTTGAATAGGCTTGGTCATTAAATGTTTTTCGAAACTATTAGGATAGAGAGTGGACTCAATTGCGTCGATTTTGGATGGGTGAATGGAATCTCTTTGGGTAGCATTGCAACAGTCTGAGCTGTATATTAGGTGCTTGAAGAGTTAATCATTATTGAGGTTAATATGTCTAAAGACTATGATGAAAGTGATAAATAGGTAGAAAAGTAGTAAATAGAGATAATGAAGAAGAGTCGAAATGGATAGAGTGTATGGCAGTATATAGAGGGTAGAATTGGCCATCAAAGGTGCTGGAATCATGTGGAGTAGCTCGCAAAACATTTGAAACCATTGGTAATGTTAAACATCATATCTGAAATGAAGCTTACCTGGTGGTGAGACTTAATCATCACTTTTCTTCTGGCTCGAAATATACACCACATGTGTTATACAACTCTGAGTATCATATGAACTACTCCTTGAGCTTGAGACACAGTTGTCATATAATTGTTGGATCAAAGCGTCAACATCTGTCAGTCTGGATTCCTACAATATGTCTATGATATCAAGGTCCAACATGATGATGTAGAGTGTCACAAATTGTCACTACCGACTATATGAAGTGAGAGAAGTATCATTAGCATCTCTGGCAGTACATAGGCCTTTCCAGGTACCATCATTTGACCTTGTACAGTGGTGTCATGAACTTTAAATGTGTATGTTGGCAATTAACACAAGTGAAATCACATATTTTTGTTCGTATTTCTTATCATTCGCCCTGTCAAATTCCAATTAAACAAGCAAACAAGCAAATCTATAGATTCTTTCTTATGTTAGCAATACCATTATTGTCAGATTGGGCTCGGTGGGTGTGGCTCTATCATTACAAACAGTATCTGCAGTATATTCCAAGGTCATTGCATTATGCATACAGTCCTGAGTGTATTGTATTCATTGCAACAAGCACAACTCATTAGTATTTGTTCGGAATGCATTTGCAGTCGAAGTTCACTTACACCGAACAGTTCAGGTACTTTGAATGATATCTGTACCTTGATATTTTCCATAGATATATAGTTGTTCATACAGTGATGCACTTCCTGGCAGCTACAGATCTGGAAACATTATTGTCCAAATAAGCAGTCCTATGGAGGCGACCAATACTTTTGCTTGCATCCATATCTTGTTCCGATACAAGCAACCTGATTGGATGAACTGATAGCCATGTAATATAGAGTCAGTACAGTGGTCGAACATCAATTCGCATGTGTCTATATCTTGCCTGGATATGAGCAATCTTATTGTTGTAGGTGGTAATGAGATAAGGGAACCAAGGTACAGAGAGCAGTGGTCTCTTTCTTTTCTTCCCATTCTGTTTATTTTTATTTTGCTGGGGTTAGAAACAGTCGATCTTGTACTCTTTTTCATTTGTTGATATTGAGATGAAGGGTAGCAGATATATAGCTCAATTCCACTACACTTCTATCACCACGATCCATGCATGGTAATGCGAAAGATATTCTGCTAACTATATTGGCTTCCATTCAAATTCCAAATTGTTTCTGTTCTGTTAGCTTAAAACCTTACAGGTCAGACAAGTGTCTGAGCAAATTCATCGATAGTGACCATCCTTGATATTGCACCTAGCATCATGAGATTATGACAGCCTACAAACTCTCTTAATGCTTTTGTAAGTACTTCCAGCAATGTATACATGATTATCACAGTTGTGTCCATATCAACAATAATCATATCAGCAATTCTAATATGTTTCCCCTGTTACGAACATCTCATTCTCCTTAATCATTCTAACATGACTCTAACACAAGATACTTCTCATATCCCGATACCTGAGCTCCTGTCCTATACGTTCTGACTGATGATCAGTACATTACTAAGCAGTCATTACCCAACCTGTTCAATATGTTCGACACTATGCAGGAGTACAATTTCGCTTAGCTGGTCACATTGATAGCTCTTCCTGCCAATATCATTGATGACTTGCTTATTGGCACCTGCAACCTTGAGGAGTGTATATGTGATTCTCTGAAATTAAATTACATTATTTTGCAGAATATTGACATGATGGAGGATAAGCTTGGAAATCAGTTATTGAAGACAGCTTCATTGCAGATTACATAGAATGTAAATCATCCAAATGAAATTGAGCTTGGATACCGTAATCAAATAGACTGTACAAATTGGCTACTCTGGCAGTAAATATATTAGGAACATCTTATATACGTGTCAGAATGTTACTTCAATGATTCTGGGCACCATGTTTACATTGAGATGTAGACTGGAGGCTGATAGTGAGATATGGAGGAAAGCTTCATTGTTATACTCTTTACGATACTCTTTACCCTTATCAATGTGTACAATTGTTCAGACACAATAACCCATTAGTGACACAGTGGTACTGATGACATTCATCTTTGATAGCACCCATTTCAAGAACATCTCTGACTATAAGAAGGCAAGGCCAGTATATATGGCAATTGACCACAAATCTGCAGGTATATTGATGAAGTACAGAATTCACAGAGTATTGTTTGTGATCCTTTTGCCCCTTCCTATCATGACGCATGATATTCTTCTCAAACCAAATGACTCTCATTGGCAACATAACTAAATGGTCTCTCAAACCGTACTGCAGCATGTATTGCAATCCCTACTGAATTCTCATACCTGTACCTTCTATGCCCACTGTGGCGATGGCAACCTCATGAATTATTATTCTTCACTGACTGAATGGATTGTAGATTATTCCTAGCACCGTAACCTTCACAACTTTGAGAGTAGTGTATGCTATAAGTGCGAATACCTCAAGCATGAAATGGATAATCATGCCTGCAGACAGAAATGATGCCATCCTGGAATCATAATATTAATAGTATACTCTCCATATCCAAATATACCCCTGTGCATCGGCAGTATCAAATGCCACGATATCAAGAAAGGCTTCAACATCATATGGTATCTCAATTACATCATATCCAATCTTCCCAATCCTGATCTACTCTATATGATACAAATTGAGATTCTGAAGCTCCTCCTGACATCGCTTCACAAATTGCTCAACAGGTTATTGTGGCTTCATTAGTTCAATGATATTTTTCTCTTCGTACCTTCAAACCATCAAATTAAGAAACCAAGATAAATATAGGAGACATTTTGTGTTTAAATAGAGGAGAAATCAAGACAATGACACGATTTCATATGGGTGTTGTACATTGTGCTCTTCGTGATCCAAGTCCCACTCAGGGTAGTATTGTTGACCGTGCTATTGAGTGCTATCATCCAGTTATAAAGTTCCATTTCTATTGCCAGAATGACTTTCACGATGTTAAAACCCTAGACCTGATAGGCAATTCTCTACATCACTTGCACAATTCGAAGAATGGATTTCAACAATTTAGCATTGCCAAATTATATGCGGCAGAGGTCAAACATAAATATAGAGAACTGTATACCTCTCGGGATGCTGAGTTGAATTCCAAATTAAACCTGAAGAAGGTTGCAGCCTTTCATCAGTACTTTCGAAATGTCTGGAAATGTAATTTTATTTCAGTAATGACTGAATATATAGGAGTCTGTGGTTATTTCACCTTTCTCAGGATCTATCTCATACAGCGTCTTCATGACCAGATACAATAGTACGGTTCGCTTAAATAGTACTTTATGGAGATTGGAGGAAGTTTTTATTAGAAGCAGATTATGGACCGATGTAATGCCTCCAATAAGCGGCCTAATAATAATCAAACTCATATGATCAACTAAAACCCACAATGTAATATATTTGCTATCAGAAATGCAAATTATGATGTATAAACTGATAAATTAGCTGTTCCACAGACAGTAACAGAAGTGACGACAGAAGTGATGATGGAAGCGACTGTGGAATCAAACACTAGACATCCTTTATTAAGGTTTATATTTATGCAGTAGTAAAAGGACAAAGAGAATGCCAAAGAAATTTCAGGTACCTTGAATACAATCAGTAATGATATATTTTGAAATGGTCTGTAGGATGCTACCTATTTTTTGTTATACTACAAGCAGGTCAACATGAATACAGATGATCTCTTAAACAGCGTTACTACAATCTACTATCAATTGGAGGTAGAATCATACAACATGTATGATGTGTACATCATCCAGAAGCCTAGATGTACTGGAGATAAACAAACATATGGTGGGGATACCTGCAATGACTCAATGTGGGTTCAAATATTTCAAAGGAAGACACTGCAGGAGCTGCCTCACAGGGAACTACAGGAATATGTACCGTACTATATGTGTTATCTATTGATACTGCAAGTCAATTATTTGCATTTTGGAAGAATCAGAATAATAGTATATATTGTACTTATGAAGCCTGTGAATAGAGTAATGCTGGGCAGTATATTACTTGTAGTCCATTGGGAAAGAATACCTGCGCCTGGATATATTAGTCACTTCCGGATGTCGGTGGTATGCCAGGACCACCTTGAACATCTGTGAGCAAGGTAACATGTAAGTCCGTGAAGATACGATTTGAGGCACTGCAATGACAACTGCTGGTGCTAGGTTTTCACACGGTCACATATCACTCTACAAAGTACCTTGGGATGCTTAATATACCGTGATCTTCATCTGGCCAGCACAATTGCATTTATGCTTGCTCCTTGGCGGCAACGCTGCTCTGGACATTGTAATGACGATACTATGCACAGCATATCACACCATCAGGTTGTTTTCCATGGGGAACTACTTTGCTTGCATCCATGTCTTGGCTGGATGCAAGCAACCTGAAGGTCTGCCTATCATAAAGTAATGTTTATTAAGTCTATTTACAGTTCTAAATACCATTTATACCCTCTTCACCACTGTATGCAACTCGTCCTCCAGCATATAATAAACATCGTTTCAAGTCACTAGATCTATATGACTATTGACTATCCATCCTTTGTTTTCCAACTTCGATGAAATAGACCCCTCTGCAATTAAGTGAGCCACACCAACGATATTTCCTACACTAATAACTTCATATATACCTCCAGAAGATGGTTTCACTTTCCTGACTAGCTGTGATGGACTTTCCAGCATTTCACTGTTGCCAGCCTTCGTCACTTCAACGTATGCTAGCCAAATAGTATTCGTGCCGTGTGAATGGACAACTGGCAGCTTGAACAGATGAAGCATACAATACGCTATGCGTCTCTGAGATACCTTGTAAGACAGCTCCTACTACTCTATATGTTGCGAAGTTTGAACCTATATCTAGTCATGGTACGCAGTCCTAGAATACCATCATTTATTTCAAGTACATATGATCTTCTGAATGATGCGCACATCATGCATATTACGTAATTCTACCTCCAATCCATGGTAAATTGCAGCAGCACTGCTTAAGTGATCATCTGAATCGATATTAACCTGCTTGGAGTATACGAAATGATGGGTGGCATCGTACAGACCATTTCGGTGGACATCGGCACTGATTGTTTTCAAGAGGCATTGAGAGTCCTTGACTTTCTCTTTACCTTTGTACTGCTGTGGAGATATGAACCGCAATAAACGATGTCTACTGGTAGTGGATACTTCCTCCTTCACTTCCATCCTCTGTAGAGCAGCATGTTCATGGTTCCATACATCGCTATTGGTCTTTCTGACAGCGAATATATCACTCCGAAGATAGAAGTTGATTATCTGAGTATAGCAATCACCCGTCTTGATGGAGGCTTTAAACCTATCCTTAATCTGCTACCGGTGAGAACTTTCTCTGATCTCCGTCGAACACTGTTTAAGGGAACCGTACTGTTGTATCTGCTCTCAGAAGTGCTACATAAGATGTATCATGAGAAAGTAGAAATCGCTACCCTCGTCAATGTATTTGGCTATTTCTGCATCGATAATACCTTTCCAGATGTCGCGAATGTGCGGTCGAAAGGCAGCTATTTTCTTCTTGTTTTCCTACAACTCGACATCCCGCTCGGCACACAATTCTGTACGTCTCTCGTTGGCCTCTGCTGCAAGTCGTTCTCTAGCCCTGAATTGTTGAAACACATCATTCGATTCGTAAAAGTAACGTAGAGTATTGTTTATGAGATCAATCGTTTCATCATCGTGAGAGTCATACTGGCAATAGAAATAGAACTCCATAAGAGAGCAAGAACACTCAACTGCACAGTCAAAAACACTGCGCTGCGACGGGCATGGGTCCTGCAGAGCATTGCATACAACACCCAAAAGGAATCTTGTTATCGTCCTAATTTCTCTTCCTTTCCAATGCTAATTCTCCTAATATGCACATCATGTCTTCGTCATATCAATGTTTGCAGGTACCGAGAGCCAAATAATATTGAACTTGTCAAGCCGCCTATGCTACTTGAGAAATTCGTGAAGCCATGTCAGAAGGTACTTCAACATCCCAATTTGCATCACGTGAAGTAGATCAGGCTTGGGAACATCGCTTGTAATGCAATCGAGATACCATAAGATGTTGAAACCTGGATTGACATCGTGGCGTTTGAGATCGGTGATGCTCAGAGGTGTATTTGAATCTAACAGTATATGATAGATATTATGATCCTGGAGGTTGTATCACTCATGTTGGCGAGGTAGGTTACCCATTTTCTGCAATGAGCATTCGCACCAGTTGCATACATCATTCTTGATGTTGTGAAGGTCCAAGTGCTCGGGGTAATCGGCCATACATACAGCAAGTATCGAATAACAATGCCTGAAGTTGCTATCGGTACAGCAGGCATAGAAGATGTGGGTCTCGGAATTGAGTAGGGGTTGCAACACATGCTGCAGCACGTTCTGAGAGACTAGTCGGTTATGCGCCCTCTGAACATTTCTTCTTTTGAGGGGGACATCGCACATTTTGACTGGAATGGGCAAAAGGGCGACCAATACCATGCTGTTGCTTCATCCATACAGCTATGCATAGGTTGCCGATCTTCATATATATCGGCCATGACTCCTTGTCGCCAGAGAAGTTTGTGAGGTGAGTGCCATCAGACATGAATATCATTGGCACCAATGTGTCACCGACTGGTAGTATTGTCTACACAATTGTAAGTATTATAAAGGGTATACTAAGAAGGAAGATTACCTGCTTATTTCACCACCAGTCTCCAGTATGCATGTCAATGTAACCACGGTATCCAGTATTATTGAAGCATCGTTTCGGAGTATATGCAAGATGTTCCTCGTATGCTGGCTACTGGAGGAGCCATTTTGCGCACTCTATAAGGTCACGGTGCCAAAATACAATTGCATCTGGATGCTGCGCATTTCATGTCATCTGCAACATAATATTAATCCAGGAGTCATGGACCAGTCCATCCTCTATCGTGTCAACTTTCTGTCGGAGGTTGTAATTTGATTTCAAAGAATCACGAACACACTCTTTAAGGCTGCAGTGGCCCTTCAGGAAGTCATCAATTACCTTGGCGGGAAGACCTATCGATGTGACCAGCTCTGCAGAATTGTACTCCTCCTCACTGTCGAACGGATGGAAGGGGTTATTCAAGGATTGCTTAGCATTGTACTCATTGTCGGTCGGAACATCTGCAACAGGAGCTTCTGCATCCGAATATGAGTACCTTTTGTATTTGAGTCAAATTCAGATGGTTCTGGAGAAGGGGAGGTGTGCGATGGAAGAAACACGGCAGGATCGTTAACGTGATCATGGTTGGCATGAAACCTATAATTGGCATGAAAACCACTGTGAGAATCATCGACGCATCGCTGAGAGTTTTTTCGAATGCGTTCAGGGGGCTTGGAGTCTGTTTTCGCCTCAAGACGTTGGGTGCGATATCGAGGATGGTCGCTGTCGATGTGTTTGTAGAGACACAGGTTAGACTTGTAAGGTTTCAAGCAAACAGGACAGAAACCATTTGGAGTTCCTATGGGAGCGATGGTGTACGTGGTATAGATAATGCTGAGAGCTGTATATACAGTTGGCAGAATATTATGAGGGTTAGCAAGCAGGGGTGCTGTAATGGAGCCACATGGCGTACGAAACTCACAGAGCGGTATATAAAATGAAAAGACCCTGCAATATACTGCAGAAACAGTTTGTCACAATGTAGCCATGCCTAGAGTATAATTTGATACCAATCATGACGCAAATATAAGAAAGAATTCATGGACTTGGTTGTTTTCTTACCTTTTTGATATTTGATTGGGCTGTTGATACGAAACACGAACAAAAACATGTGATATCACTCATTTCATGTGCCAAGACACAAGTTCAGAGTTTATGATACCACCACACAGTATCAATTGGTGGTATCTGGAGAGGTCTATGCACTACTAGAGATGCCAGTGATACTTCCTGAACTTCATATGGCAGGTTCCGACAATTTGTGACACTACACTGTATCATTATGTTGGAACTTGATGTCACTGCCATATTATAGGAATCCAAACTGACAGACTTCGATGCTTTGATCCAACATTCGCATGACCAGTATGTCTCACACTCAAGAAGTGGTTCAAACAACTCTCAGAGTCGTATAAAACATGCAGTGCATCTTTCAGGCCAGAAGAGAAGTGCCGATGACGGCTCACAACCAGGAAAGCTCCTTTTCCAGTATGATGTTTTATGTCACCAACGGTTTCAAGTTCTAGTGTTGGCAACGAAGAGGACCGGTTCGTTGCGGAACGAACCAAGGCGGGGTTCGGCACGGATTCGATCCGAGATTTGGACGAAGTTCCGAGGTTTTTCCGAACCGGTTCGCGAACCATCTATCTTCGAACGACAATAGGTAAGCGAGTTCTTGTCCGATCCACTCGATGTTTAGCGCATATTGTAGCGGGAGAAGTTAGCTACAAGATGCACTAAAAATCGAGCGGATCGGACAGGATCTCGCGTACTTATTTTTGTTTGCAGTTGTAGGTCGAAATGGTGGGGTTTGAGGCGAAAGGCTTGGCAAGGATCCGGTTCGCACGGACCAAATCGGTTCGTCAATGCTACGAACCCCGGACGGTTCATTGCCAACACTAGTTTCAACTCTTCTGCGAGATGCTCTATATGATTCCATCAGCTTGATGGCCCATTCTGCACTGTATATATAATGCCGTATACTCCCTCCATTTCAATTCTTCTCCATCATCTCTATCTTCTCCATCTTTATCTGTTTACCACTCTCATCTCTGTTTTTAGACACATTAATCCTAATCCTGACCGACCCCTCAAACAACCTTATATACAGCTCAGAATATTGCAATGCCACCCAAAAAGATCGCATCTACCTCCTCCAAAACCAATCCAATTAAGGATACTCTCCACCTTGATAATTTTGTCAAGCAGTTCATTTCCTAGCACATTCGGAACCTTATTTCGATGTATACCATTCACGGTATCAAGGATGATGGCGCGATTGACTTGATATATGATATTCTTTTTTTGGACCCAGTCACTACAGGGCACTTTGCACAGTTTCAGGAGATGTGGAAGTATCAGGCATCAACTCAACCACGATATATGGAATGGTGGAGTTGTTTCCAGGCATTTCTCGGAGACTGTTTCAATAGAACTGGGGTGCAGATGAACCGATATTACAAAGAAAACCCAACTTTACCTACCGACCCCAACTCTGACAACTGCGACAACTGCGACATCTGTGACAACTGCGACAACTACGACAACTGTGACACCTCCACATATTGCGAAGGCAATGCCAAGAAAGATACCTGTTATCCTGGAACACCGAAGCTGCCCCCACCCTCTCACAAACGTGCAACGTCACTGATAATTATTTCTTCTGCCCTGCAGAACAAGTGGAAACTCGATCACATTTGTACAATACCTTCCCTACTGACCGAACGCTTGTTTACCCCTCCAGGGTTTGTATTGTCGACCCTGAGAGCTATCACCCAGAATGCTACGACCATTGGAATGACATCACCGTTCACCTCAGCTCTAATAGATGACATCTCTCATGAGTCGAGAAGCTCACCGCACAGGCCGTACACTGTGTTTTGAGTCACCTGTGTACTGCCAGAGATGTCAGTTGTATTCTTGGATGTCTAGTCATGCCCGGTGAAACCTCTCTGCACTCATGGAATATGACTTGACTCGATGGCAATGACTCCGTGGCCATATTCGTTTCCGTTACAGCTTACAACCGTCACATCATTGTGGCTGTTCTGAAGGCAATTGTAGTTGTACCGCCAAGAATTGCAACAGCTACTCCACTACAACCACCACCACCACCACCACCACCACCACCACCACCACCACGAGCACCTCCCCCAGAAATACCTGGTGACTCCGAACTGTCCGAGAGCCTGATACCTGCTCCCAGGTTTGTTGCATTAAACTACTTGGCAATGTCACAACCTGAGAAGACTGCTACTTACCACATCGAGTGTGCCTCTCTCCAAGATGTATCTTCGTCTATACTGGACGAGTCAATGAGTGCCAGAGTTGAACGAATGGAGGCGACAGCACAAATTATTGAGGCGACATCGCAAGCGGTAGTGGAGTTACAGCAACAGCGGGAGGCCAGGTGGCAAATGGAACAGGTTTTAGTAGAGCAGGAGACAATAGGTGACATTTTGTCAGTATCTGTGGGTGTTAATGAGTCGTCGGAGCCAGTGGGAATTGGCTCGCACCAGGATGTCAATCCCTGTATGAGCTTCACACAACTCGAGGCGTCACGTTTGACTCCAGCATGGATGGGTCAGCACTTTGAGTGATGGTTTTCGGTATGTCCAACAGTACTGCAAATGACTAGCATACTGATACACGTAGGTTCCCGTTTGAGAGTTGGGTTAGATTGGATCTTTGCATTTTCTCTTTGGATCGGGTAGAGTTGATTTTACATTTTACAGAGTTATTTATTGTCTCGTTTTAGTTTTCTTGACATTAATGGTATTTGATTGACTAATCGTACACGACACTTTTGTGACAACCTAATACTAAATCCTGTGAATCTGTCCCTTTAAGAGAAAACCTTTTAGGTGCAATACTCAGCGACGTGTCAGTCCTTGGCCACACTGCTTTACCCTTCATCTGCATTGCAACTATACTCTTTTCTGCATTTCTGACATTTCCTGCCTTCTGAAAATGACCCGAACAAGAAAGCCACTGCACAAGGCCGTATCCTTAATTCCAAAAGCAGTACTGGCCACTCCTGCAGTTGTCTCCCCCATGCCACATACAGCAAATGGTCATAAGAGGAAACTCACTTTGCAGTCTGACAAGCACAAGCGAAAGCGGATAAAGGCTACAGCCTTACGTATCGAATATTATATCTTGACTACCCAGGTCTCCTCACCATCTACACCCATTATATCCGCACCAAATCTAGCCGTGAAACTGTCTCTGCCCCCACCAAGTCAAGCATCCCATTTGATGTTGCCAGCACCCAGTATCATTTCCAACATTGATATTCATTCAGTGATGAACATTAGTCACCTTCGGAGTCCCCACCTATCATCATTGGTTTCACAACTCTTCCCATCGTCTCTGCCGAGGACACGGTCGAGTCTGTTGATCAGCAGTAAATAATATGGCAGTTGCAGTGTACCATCACCATGTGACCTTCGAGTTACTGCTGTATTGAAAACAATACATCGCGTGATGGAAAAGCAACTGCGGAGAAAGAATCCATGTCCAACTGAAGCTGAATTTGTACTGGTAGCTTATATGATTCCGAGAGTGGTAGATACCGACTAACATTGTTTCCAACACAAATTCTATTGAGCATTCCTGGCCAAAGTCATGCAGGCAGAAAGGAGTCAAAATTAGCTTTCAGGAACGTCCGAAGCAGTGTCTTAAGATAGTCAAGTATCTCTCAGAATTGCATTTACACTGACTAACCGGCCATATGTCAGATCAAAAACAGTTGCAATGCAGTCAAATCGCACATGATCAAGAAGGCCCATGAGTGTGTAGGGAGACTATACAACTTGAATCGTTTCGGAGTTGATGAGCACAGCATACACATTGATCTAATTCTTTCAGATTTTACATTCATTGTACGCCAATGTGATCGTACAAACAAACATGATGTGAGTTCTATCTACAACTTGTATCGTTGCTAATACCACCAAGAACGAGCTTGCTACTTTCTTGCCGAGGAGATTCTACAATTTCTATATATACATTACTTCCAATGAATTCGCAAACACGGCAGACTTTTGGAGGGCTGCCATGATTGGATTCGGGAACAGACACCCCCAGTACTGATTGTGTTAACATGTTCGGCATTGCATCACGTACTGACAGAGTGGCAAAGAAATTGAGGTTTAGCTCCAACAATTGTTCAAAGCGATAACTTCAAAATCTGGCGCAAGAGACCCTGGTGTGGGTACTACTTCAATCGAGATAATGATAGCGGTATGTATGGCCTTCAGAATACATGCAATCGCTCTAACATTTTTTTTGCAGAGACTTACACTGATCTCATGAATATTTGGAACAATCTCCCATCTCCATTTTGACAGAAGGTAATCAAGTCCATAAGGGTGGCTCTCAATAACTTCATTCTATATGAGAAAGGAGCCAATAACATTACACCCATGGCCAAGTCTCGTCGAGTGGTATTAAACAAGACTGCAATGGAAGTCCTGATGATGGAGTCGGATATTGACACTCCGATTATTGCTGCGATTTGCATTCCCATTTCTAAAGATTCATTTTTTGATGCTGAGGATAGGATTGAGGATGGCGACAATGATAGCGACAACGAGCATGGCAACAATGATAGCAACAATAGGTATGATGGAATTCACAGTACTTGGAGTTGTACTCAGCGATATTGTGGTCTCCAGCTATATAATGTCAAGCTCGAGAATGAGGAGGATGAGACTGAGAATGAGAATAAGAATGAGCAGTCGGTGGAAAACTGCGAAGGAGAGAGTAGTTTAGAGGATATGTTTCATGCTGGCTGCGATGTGTAGCATGGCATTTAGAACGGGTAACTGTAAATATTAGAGCTTAATATCAAACATCATCGACAGTAATGTCACTGCACTGTATCCGTCGCCCGAGATGTGAGTTCAATTATGGACATCGTATAAACATCACATGCTGTGAACATTGCGTTATGTCAATGTGTACATTGCACTCATGCATCACATGAGTAGTATTGTGGATCACAAGGTGTGCACACTGCATGGCTACATCAGGAAGAATTATGTACACTGTATAGCTGTGACAGTAATGAATGCTGAGTCAGGAGGACCAAACGTAACACCAGGTATTTTATATACCTACGCACAGTGTCACATTTACGACGAGGATCAAGAGGTTTCGATTGAAGAGTCCGATGTGCTCTAGGTCTACCTATGGCCTGAACGTGACATGGTTGTTTTCCCGATATATGTGTTAAGAGTTTTCTCTCAGCAAGTGTTAGTGGTCTAGGAACTAGTAATGAATACCAGGAATGTTCAGAATCATGTATAAAAACACCTGTTTCCTATGCTAGCAATGGGTGATGTGTACATGCAGACCCCTCCATAGATAAGTGACTGCAAAAACTCACCTGGATATTAAACACATTCTGGATTCATCAGCCTGATAGATCTAACATGTTCAATCTTATCAGGAACATGTGACTTATCGCCATTGCAAGCATCGAAAGATCAGCCATAGGATAAGACTTCAATCAGAACTGCTAAATGCAAGAATCTGTTGGACAGTCTGGTAATCATCGCTATGGGAGAGCATTTCAGTATTGGTAGATGATAGCAATGATAGTATGTTACAGGCTACTTGGAAGCTCTAAGTGTAATCCTTTTGAGACTTCTCTCCACAAGATTGTCGAGACAGGTTTTTTTAATCTTGTGAGTTTGGATAGGATCAACAATATCGTGTTAAAAATCCTAGGAGAGAAACCCTGCAGATTGGTTTCTGTTCACATGCATGGCAATGTTAACCTCTACATGTAATGGTGGCCGGCCTATGGCAGGATAACCATCCATCCACCCCGTATATAGTCAGCTCGTACGAGTGCTCTTGCCCGCCATCGATAACCTTACCTATTGAACCCACTGTACTATATTCACATGTCTTCGTTTGCAACGGTATCTACCTTATACTCTTTTACGAGGCAGTACATAGATGTACGCCTTTTCACTGTTATCGATCATTAGTAATTTGATACATTTCGCTCATGGGATTTCGTAAATTATACCTTTTTGCCCCATTACTAGTCGCAATCTATCATCGAGAAATTATACATGCGATCTACCTTTGAGATATCGTTCAGGTCTCATTATCCTTTTCTTGACACATCGATACATGCGCCAGACCATCGAGCTCAATGCGAAGTCGAAAAGATGGAAGGAAGTCGGAGATGAAATATGACCCAAAGATGAAATAAAACCCAAACACGAGCATCCTTATGACGTCCAAGCTGCAAAAGCAGCTTGGCATCCTGGACGAATCAGCATTCATCGCAACCTCAAGTCTCAACGGCAGCGAGATGATGTCTGCAAGAGAAAGTAGAAAGACTACTCTCTCGGTTCAGCATTTTGAGTATCTCTATGGTCCTGAGGCTGCTCAGGTGACTCCAGCTACTGCTACCACATGAACCAGCATTCATTGCAACCTCCAGCCTCGACAGCAGCCAAATGATATCTGTGAAGGAGAGTTGAAGGTCGAAGGGCAAAAGTTGGAGGGCAACTGAAAGTCGAAGAACAAAGCAAAGAGTAGTCAACGAAGGTTGGTGTGATGACCATACCTATGATCTGAAGCGCACTTGATGAATACCTTCCTCCAGACTTAGCGGAAGCTCCGAAGCGTACCTAAGAGCATCAGCATTGCACGGAAGTACACTTACGGAGAAAGACTATTGAGGGCACAAGCTTTGCGCCAGCTAAGCGTACTTGATTGATATTGTAAGTTCGATCTTCTCTTGGATTCTTACAAGTTGGATAATTGGCGAATCACATACGATTGATACGTAATGAGATGTTGAATCGATGAATGACTTCCGATGCAACACCGATTCACATCTCCGAGCCTGTATTACGGAAACTACGGATGTATGGACTTGGATATAGATATGGAGCTTGGTGCTGCCGAGCCACTTTGGAGATATGGAGATCTGGAGATTACAGGTATCAATTGGGCGTTTCCTTCTCTTCTCTTCTTATTGGATCTCGGCCCGGTACAAATGGCGTTGGCACGGATTGTACTACCTACCACTGGGGGTGGACTTTCTCCGTGTGTCGGATCCACCGAAAGGTCACCCCAGAGCGGTTCCGATTGGCAGTGGGATTTACGAGGCTGTACGAGGGTGTACCAGCTTGGATTTGTTTCTTCTTTTCTTCAAGTATGGGTATGCAGCCCAGAAGATTTGCAGATAAAGAGGGGGATGATGTAATGGCGGCTGGCCTATGGCAGGATAGCTCTTCATCTGCTCCGTTTATAGTCGGCTCATACGAATGCTCTTGTACGCTATCGATAACCTTACCTATTGAATCCACTCTACTATATTCACTTATCCTCGTTTGCAACTGTATCTACCTTATTCACTTATACGAGGTCATACACAGATGTACGCTTTTACACTACATGGCAACATCACAGTGGGCTGCTGATTATATTGTTAATATGCATGAATAAGGAATGATCAAAGATATTCCACTATCTGATTAGTATTCAGATGAGACATCCAGGTGGATATAGACTCTGATATGTTAATCAGCGATATTGTTGAAATGTCTGATTGTTACAAGTTTCTGAAGAAATGTCATGCAGAGGCAAAACTAGGTAGTGACAGAATTACCTATTGCCATGACTCATATTATCAGAGTGGAACCTGTATTTACGTCAATCAAATCATCGTCAAACTACCAACTTGATCAGTTGTCTGATATTGAGCTCTGAACTTATAATCTGTGATCAAGATATGTTTGTTAAAACAGCTATATCATTGGTTACTACAGGAGCAGTTGGGCTTTATAAATCTATATAGAGAGCACAAATACTCCAGAGTTTGAAAGGATAAGTACTAGAAGCAATCCATTGTCAGAACTCACCAGTAGACAGAAACCTGAGATATTATCATATGTTGTTAGGTCAAATTCAATCCAATCAGATATGTTTATAACTTTTTTTGAACATTACCTTCTTGTGAGTTCTTTTATTCATAACCTGCAGTCCTATATACAACAACAATTTGACAAAGTTATGATGATCGTATATAAGCTCAGCAAACAATTCTACATTCACTAAGATCTTATCGACATTTCCGACTTCCTTATACTACCTACCATCAAGGAAGACTATGACAATGAGTATTTCCAGGTCTCCAATGGCCTTTAGTATACCACCACAATATGTAAAATAGTGAGGCTCATTACCACTGAGGATTGTTAGAACAACCATGCTTAGAAGAGATACAGAGATACTATAATATTATACTATTTACTTTGATACCAAGTAACCCCATAATAGTATAATATTTCGTGGATGGACCATTCCAGAGTTTTTGAACTGCCATTATCGTGATCTCCTCAGATGTTCAATTAATTATTCCAAAACCAGTAAAGTGTACTACTATGTACTCATGTGTTACGACAATTATATCACCTTCGAGAGCTGCAACTGTATGCACTGTAGACTTCACCTACAGATTGTACAAATAGAAATTCAACAACCAGATATAGTTAGTATTGGCAACCAATCGGATCAGTTCGAGATGGATCAAACTGAGAAGGTCTTGAAAGTTTGTTTGATCAGAGGTTTCCCAAAGTTTCTAGGTGCGACTCAAACTTCGAACCGAATCCCAGAAATCACAAACTATAATAACTAAGCCAGTTTGTATCTGATCTGCTCGAATGTTAATTCATCTTGTAGTATATGAAGTTAGCTACACAATAAATGAGAATTCAAGCTGAATGGACAAGAACTTACTTAGTTATTGTTGATTCACATTGTGGGGTGAAATGGTGAGGTTTGAGGGGGGGAGTCCTGAAAAAGAATTACTTCACTCGAACCAAATGGATATGTCAATCGAGTCAACTGTCGACAGTTCATTGACAATAGTAGATACAGTTACCTTCCTCTCAAAAATAAGACGTTATGTATTTCCATAACAACAATTTCAAAATAGCAATCCTATAGTACCTTCAAACATTCAGACTAGATCCATTGTATAACGGCTACAGAGAAAGTACGAGTTATAAGGGATTGTTGGATGACACAAGAGGTGTCATAGTTGCCTTTTGGCCAAGTGATATAGTATGCCAACATATACTTTATTACACATTTCCATTTCAACAAGCTGGAATATTCCAGTAAGGACCATACTCTAAGGACTCAGCAGAATGGGTTAAAATACTGAAAGCAGAATATGAGAAGATATATCAGAAATATCGGAAGATGAATAGAACTGAAGATGCAAAGGCTCAGCAGGAGATAGATAATGACATGATATATAGAATCAATATTTCAATGATATATCTAGATCCGAAAATGCAACTCCGTATTAGTGCATGCAACTCTGAGAAATAATTAATAGATGACGTGTTTGAAGGAATTCCTCTGGAATATCATTTGTTCAGTATTCAGCTGGAAACTGAATGGGTCCAAGATGCTTATCAATAGGAAGAATAATAGGAGCAAATCTGCGTACAGCAGACTATCATTCAAGTATCAAGAATAGGAATATATAAGTTACAATATTTGAATAAAGAGGTTGTTGAAGCAGCAGAAGAAACCTTTAGAACAATATACGAACAATTCGAGATATTGGAAAATGGAAGACGAAGTGATACCAGAAGGATCAGATCACAAGAAGAAAACAGTGATGGCAATATTATCAGGATCCCAGGAACCAGTAGTACAGTATGACTAGTGCAAAGTAAAATTAAGATTTTGGAGCTAGGGCTTTCGAAATGTTACCAGGGCCTAAGGGATTAGATAATCAGATATTGTAATTTGAAAAATTGTAATACACCAGTACAGGCCTGATAGATATGGTTGTTACACAAGGATTTTCAGACTCATCTTGCAGAGCAAATCGAACTCAACAACATGGGATATTTCACTTCATAGAGCATCACCATTTATTAACAACTGCCTCTATCTATCACTGAATACTGTCTATATTTGCAGAGTATATTGGGTTACCAGGCGGGAAACTGTTTACTTTCAGAACAATTGGAAGATGCTAACGCAGGAAAAGGATCTGAAATACCAGAAGTACCCCCAGCTGGTGGCAATTCAGAGAACGTACCACTGTGTTCGTCACATTATGAGGCAGAAGGAGAATGATATAGTGGAAGACAAAGACATAGTCGATGAGATACATGAAAATCTCGTCATAAACAAAATGTGAAAAAACGTACCAATGTAAAAGCCATTACAATTGTCACACCAGCTACATCTATAGAACAAGATAAGGTGGATTATAAGGTTTGGTGGATTCTGGTTGAAATATATATTCAGGATCAATCACACCTGTTTTCTACATCCAGAATCGAACAGCAATAGATATATAGACTCATGATGGAGTGCAAATACACCTGACATATTTCCTGTAAAAGAGTAGCCAATATAGATATGCATATCAGTGTATAGACTGATTATCGTGAAGTCATTTACATATCATTCCATGATCAATATCCACAGGAGGATACTTATGATGAAATGTGTCAGCTGTGGTATGCACAAAGGATTAGGGACCTGTGGGTAGAGATTTCTACCTCGAATATTAAAGTCAGGCTTCTAAGAGTACAGTTTCAAGCAACCATTCTCAATATGCGGTTAGAAAAAATTATGAAACAGTTATACAACATCAATATGGATGGTCTACATGACAATGAACTCTGTGTGGTTGCTTCATGTACCAGATGGATGGTAGAAAAGTAGGCCACCACTGAAACAATCATTGGAGACATTGTTATTATCAAAATTGGACATGTGACAACAGAGATTAAAAAATATCTTTATCATCTCGAGGTCTCGAGACTTGATTCAGAAGATAGTGTATGAAGGCTTCTAACACATTTCATGTTTATCAAGGTAAGGGTAACAATAAATCTTCAATTAAAAACATATTGTCAGCTATCTCCAGCACAACGTTTACCCAATAAGTAAACACAATAGCTCATGGGGGACAAGATGGAAAATCAGCAGCTAATGGATGTCAGCAGTAGTGTTGGCAAGAAAGTGAATGGGTTCATGGACAATGGGAATGATAAGGATTGATTCTGTGTTCGATCTGAGGTTCGAATTGAATCTCGAACTGAATCTTACAACTGTACACAACAATATGTAAGTGAGTACTTGTTCCATTGGCAGAATTTGTGATTTATCTCGTAGCGCTTGAAGTTCGCTAAACGATGAACTACAAATCGAGCCACTCAGACAGAAATTCACTTGGGAACTTTCATTCGCAATTGTGGACCACAATTGTGGGGTTTAGGGAAATGGATTGGCCAGAATTTGGTTCACGTAAACAAAATCAGTTTGTGAATAGTATGAACTTCCGACAGTACATTGCCTATACTAGTCAGTATTGCAACTTTCTATCATATCACAATGGCAGTCACAAGACTATTAACAGTTTCCAAAAAATCAAGACTTTGAAATACAAAGCTGATGCTCCCAAGTCGAAAGAACATCAGAAAATAAAAATTGCCATATAAGAACAATCAGAATCGAATATGGATAATTATGAAATTGAGTCAGAGGAACAGGTTTCAGAGAAAATAGATATATTGAAACGAATATATAATGTGAGGAACTGAACGTAGATGTTCAGAAGAGAAAGAATCACTGTGGTGGAAGGAAAGTGAAGGAAGTTCAAATTCAGTATAACAAAATTGAGGCTAACAATAGTTACAGACACAGAATTTATACCAAAGCAGATCTTATCTTTTTCTGAGAAGTTCGGTAGGGACATAACCCCTTGTCGGTAAGAAAGCATGAACATCACAAACAATTTCATCATACATTTACAAATACTATGATGTGTATTGGTCAGAGTATTGCCGAAAGGACAGTCATCATGAAGTGAAATCAACCTCCAACTAATAGTGCTTGCAATGCTAAGAAAACAAATACCAACTATTATTTTGTTTTATACAAAGGTACAAGAACCAAGATAATATCCATGACATATATGGACAACAGACCAATTCACAAGTTGTTTATCGATTGGGTGCATGATAAATAGACTAATGTATAAGTACTGATCAAAGTAATGCTCGACTTTGAGATCATATTCTTTGTGAAATATAATGAGTGTACAATTGCATATCATATACCTGTGGTCAAGCAGGAAAAAGAGATAAAGGTACAAGATATAAGTAGCCATTCAATTGATTCTCCTACAAATCACTCTATTCTATTAGGTATTGCCTTTGGGAATTATTGGACCCTCAAAACATTCAAAGCAATCCCTATGATAGCTAACTATTGTGTTCTCCTATCGGCTTTGAATTTGAAATAACCAAAGATGCAGAGAATATTGCAAGGTAAGTTTCACCTTACAGAGTGTAGTACCGAGTTATATGGAAAGAAGCAGTTCTGCTCATAATAGAGTATCAAATATAATGATCAGATAGCTTTTCAACATTATGCCATCCATATCAGTGAAGTTGTATTCCCATATACGTTCGATATGGTGATCAAGCTTCCCCCTGAACATGTCACATTGATACATCTGTATGATCCGGACAGATACAAACGATACAAGATAATGAACCTGTAATGGAAGTGCTAGATGCACTTGGCCTCATAAGTGTACTTGGCCTTGTAAGTGTATTTGGCTCACACTGGCAGGTGTACTTGGCCTCATAAGTACCTTCTATATACAGTCATCTCGCGAAATGCCTTTGGCACGTCAGCGATTATCTTACCTTACTTACTTTACAATTGATATCATTTGTTTCACTTATTCCCATTTGCAATCATATCTACACATATCCATCCATATATGATAGTACGTCCTTACACTATGATCGCACTTCAGTCAGCAGATACATTTCTCTCATGGGATTTCGTGATTACCCCTTTAGAAGCATCAGATCTACACCCATAAATATCGCTAGATTGTTGATAAAAGGTAAGTGGTCATCCAATTGAGTTGATTGACGGTGGTAGAGACGATTCCAAGATGATTTAGATGTCAATGAGCCTTGAAGTGATATGTGACCTGCGATGATGCCACTCCTTAAAACTTGAAAACCGGTTTCTCGACCTACAATGAGTATCATCACAAGATTTATGAAATCAGGATATGTATACCCTTCAATCGAGTCAATTGACTGTTGCAGAGACAATTCTGAAGTCAATTGGCTCCGAGTGTGATGTCACCTACTCCACATGACCATTTTGAATAAGTCGCAATACCTCACTTTTTGAGACCTACAAGCATCGAAACTTCATAAGCAATCTTTAGCAAGTCAATTGACTACTGCAGTGACCATTCCGATCCCATTCGAAGAACAATCGATTGGAAGAGTCACATCACCGACCACGATCATTATACATTCACATACATGCTTTCACAACTTATATGTATCGAAGCTTGAAAAGTATACCTACATTAAGTTAATTGACTAAAGAAGAGAAGATTTGGAGGTCAATCGATTCTGAGAAACATGCTACCAGTTCTTATGGCCACTGCAGAGTAGACCTTGAAATACAATTGTCGAGATCCATCACATATGAACGGATGATCGAGATGAATCGATCCTTCATCAATGTCATCGTTAGGCCAATTCTGAAATGATTCAGTGGTCAATCGACTCTGATATACTCTTAATCGGTCTGATGACCACATCCCTGACACGACCTCACAATATATTCGATGAGATCAACTACATACGTAAGAACGATTGATGGCAACCTATAGAGTAGCTCGAAGTTCTAGTGAAGACTTCATCAAAGATACCATTACACACTTCGATTCATCGGTTCTACAATAGTTAGTCCTGAACTCTCCGGTTCATTGATAATTGAGTACGATGAGAAGTCAAAGATGATAAATGCGTTCAATTACCTTCCTACTATCTGAGGAGTACTTGAAGATTGAGTATGGCAAGAACTCACGTACGATAAATGTGTTCGAGCAGGTGTACTTGACGATTACCTTTCTACGATCAGAGCGGAAGCTATAAAGCGCACTTGACGATTATCTTTCTACGATCTGAGTGGAAGTTCTGTAGCACTCTTGACGATTACCTTTCTACGATCTGAGCGGAAGCTCTGCAGTACGCTTTACTATTACCCTTCTACGATCTGAGCAGAAGCTCTGAAGCGCACCTAAGATGCGTTACCATTCACGAACAACCCTGCAAGCTCACTCATGGAGCATCAGAGATGCACAGAAGTGTACTTACGGTGAAAGACTTCTGATGGGCAGAGTTCAAGACCCTGATTGTGGAGCTGCAATCGCAGATTGTGAAACAGCTCAGAGCGGGAAGTCTGACCCCTGAATGTTCCAAACTGTCAAGCAGATCAAAGTCGATACCCCATTGTGCGATTCCACAAGACAGATAAACAAGTACGTAATGCGAACAAAATCTCCTCTAGTCGTCGTATTCCCTAGCAGGAATGGATGTACATCAATATCGTCGTATCTCCTAGCGGGAATAGACGCAGCCTCTCCTCCATATCTCTGATCAGGATTGGGCAACTTGATATCATTTTGTATATAGGAGAATAAACGTCATTTATATTGTCGACAATCCCAATCAGGTGAGACACACACCCGATTTGCAGAATGTACCCCTCTGTGCAGTAACATGATAGCCTTGGGTTGACAAACAGGAGGTGCTGGTCATGCCCACAACATATCACCTGGTTCTTGGTATGCCTTGCTTCAAGGCTGAGAATCCTGAGGTCGTCTGGATATCTGGTCGACTTCTAGCTCTGCCGATTCCGAACGGGAATACAAGTGGAGTGGCAGCCACCATCCAGGTGACATCAAAACCTCCACAGGTATCTGACAAGCTTTGGCTGCAGGAGGGCGGTAAAGTAATTAGGTCTCCTGATATCTGCTCAGAGCCACCGTATTCAAGAAACTCCGAGGTAGCAATGAGAGTCTCATGGCATTCGTCATATGCCTTGGCGATGGTACAGGGGTACTCTGAGCTTTCATGAAAGCCATCACCGATGGTGAGAGGAGAACCTGGGACTGCATGAGCGAGCCAGAGCAGTGTCAGAAGTTGCGGCAGAAGAGTTACCAACAATGCAAGCCTTGAATGACTGATACCGACTCGCCGAGTCATGTTGAGAGGATGTGCACCGCGGTCATGCTCCATTTTGATCGGCTGGCAGAACCGCTACTCCTGAGAAGTTCTACCCTCCATCAGACGAGTTGCAGATACACAGCTAACAAGTAAAGATTGAGCTGCGCCTGACATTTTGCCTGCAATTGATGGCGGAAATATCCCCACCAAGTATCGGGAATTTGTGGAGGTCTTTAGGCAAGGTAGATGCTGCGACCGCACCGGTCAATTGACCATGCGATCGACTCCAGGTACTGGCTGCCATATGGGCGAAGCTATTACCTATCGAAGGTTGAGTCAAGAACTCTAAAGGCATACATCGAGACCAACCTAGCCAATGGTGTAATCCAGCGGCCATCATCACTGGTACCAGCGCTGATAGTTTTGCAAAGAAGGATGGCCTCTTGAAACACTGAGATTGACTACCGAGATCTCAACGCGAGTACAATCAAGAATCGACTCCTCAAGTACAGAGTACAATCGTACTCACCCTTCAGAAGGATACCAAGTGTTATCTTCCGATATGGCGATACAAGGTTATGATTTAAGTCTATCATTTTCTTTATGAATCACTTACTTTGAAAGAGATTCTGCGAGACTTGCAATTTAATGCAGATACAGAAGAACCAAGCCCCAATGGCAATTGAAACCGTCTAATCAATGAGAAAATCAATGAGAATCGACACCGTATTCAGACATCGATGGAGCACCGACCTCAAAAGAGGGTACAATGACTGTTCTGGGAATCCGAGAAACCACTACTACAATGGAATCCACCCCAGAAGTGCGGAAACCATTACTCATCATACTGCAGACATAAGTGCACTTGGCCTCGTAATTGTACTTCGTCTCGAAAGTGCACTTGACTCTCATGCGTATATAGTCTCGCCTATGACTTCACTACTGAGTATCTGGAAGACATAAACAAAACCGCCCTGACAGCCCATTGACATCAGCCGATTATGAGATTGGCTATGAGAAACCTGTCGGATGGCTCTTGGCGACGCTGATAGTTGAACCATACAATAACCTCCTACCGGCAATTGAGAAGGCCCAGGCTACTGATCCATGTGCAGTCGACATATTCGGTAGGCTAGTTAGTAAATCAATGGATACAGCCAAAGCTGAAGCCGAAGATGAGAATCAATGGAGTGTTATCACTAGAACTCTGACATACGAGAGGAGAATATATGTCCCTGTGGATGATGCTCTTCACAGTAAAGTGATAAGTTTCTTTCATGCCAACCCCGAGTTCGGTCACTTTGGAGCTCTTAATACTGCTGAGTTGGTCTCTAGGAAGTTCTATTGGCCTACGATGGATGGATACATACATAAGGAAGTATATCAGTGGCTGCGAAGTAAGTCAACTAGATCAAGTGGAAGGGCACTGAGAAGCCTGGGACCGAACGAGAAGTCAATGGCTACACAACTGGTCTTCATCACCGAATTGGAAACACCACATCTGGAAAACAACCAAGTCGTGCTCTGGACACCGAAACGTTTAGCGTGCATCAGATGCTTCAAACCAAACCTTTTGAGACTTGTCATGAAGTGACACTGCACGTACGTATACACAACCCCTGGAATTGCGTTTGCACCTCCTGACATAGTATATTTAACTTTCGCAGCTATACAGTGCACATAATTCGTACTGTCGCAGCCATGCAGTGTGCTCACCTTTTGATCCACAATACTGCTCATGTAACGTATGAGTGCAATGTACAACGTAATATAATGTAATGTTCACAACATGCGGCGTTTATAGGATGCCCTAAATTGCATTCACATCTCGGGCGATGGATACAGTCCATTGACATTACTGTTGACAATATTTGATATTAAGCTCTAATATATACAGTTTCCCGTTCTAAACACCATGCTACACATAGCAGCCAACCTTCTAAACTACTCTCTCCTCATTCCAAATACTGTACTACACGTCGCAGTCAGATTGAAGAACAATCTCTAAACTACTGTCGCCTTGTTTCAATCGCCATGCTACACGTCTCAGCCAGCTTGAAGTACATCCTCTAAACTACTCTCTACTTCGCAGTCATGTACTGACTGCGACTCTACGCCCTTGTACTCGTCCTCATTCTCATTCTCATTGTCATTGTCATTGTCATCCTCCTCATTCTCGACATTATCATCATCCTCATCCTCCTCATTCTTGATCTTATCATCATCCAGCTGGAAACCACAATATTGTTGAGCATAACTGCTGGTACTGTTAATGTCATCATGCTCATTGTCGCTATCATTATCGCCATCATTGTCACCAACGTCAATTCCATCCTCAGCATCAAAAGACAAGACTTTAGCAATGGGGATACGAATTGCCGAAATATTCGGAGTCTCAATATCCGGCTCCAACATTAGAACTTCTATCGCAGTATTGTTTAATACCACTCGACGAGGCTTGATAAAGGGTGGCATATTATTGGCTCCTTTCTTGTGTAGAATGAGGTTGTTGAGAGCCGCCCTTATCGACTTGATTACTTTCTGTCTCAATGGAGATGGGAGATTGTTCCATATATTTATGAGATCAGTATAAGTTTCTACAAATTGTTAGAGCAATTGCATGCATTTTGAAGGCTGTACAGTCATACTTACCATCGTCATTATCTCGATTGAAGTAGTACTTCCACTCGGACCTCTTGTGTCAGATTTCGAGGTCATCGATTGCAACCTTTATTGGAGCTAAACATCCATATCTTTGCCACTCTGTCAGTACGTGATACAATACCGTACATGATAATACAATCAGTGCCGGGGGTGTCTGTTCCCGAATCCATTCATGAAAGTCCTCTGAAAATCTGCCGCATTTGTGAATTCGTTGGAAGAAATGTATATATAGAAATCGTGGAATCTCCGCAGCAAGAAAGTCGCTACCTCATTCCTGGTAGTGTTAGCGACACTACAAGTTGCAGACAAAACTCACATCAGGTTCATTCGTACGATCACATTGGCTTACAATGAATGTAATATCTGAAAGAATTCCGTCAATGTGTATGCAGCACTCATCATCTTCGTAATGGTGCAAGTTATATAGTCTCCCTACACACTCACGGGCCTTCTTGATCATGTGCAATCTGACTGCATTGCAACTGTTTTTGATCTGACATATGGCCGGTTACTCAGTGCGAATGCAATTCTGAGAGATATGTAACTCTCTTGAGACACTCCTTCTGACGTTCCTGGAAGATAATATTAACTCCTTCCTGCCTGCATGCCTTCAGCCATGAATGCTCTACAGACTTTGTGTTGGATATGTTAGTTGGTATCTACCACTCTCGGAATTGTATAAGCTACCAGCAGAAACTCAGCTTCAGTTGGAAATGGTATCTCTCTCAGCAGTTGCTTCTCCATCCTGCGACGCATTGTCTCCAGTACAGCAGTAACTCGAAGGGCACCTGGTGCAAGGAGACTTCGACCGCCATATATTTTACTGCTGACAGACAGACTATATGGTGTCCTCGGCCATGACGATGGGATGAGTTGTGAAGCCGATGATGATAGGTGTGGACTTCAGAGGTGACTAAGATTCATTGCTGAACGAATACTGATGTTGGAAATGATACTGGGTGCTGGTGATATCGAGTCTTGATTCGGCGGGGGCAGCAAGGGTTTCAGTGCTGAATTTGGCATAGATACAATGGGTGTAGATGCTAAGGAGACCTGAGTAATCAAATCTTCTATACGTGAGGCTGTAGCCTTCATTCGCTTTCGCTTCTGCTTATAAGCCTGCAATGTGGGTTTCTGCTTATGACCGTTTGCTATACGTGGCATTGGGGAGACAACTGCAGAAGTGGCCATTACTGCTTTTGGAATTGAGGATGCGGTCTTGTGCAATGGCTTTGTTGTTCGGGTCATTTTCAGAAGGCAGCAATATCAGAAATGTAGAAAAAGAGTGCAGTTGCGATGTACACAAACGGTTATGTAGAGTGGAAAAGGACAGACATGTCGCTGAGCATTGCACTTGAAAGGATTTCTCATAAAGGGGCAGATTCACACAATTTCGTATTACCTTGTCACGAAAGTGTTGCGTACGATTAGTAAATCAAATATCAATAATGCCAAGAAAATCCAAACGAGACTAAAAACAACTGGGTAAAATGCAAAAACGACTCCATCCGACCCAAAGAGGATATGCAAAAACTCTATCTAAATAACCTTCAAACGCGAACCAACGTGTATCAGTATACCACTCATTTGTAGCACTCTTAGACGTACCGAACACCATCACTCAAATTGCTGACTCCATGGTGGAGTTAAACGTGATGCCTTGAGCTGTCTGAAGCTCATACCGACATTGACATCTTGGTGTGAGTCAATTGCCACTGATTCTGATGACTCATCAACGCCCACCAATACCGACAAAACGTCACATATTGTCTCCTGCTCCACCACAACCTGTGCCATTTGCGACATCGCCTTCCGCTGTTACTGTAACTCCATCACCACTCACGATATCGCCTCAATAATTCGTGCTGTCTACACCATTCGTGCAACTCTGGCACTCATTGACTCCTCCAGCACAGACGATAACAAATCTTGGAGAGAGACACACTAGACATGGTGAGTAGGAGTCACCTCCGGTTATGTCATTGCTGAGTGATTTATTGCCGAGTGGTTTATTTGCCGAGTTGTTTATTGCAATGAATCTAGGAGAAGGTGTCGGACTCTCGACCTGTTAGACGGTAGCAGGTGTTGTCGGGGGAGATGATTGTGGTGGTGGTGTTGGTGGTGGTAGTGGTGGTGGTGATGGTGGTGGTGGTGGTGATGGTGGTGGAGTAGCTCTTGCAATCATTGGAGGCGCAACAACAATTGTCTTGAGAACAGCCACAATGATGAGAGGGTTGTAAGCTGTAACGGAAAAGAAGGTGGCTCCAGAGTCATTGCTATTGAGTACAGTCGCATTCCATGGCTGCAGAGACGTTTCGCTGGGTACGACTAGACATCCAAGTATACCACTGACATCTCTAGCAGGATATAGGTGACTCACAGCACGGTTTATAGTGTTTGCAGTGAGCTTTTCGACTTGTGAGAGATGCCATCTATTCGAGATGTGGAGAACCACGATGTCTTCCGAACGGTCATAGCTTTCTGGGCCATAGCTTTCAGGGTCGACAATGCAAATCCTGATGGGATATATATGCATTGGGCCGTTGGGGACGGTATTGGTGGAAATGTCATCGAGTTTCCGCTTCTTTGACAGGGCAGAAGTAATGATGGTCGGTGGCGGAGCATGTTTGTGGGAGGATGGCTGCATCTTCGGTATCCCGGAATATCAGGTGTCTTTCTTGGCATGGCCTTTGCCATGTTTGAGGTTGTCGTAGTCATTGGAATCGTCAGAGTCGTTGGAGTCAGAGTCGGTATCGGTCGGTAAAGGTGGGTTTTCTTTGTGATATCGGTTCATCTGCACCCGAGTATTATCGAAACAATTCTCGGAGAAACACCCGCAATCCACTCGACCATTCCATGTATCGTGGTTGAGTCAATACCCGATATTTCCACATCCCCTGAAACTGTGCAAAGTGCCTTGTGGTGACTGGATTCAATACAAGAATAACATACATCGAGTCAATCGCACCATCATCCTTGACACCGTGAATAGCATACATCCGAATAAGACCCCGAATATGTTCGGCCATAAACTGCTTCACGAAACCATCGAGATGGAGAGTGTCCTTAATTGCATCGATTTTGGAGGGGGTGGATGGGATCTTCTTAGGTGGTATTGCAATGTTCTGAGCTGTATGAGGGATCGGTCAGGGTTAGGGTTAATGTGTCTGAAAATGACAATGAGAGTGGTAAATAGGTGAAGGTGGAGTAGATAGAGATGATGGAGTAGAATTGAAATGGAGGGAGTGTACGGCAGTATATATACAGTGCAGAATGGGACATCAAGATACTGGAATCGTGTGGAGCGGCTCACAGAAGACTTGAAACCATTGGTGACATCAAACATCATACTGGAAAAGGAGCTTTCCTGGTTGTAAGCTGTCATCGGTACTTCTCTTCTGGACTGAAAGATACACTGCATGTTTTATACGACTCTGAGAGTTGTTTGAACCACTTCTTGAGCGTGAGATACACTGGACATGCGAATGTTGGGTCAAAGCATTGAAGTATGGCAGTTTGGGTTCCTATCATACGGCAGTGATATCAAGTTCCAATATAATGATTGTGTGTAGTGTCACAAACAGTGGAAACCTGCGATGTGAAGTTTGAGAAGTGTCAACGGTATCTTTGGCAGTGTACAGGCATCTCCAGACACAACCAATTGACACTGTGCAGTGGTGTCATGAACTCTGAACTTGTGTCTTGGCACATGAAATTAGTGATATCACATGTTGTTGTTCGTATTTCGTATCATCCGCCCGGTCAAACATCAAAAACACAAGCAAACATGCAAGTCCATAGATTCTTTCCTATATTTGACTAGCAATTAGAGTCAAATTAGTCTCTGGGTAAGGCTACATCGTGACAATTTCTGTCTGCAGGATACTCCTGGGTCTTGGCATTATATATACGGCTCTGTACGTTTTGTATGCCATGTGGTTCAATTACCTGCTTGGCAACACTCATAATATTCTGCCAACTGTATATATAGCCATCAGTATTGTCTACATGGTGCATACCATGCCTCCCATACGAACTCCGAATCGTATCTGCCCTGTTTGTTTGAAACCTTACAAGTCTGACCTGTGGCTCTACAAACATATCTACAGTGTACATCCTCGATATCACGCCCAACTTCTTGAGGCAAAGACAGACTCCACTGAGTCCCCTGAACACGTTCGAAAAAACTATCAACGTTGCGTCGACAATTCGCACAGTTGTTTTCATGTCAACCATGACCACATTGACGATCCTAATCCGTTTCCTCCATTGCACACATCACCTTCTCCAGAACCATCCAAATTCTACTCAAATACAAAAAGCTTCTCATATGCCGATTGTTGAGCCCCTGTCGCATACGTTCCGACCGACAATGAGCACAATACGGAGCAATTCTTGGCAACTCCTGCTATCCATTCAACAGTAAGGTGGAGTACAATTTTGAAGATGTGGTAACATCGTAAGGTCTTCTTGCCAATGTCATCAACAACTTCCGGAAGGGCAACTGCAACCTTAAAGAGTGTGTACATGAGTCTCTGAAATCGAATTACAACCTACACCAGAAAATTCACGCGATGGAGTACTGACTTGGCCATGACTCCTGGAAGAAAGCTACATTGCAGATGGCATGGAATGCACAGCATCCAGATGCAATTGAGTTTTGTACCGTGACCTTATAGAGTGTTCAAAATGGCTACTCCAGCAGCCAGCATACAAGGAACATCTTACATACACACCGACATGTTGCTTCAATAATTCTGGACACTGTGTTTACAACAATTTGCATACTGAAGAATGGTGGTGGGATAAGCATGTAAGCTCTCTTCTTATTATACCCTTTATAAACACTTTACAATGCTCACAATTGTGTAGACAATACTACCCATCGGTGATACGCTAGTACCAATGATACTCATATCTGACGGCACCCACCTCACGAACTTCTCTGGCGATAAGAAGGTATGGCCAATATATGTCACGATCCGCAACCTATCTGCAGCCACACGGATGAAGCACACAAGGCACAGCGTGTTGTTAGTTGCCCATTTTCCCATTCCAGTCAAGATGCGCGATGTCCCCCTCAAAAGAAGAAATGCTCAGAGGGAGCATAACCGAATGGACTCTCAGAACATGCTGCAGTATATATTGCAACTGCTACTCAAATCCGAGACCTGCACCTTCTATATCCACTGTGCCGATGGCAACGTCAGGTATTGTTATTCGACACTGGCTATATGGATGGCCGATTACTCTGAGCACCGTGACCTTCACAACATCAAGAATGGTGTATGCTACTGGTGTGAAAGCCCATTGCAGGAAATGGGTAATCTATCGTACCGCCGACAAGAGCGATACAACCTTCAGGATCATAATATCTATCGTATACTCTCAGATTCAAATACACCCGTGAGTTTCACTGATCTCCAACACGACGATAACAATCCAGGATTCAGCATCTTATGATATCTCGATTGCATTACAAGCGATCTTCCCAAGCCTGATCTACTCTACACGATGCAAATTGGGATGTTGAAGCACCTTCTGATATTGCTTCACGAATTTCTCAAGCCACATAAGCGGCTTGACATGTTCAATGATATTTGGCTCTGGTGCCTGCATACTTTGATATGACGAAGCCCAGATGTGTATATGAAGAATTCTCGTGTTGGAACGGAGGAGAAATCAAGACGATGATACGATTCCTTGTGGGTATCGTACCCAATGCTCTAAGAGACCCAAGCCCCTCTCAGCACCGTATTTTTGACCGTGCAGTTGAGTACTCTCGCTCTCTTATTGAGTTCTATTTCTATTGCCTGTATGACTCTCACGATGACGAAATGCTAGACCTCATGCACAATGCTCTACGTCACTTTCAGGATTCGAAGGATGTGTTTCATCAATTCAGTCATGGGAAACGACTTGCAGCAGAGGCCAAAGAGAAATGTATGGAATTGTGTGCCGAGCGGAATGCCAAGTTGGAGGGAAACAAGAAGAAAAAGGTGGCATTTCGACAGTGTATTTGCGATCTCTGGAATGGTATTATTGATGCATAAATGGCCGAATACTTTGAAGAGGGTAGTGATTTCAATATTCCCAAGATACATCCTATGCAGCACTTCTGAAAGCAGATACAATGGTTCAGTTCGCTTAAACAGTGGTCGATGGAGATCGGAGAAAGTTCTCTCCAGAAGCAGATTAAGGACGGATTTAATGCCTCCAACAAGACGGGCGATTACTATACTCACATAATCAACTGCTACCTTCAGAGTGATGTATTCTCTGTCAGAAATTCCAATCGTGACTCATGCAATTGTAAATGAGCTGCTTCACAGATGACGGAAGTGACAGCGGAAGTGACAGCGAAAATGACAGCAGAAGCAACCACTACCAGTAGACGTCGTTAATTGAGGTTCATATCTCCGCAGTAGCACAAAGAAAAAGAGAAAGTCAAGGACTTTCAAGGCCTCCTGAAAACATTTAGTGACAATGTCCTCTGAAATGGTCTATACAATACCACCCATCGTTTCCTACATGCCAATCAGGTAAATATCGATTTGGATAATATCTTGAGCAGTGCTGCCGCAATTTACGATGGATTGGAGGTAGGATGACGTGACATGCATGACGAGCGTGTCATTCAGAAGCTCAGATATACTGGAGATAAACGATGGTATTCTGGGGCTGCCCGTCATAACTGGGTATGGGTTCAAACTTCGTAATGTAAGGAGGGGTAGGAGCTGTCTCACAAGGTACTGCAGGGATGCGTACCATACAGTATACATCGTCTATTCAAGCTGCAAGTTATCCATCCGCATGGAACGAATATCTTTTGGCTAGAATACGTTGAAGTGATGAAGCCTGCCAATGGTGGAATGCTGAAAGGTATATCGCAGCTAGTTAGGATAGTGAAACTATCTTCCGGTGGTGCATATGTAGTTATTAGTACAGGAAATTTTTTCTGTACGGCTCACTTAATTCCAGAGGAGCCCATCTTGTCGAAGTCGGAGAATAAAGGATGGATAGTTAATAGTCATATAGACCTAGCGATCTGGAACGATGATTATTATATGCTGGAGGACGTGTTGAATATAGCGGTAAAGAGGGTTTAAATGGTGTTTAGCACTGTAAGGTGTTTAGAACTGTAAGGTGTTAGAACTGTAAATAGACAATATGCCTTGTATAGCATCGTCATTATAATGTCCAGAGCTGTATTGCAACCGAGCACCAAGAACAAGTAGGTACACCTTCATGTTGCTTGTATCCAGCCAAGACATGAACGCAAGAAAAGTGGTTCTCCATGGAAAATGACCTTATGGTAAAATATACCATACATAGCATCGTCATTACAATGTCCAGAGCAGTATTGCCACCGAGTACTAAGTACCGATAGGTAGACCTTCATATTGCTTGCATCCTGCCAAGATATGGATGCAAGCAAAGTTATGGTGAAATATGCCGTGCATAGCATCGTCATTATAATATTCAGAGCAGTGTTGCCACTGAGCACTAACCACCATGCAATTTACCGGCCAGACGAAGAATACGATATATTAAGCCTTCCAAGGTGCTGTGCAGAGTGACATGTGACATTGTGAACACCTAGCGACAGGAGTTATTTTTTCAGTATCTCACATCGTATCATCGCAGACATACATGTTACCCTGCCAACCGATGGTCCAGGTGCTCCTGACGTACAACAGACATCCGGGCATGACTATTACGCCTGGGCGCAGGGACTTTTTTCCGATGCACTGAATGAATCGAATGCACAATCAGCTGCAATCGACGATATCAATGGATTCAACCGCACCCAGTGATAGCGGCAGAGAGCCTACCAAAGCAGCAGTTGTGATGTCCAGCTGCGCAGAATTCAAACCGACTGCAATTTCGTAATTGATGTATATGAAGGCTACAGCGTTGGACCTTCAGGCAATTATATGGTAACTATGACCTTGTACGAGGGTTGTTTACAAATTAGATATATCAACGAACGAATATTCGCTGAAATTGTTCTGAACTGAAGGAAGCTAGGAGGTTAATCGATTGATGTTGTCGTGGATAGTGGTGATTAACCATCTCAGGGTTGATTTCAGGGTGTGACCCTCACAGCTAGGTGCAGATGGGCATGGCGTGTGAAAACTCAATACTTTTGTAGATTCGGAAGTCAAAGGTATGGAGAATGACTTCCTAGATGCACCTGGAGCGAAAGTATACTTGATTACTTTGTGAGTATGACCTTATGGTATACTTCAAAGTTAGACAATGTAACTGGAATGAGCTTGTACGAATGCATGTCGACATATGATGACTGCAATCGAGGTTCAAACGAGACCCACAAAAGTCAACCAATCTGAAGCAGAATGACAACCGAAAGTCGAATCCAGATGACTCATATATGAGTCACCTTAGAGTCAATCGCTGAGACACATATGATTAATACCGAGAGTGGAAGCTATCACTGATAAGGAATACTATGTGTTTGAATATACAAAAGTACAGAGACATAGAAATCATACGAATTCGAGAGCTATCAACAGCAGCTATGATTAAGATAAATACATCATGCAATTATGCCAGTTGACTGCCTCAGAAGTGTGTTACCAGCAGCGATAGCCTTATGTCTCAGATAACATGGACAAATGCATTCGACGAGTGAATTCGCATGGCAGAAGCCAATGACACCACCAATTCGAGTATCACCCAGCCAGAACTCTGGGAATCAATTGCTTCGATTGGGAGAAACTGGAAGTACACTGGGATATTCCGAACCATAGACTTGCAATCCTGGTGGAGCGGCTTCAATTCAAAGGAGTGGACTTGGAGGATTCAGGGTCAATTGGACGTGTCCTTCTCTTCTCTTTCTTCTCTTTTTATGGATATCGGTATGGGTGATATCACCTACTACTGGAGGTAGATTTCTCCGTGTACCAAATGCACCGTAATGGTACCGATTGTTTGTGGCACTTATGCAGATATATCAAGGTGTACAAACCTTATCTTGTCTTTCTTCACGTATATATATGGTGCAGACCAGGAGGTCTGCTGATACAAACGGGGATGATATAATGGTGGTGCCAGGTACACTTGGCCTCATGAGTGTACTTGGCCTCATAAGTGCATTTGGTTCGCAGGTGAACTTGACCTCATAAGTGCTCTTGGAACACAAGTACACTTGGCAGCAGAGGCCATGTATGCAGACTTCATATATAGTCCCCTCACAATTTACTTTTGGCACGCCAGCGATTATCTTACCTTACTTACTTTACACTAGATATCATCTATATTACTTCTTCCTGTGTGCAATAGTATCTATACATATCCATCCATATGACAACGTACATCCTCACAGAATCTCATAATCATCGAATTCATCACACGGTTCCTGAAGACCAGGTTAACTTTGGACCTATTGATCAACTGTTGAAAAAGAAAGAATGGTATTCGAAATAATACATTGAATATATTGTTATCGTAATTATGGCAACCCACAAACAATATCACGAATACAAGGGTAATATTCGATATGTTTTACAACTTGAAACATTGGTGGTTGGAATGAACAAGAATGTATTCAACTCAATAGAAGTTGAATCTTTGTGATACTTGGTCAGTGGCAATAGACTAAACTTTGGACATTTCCACAGTGAAGTAATTACCAGGTGGCCAATATCTAACAATTACAAAGAGGTATAGGTATTGGTGGATTCGTGGAATTTCTACTTACAATTTATGAAAGAATAAACCGATATCATTGTTACGATTATGGATACACTCAAAGGCGAAGGAAACAGTTTCAAATTCTAGCCAGTATAACAGATAGCCTACTACAAAATAGTTCAACAGTTTGATGTAAAATATATACCAATTCTACAACATTATAATTCAGAATAACCGGTGGTGATAAGAACTGAAACTAGCCATTAGATAATAGGAGTAATACAATCTCAGAAATTCCAGAAAGGAATAATAAATCTGATACGATTCATTTCCAAGAAACCTTCGCCACCTGAAATTAATTGCCATATCTACGATCAAGAAATACTCGCAATCATTTAACAAATAAAAATCTGATATAGCTTATTACAATATACAATACATATGATGATCATATACTCTGATCATCAGCACTTATAATATTTCAAAATTACCATATAGCTCCATAGGAAACAAGTCTGATGGGTGGAAATACTTCAAGAATACAACTTCAAAATCATATATTTGAAAGGCTCAGCAAATACAAAGGCTGATACTCTATCTTGGTCTACAGTATTCACTCCTAGAGATGGAAGTACTCCAGTGATGATGTCAATACAGCTGTTTGGTTCAGAAGATTGGCTTGAGTTAGATGTAATGGAAATTGAAGAAGAGAAAATCAGGGAAATCTTATTGGCAGGATATTTGGTGAAAGATGTGGCAGCACAGCAGCAGAAAAAGTATAAGAAAGTAATTATGAAGGATAGCAGGTTGGAATAGAGACTGAGAAAAGTACAGAAGAAGGAAGAGTATATTGACAGATACTATAAAACAAATAGTGATGGAAATGTGGATTGGAAAGGAAGGATATATATACCAGATGGTTTTTGAAAGAAGGTATTGGAGCAGAAATACGGCTTTTAGATTACTGGATATCTTGGACATGATGGTACCATGAAATACATCATGTGAAATATCAACTTCCTGAAAATCAATGATAATATTTCTGATTATTCAAACAAGTGCAATTTGTACCAGCGAATGAAGAACTCTTTATAAACCTCGTATGGTGTTATGCACCAACTCATACTATTATTATCACCATGGATATACATATTCAATGACTTCATTATCAATCCATCAGAGTTGGATGAAATCAATCATATAATGGTGATAGTTGACAGATTCACTATGATAGCATATATTATACCTATCACTACATGAAAAATGGCAATCATTGCAGGTATATTTCTAAACAACATATAGAAGTACCATTGTCTACCAATGGATGTTGTATCTGTCCATATCGGAGTTCTTACTGGTCACTTTCTTTTGGATCTGTATGAGTTTCTTAACATCAGGAGCACAGTATTTCAACTGCAAACTGACGGACAGATCAAGTGCATAAATCTAATCATTGAATACTACCTTTGAATATACTGCAATTATAAACAGGATAATTGGTGCGAAATGTTACCAATGGTCCAATATGAATATAATAACATGAGACATACTGCTTTAACAATTACTCAATCATATACTATATACGGCATTGAACTACACACTGATTGGCCTAGAAAGGTTCAGTGCAGGAATTCTGATTTGCAGTTATACACTTATTATGTGATCTATACCTTTTGGATGCTGGAATAATACCATAAATTATCAAGAAACAAAATGGTTGAATAATATGATCGCAATTGATTACCATTGTGCAGTTCAAAATTAACGACAAGGTTATCCTGAAAGGGAACATTATCTGATCAAAACAACAATGTTGCATACTTGAAAGCTGATTATACAGACCTTTTGCAATAACTAAAGTTGATAGCAATAAGAGGTGGTATTGACATGAAGTAATTATGTCACAGTGCTTATATCTCTCATTTCATACCACACAACTCAAGAATTGTTGTAAAATAGCTAGAGATGTGGAGATTCTACTAATAAAAGCTGCTGATATCAGATGGATATGCAAATCGATCATGGCTACCAGAGCTACCATTCACGATCCACAGAAACATTAATTCCTCATTGAGTGACAGGGATACTCACATAACAATCACATATTGAAATTATTTGACTTTCCACAACAGATCATATATGATAGATTAAGTGAATATTACATCAAGCGTCCTCCGATTAAGATAGACAGAATATGGAAATCTACCCCAATCCAGGTGGTACAGAAGAGGAGGAGATAATAAATCCCATATATTAAACTCATACCAAACTGAGGTCCACTGTAATTATTATGATTTTGTTTTTTATTTTTGAAATAGCAGGGATGATATTCCCCACATTACTGCTTGTTTTCATCAGTGATATCGAAGCAGTATTCTTTGCTTTGTATATTTCTTGTGACAGTGTTACCATTGAGGTCACCAGTACAAAGAAGAGAAGTATTTCCAGAGGTGTGTTCTTACCAAGTATTTCTAAGTCAGAATCTATTATTGAATACCAGTAGTCTTCAGAATCCTGTGTGATATTACCCATTCAATATGCTAGCATTGAATAATGTGAGCATCCAGACTTGATGATCAATTAGTGACTACAGTATTACATCTAATCATGAACAATCATTTCAATTGATTAGGGCAAATGGTCTTGCAAATTCAATCATACCTTAGACTTGCGACATATTCCCGGTGCAAGGATCAAATGATCAGTTGTACGATAAGACTTCAACCAGAACTACAGAATCCAATAACAAGCAGAACAGTCTGGAAAGGACTCCTGTAGGAGTACGTTTCAGAACTGCCTGATCATATCAATTCTAGTACGTGGCAGGCTACTTGGAGGCCCATGGTGTAATACCTTTGGAAGTCCTCTTTATGAGATTGCTTGGACAGGTATTCTTAAGCTTGAATGTATGGCAAACATGTGCAATATTGGGCTATTCTACCCAATGAAAGCTAACCTTCAGATGGATTATTGTTAGTATATATTGCGATGTTTAACTGTATATTGTAACTTAATGGTAGGACTATAAGTAAATCATCGATATATATGAATCATGAATGATAAGAGATACTTCACTATCAGATCAGTGCTGAGATGAGAGATACATTTTGAGGTACACCCTGATAGGTTGTTTATCAATATTGTTGAAAAGCGCAATAGTATAATGGCAATACCAGATGTACTTGGATTCATAAGTGCACTTGGCTCGCAGGTGCACTTGACCTCGGAAGTGCTCTTGGTCTCGGAATCGCACTTGGTATACTGATGTACTAGGCAGTAGAGGCCGGGTAAGTAGTCTTCATATAGAGTCAGCTTGCGAAGTCCTTTTGTACGGTAGTGATTATCTTACCTACAATTGATATCTTCTGTATCACTTATTCCCGTTTGCAACCGTATCAACACTTATTCCTTAATATAAATATGTAGTGTTGGCAATGAACCGCCCGGGATCCGTACCATTGACGAACCGGTTTGGTTCGTACGAACCCGGATCCTTGCCAAGCCTTTCGCCTCAAACCCCACCATTTCGACCTACAACTGCGAACAAAAATAAGTAAGCGAGTTCTTGTCCGATCCGCTCGAATTTTGGTGCATCTTGTAGCTAACTTCTCCCGCTACAAGATGCGCTAAAAATCGACCCGATCGCACAAGAACTCGCTTACCGATTATCGTTCGAAGATAAATGGTTCGCGAACCGGTTTGTGACAAACCTCGGAACTTGGTCCAAACCTCAGATCGGATCCTTGTCGAATCCCGCCTTGGTTCGATCAGTGACAAACCGATCCGGTTCGTTGCCAACACTATAAATATGTACATCCTTACACTGTCAGCCCTTTTCAGTTACCAGATACGTTTCGCTCATGGGATTTCGTGATTACTCCTTTTTGACCCGTCAGACCTACATTAAGTACTATCTCTACATTGTCGATACAAGATTAGTGATTATTGTATTGAGTTGATTGACTGTAGTAGAGATGATTCCAAGACAGTTTAGATATCAATCAGTCCCGAGAGACGTGTTCCCTGCCATGATAGTCACTCTGGAGAACTTGAAAACTCTATTCTCGATCTACAGTGAATGTTATTACTAGATTACTGAATTAGGAGAAGTATACCTGTGAATCAAGTCAGTTGGCTGCCACGGATGTGATTCTGGAGTCAATTGGCCCTGAGTGTCACATCACCGGACATGTAGGCTACTCTGCTACTCAATATAACAAATTCGAACGTGTCACAATACCTAACCTTTCGAGACCTACAGGTATCATAACTTCCTAAGTATTCGTAAATCAAGTCAATTGACTACTGCAGATAGCATTCTGAGGCAATTCAGTTGTCAATTGATTCGAAGAGTCGAATAACCAACCACTATCACAATTTATTCACACCCATACTCTTACAACCTACAAAGATAAAATCATGATGATTTCGAGATCATTTGGATTTAAATTATCTCGATGAGACCAATCATCTGCCCTTATGTCTACGGATAAAAAGATCTCGAAACATGTTTAATAAAATTCATCATATATGAATGGATGATCCAGATGAATTGAACCTAATCGAGCATGAACTGTTAGCAAACAATCATCAATGGCACTTTTACATATCGATGAGATAGTTCTATGATACCTCTATTACAATGTATCACGACTCAGAACCCATACAGATTATCATTACTATGGTGATGATTCATGAGATGTATTCCGTCTATTGGAGTTGATTGACATGGATAGAGTGAATTTCAAGATGATTTGGAGTTCAATGGACTCTGATATTCTCATACTCAGCCTGATATCCCCATCACTGAGAAGCTCTTGAAATACATTCGAAAGTATTTACATACGAACAAACGATCGAAACAAGTCAGAATGCCATCACGAGCAATCTATTAAGCAGATGGAAGTACTAGCATGATCTGCATTGATGTCCACTATACTCCTTCATTCACCAGTTTCATGATAGTTACCCCTGAATGTATTAGTTCATTAACGGTCGAGCCTGGTAAGAAGTCATGGAAGATAAATATGTTTGATCAAGCACACTCAATGATTACCTTTCTATCCTCAGAGCGGAAACTCTGCAGTGCACTTGACAATTATCTTTCTACGATCTGAGCAGAAGCTCTGAAGCGTACCTGACAATTACCTTCCTCCAATCTGAAGTGTACTTGGTGATTACTTTCCTCCGAATTGAGCGGAACCTCCGAAGCGCAGCTTCGAATCACTACCATCTACCAACGAAGCTGCATACTCACTTACAGAGTAATATCATTACACGGAAGTGAACCTACAGAGAATGATTAAAGAAGGACGGAATTGCACTTACTCAGGCAGACTCTCGATGGGCAGAGTTAATAGACCATAATAGTTGAGCTGCGATCGCAGATCGTGAATCCACTCTGAGTTGGAATTTTAACCCTTGAATGTTTGAAAGTATCAAGCAGATTGAAGTCTATACGCCATGGAGCGATTCTATGAAACTCAAACAAAACCATACCTCAGGTCATCGTATCTCCTAGTGGAAAAGGATGGTCATCTATGTCATCATATCCTCTAGTAGGAATTGATGTACATCAAAGTCTCGTTCATACCCCTGATCTGGATTGGGCAAATGCATATCCTTTTATATACAGGAAAATAAACTACATTTGGAATGTCCACAATCTCAATTGGATGAGACACGCATGCAATTTGCAGAATGAGTCTCTCCGTGAAGTGAGATGATAGCCTTTGGTTGACAAACTGTGCGAGCTATATTTCGGCTTGCCTAGGTACGAAACATGGAGATTGATATTTTCACTTTTGGTCCTTCAAATCCCATCCAGAGGTACCTCTGGCGGCCACTCAGGTGATGTCGGAACCTCCACAGGCAACTGACAAACTCGGCTACAGGAGAGCAGTGCAGTACATACTTTTCCAAATATCTGCTCGGAACAGCAAGATTGGAGAGTCTCGTACCTAGTAACATGATTCTTGTGTCATTTGCTATATGCATTGGCATTTGCACAGGTGTTCTGCGAGCTTCCATGGAAGGCATCACCAATTGTAAGTGGAGTATCTGGAGCTGGACAAGCTTGCAGGAGCAGCAGCTGTAGTGGCGGCAGAAGAATTCCACATTGATAGTACTTGGATGACTGCTATCAGCCCACCAAGTCAAGAAGGGAGTTCAGTGGCTGAAGTTCTTTGAATCTATTTGTGACGGCCACTAGATCGGTAACTCTAAGTTTCCATGACACTTCCACTTCCATTCTCATATAAGAACTTAGTACTAACATGTTGAGATGGAGTGGATGAGATCGGCCAGAGAGTTCCATGAGTTCTGACCGATGATAGTGATTATATACCAGCCAAATATCCGGAGTTGGTTGAGATGTTTAGTAAGGCCAAGGCTGAAATAATGCCACCATACCGATCAATTGATCATGCGATCGACCGTGAATACAAGCTGCTATATGGGCGAGTCTATAACCTGTCACAGATTGAGTCAAGAACTCTAAAGCCTTACATTGAAACAAACTTGGCTAGAGGTGTCATCTAGCAGTCATCATCACTCGAGGCAGTACCGATATTCTTGCAATTCAAGGTGGCGGCTTGAGACTCTGAAGTAGACTATCAAGCTCTGAGCACAGGTACAATCAAGAATTAAAATGCCATTCCATTGATCTCGGAGATGTTTGACCATGTTGGCTGTGACAAGATATTGCTGCTGGACAGATGGCACTTGTTGAGTTACCGAAGAGCCATGGAATGCAGATATCTCGAGTGTAGAGTGCAATTGTGCACACTCATAAGAAGTATAACAGGTCTCTTGGCCAATATGACAATACAATGTTATGTTTCAATTCTTCCCTTTTATTTAAGAAAACTTACTTTATAAGATATGCGGCGAGACTTGTAAGTGAATGCAGATAAAGAAGCACAAAGATCCAATGGCAATCAAAATCGTCATATCAATGAGAACATCGATCAGAATAGCCAATGTAATCACCAGCTGCAAGTAGTTGGCAAGGAAGCCTCGACCTCAAAAGTGGGCAATGAGCGTTATGGAAAATGAGATTTCACTACATATAACAAATTGTACACCTCAAGTACTGGAATAACCCACCATTACCAGTGTAATGAACCCATCATGGTGCAAACATTAAGTGCATTTTACATTGTAAGTATACCTAGATCGAACACGTATATGGCCTTGTGAGTGTACTTGACTCGCAGATGGGTTAGAAATCAAAAAGATCTTTTCACGTATGACTTTACTATCGAGTACCTGAGAGGTCCAATAAACCCTGCCAACAGCCGATTATGAGATTATCTACAAGATGTCTGCTAGATAGCTCTTGGTGACCCTGATCGTTTAACCCTACGATGACCTCCTACCGATAATTCAGAAGGCCCAGTCTACTGACCCATTGGCAGTTGACGTCTTGAATAAGCTAGTAGATAGCCCTATGGACCCAGCCGAAGCAGAAGTCAAAGCCAAAGACAAGAATCAATGCAGCGTCTTTGCTGGAGCTCTGACCTGAGAGAGGAGTATATATGTCTCTGCGGACAATACTCTTCTCAGTAAAGTGAGAAGTCTCTTTCATGACAACCCTGTGTCCGGTCACTTTGGACCTCTTAAAACTGCTGAGTTAGTCTCTGGGGATTTCTATTGGGCTACAATGGATGTGTACATGAGGAAATACATCAGCCGAGGCCAAGTAAGTCAATGAGATTAAGAGCAAGTGTACAGAGAAGTCTGGAAGCGAATCAGAAGTCTATAGCTGCACTACTGGTCTTCATTACAAAATCGCAAGTACCACCGAATTCATTGAATGCACAATTAACTGCAACCAACAATCAATAGGATCAAGACACCCAGTGCTAGCGGTAGACAGCTAGCCAATTCAACATTCGAGATGTTAAGATGCACCAATGTGAACTGGCTACAATCCTCAATAAACGTATGAGATGGCTACCATATTAGAGCTTCAGAGTCGAGAGCATGGATGCACTCAATTACATGGTTACTAAGTCCATGTACAATAATCGAGTACGAATTAGATATATGAATGACCGATACCTTCTGGGATTGGCATTAACTGAACAAAGCCCTGATGAAAATTAACTGTCGTTGCTGCTGATAGTGATGAATAATCATAACAGACTACATAATACCGTGTGTTATCTACAGCCAGGCTCGGAAGAGCATGGTGTGGGCAAACCCTACTACTTTTGTGGACTTGAAAGTCGAAGGCATGGGAATCGGAGAATAACTGCCTTCATGCACCTGGAGCAGAAACATACTTGAGTTCTTTGTGAGTACAATCTTATGGCATACTTACGAGTTAAATATCACAACTGGAACAAGCATGTACGAATATATGCTGATAAATAATGACTACAATCGAGGGCCAGGTGAGGCCGATACAAGTAAACCAGCCACCATTGGATCTCAAGCCCAATAGCAAAAGGAACTCGGATCCGCATAACCGATCATATGTCAATCAGGTTTCAATTGATGAGACTTTTATGATCAATACTGAGTGCCAAGGCTATTATCGATGAGATTTCCTATGTGGTTGGATATATGAAAGTACAGAGACATGGAAATTATCCGAATTCGAGAGCTCTCAAGAGCAGCAGTTATAATCAAATAAGTACATCATGTAATTATGCTAGTTGACTGTTGCAGAGATGGGATACCAGCTGTGATAGCGTCAAGGCACCCCTCAGATGATGTTAGTACCCATGATCTTGTATAAGCAGCAATCAATGACATTGAACCAATGACACCATGGATGCAACCATCACCCATGCAGCACTATGGAGATCAATTGCTTGGATTCGGACACAATTGGAGGTCCACTTCGATATTTAGAACTATGGACTTGCAAGGCTGCTAAAGGTGAGAGCTTTGTTGCCTGCTACTAGATCGACTTCGATTTGGAGGTAGACTGGTAGAATTGTGGGTCAATCGAATGATTCCATCTCCCCACTTCTCTTCTCTTTCTTTTGTTCATTTCTCATGGATCACAGCCCGATAGGAATGGTGACAGCATGGATTTTTAATAGTGCTACTAGACATGCAGTTTTCCTGTATGTCGAATCCCCCATGACAGAACCGTGATAGCACATTTCAGTTGTATGATTTATTCAGCCGTACGAAGGTATACACACCTAATCCTCTCTTTCAATGTATTCATATATATACTCCAGCCCAGGAGGTCCACAGATAAAGAGGGGCAAGATATAATGATTGTGCCAGGTATACTTGACCTGATAAGTATACCTGGCTCTCAGGTGCACTTGGCCTTGTAAGTGCACTTGGTATACAGGTATACTTGGCAGCCAAGGCTGAGTAAGTGCCCTTCATATATAGTGACCTCGTGAAGTACTATTGTACGGTAGCCATTTTCTAACTTACATTTGATATCTTCATTATCACTTATTTCCAATTGCAATCATATATATACATATCCATACCTACGAAGGCATATGTCCTTCCAAATAGTTGGGAGTTTCTGAAGAAATTCCTCACAGTAGTTAATCCATCCAGCAAGAGGATAACCTAGTAGAATACATCACTGAATCAGAGGTTAATCTGTGCTAACAATGATGATGATGTGATGAAACAATGAATTGTTCAGTCTTCTGAGAACAAACTCCAGGCATACAATTGGTGATGAAAACCTGTTTGTCAAAACAGCCATACCATAGGTTATTAGACAAGCAATTGTATGTTACAAATCTATACAGAGAGCCCAAATACTCCGGTATTTGAAAGGTCAAGCTCTAGCTGTAATGCACAGTCATAACTGACTATCAGATACAAACATGACATATTGTTATATGTTGTTATGTCAAATACAATCCAATCAAACATTATTATAACTGCTGGAAACCTCAATATCCTTGTGACCTCTATTGCCTATATCGTAGAAGACTATATCGAATAAATATGTTCGGCAGGAATTGTAATCATATAGATACCTGCCAAAAACTATCAAATCTACTATAACTGTATGTACTTTTGCAATGTCGGAATTCTTCCTGTGGACATTAAAGATTACAATAAGATGTATCTCCAGAACGCATATAACTTTTGGGCAGCCTTTACATTACATAAAAGATTGAGGGTCATAACTGTTAAGGATTGTTAGAATGGACATATCTGAGAGAAGTACATAGATTATGTAACATTATATAAGTTTATAATAATGGTTGTGTTACTATAGGTATATCAGTACAAGTGGTATCCATACTGCTTTCAGTTGGTATTTGCGATCGATTTTATTAAGATTTGCTTAGGAGATGAAGGTCTATGAAGATGAAGATTCAAGACAAAGATATTTGGCTTTTCAATCATATATTATTAATGCTTGTTATTATTGCAAGAACCTTGCCCTTCTATCCTAGGAGATTTCAGAGGTCTACATACCCCTATCCTCTCTATTAACAATTTCTTCTATCTACCCTTTTCTCATAATCTTCTCTACCTAATTACACTTCACACCTAGATCTTTCATTAGGCAATCTACCCTCCACTGTTTGGCAGGATCTTCTGTATTCTTCTGATAAGATCACCTACTTGGAGGAATAGAATCGCTAGTGATATCAGACATTTGGACTTTGGTGGTCTGAACATATCCTATACTTTTGATTTCTTAGCGTTCAGGTGAATTATATCCTCTTGCTCATGAGTGGTGTAATTGTATGCAGTCCACATATGTGTAGTCATCAAAGGACTCTTCAGCTCTGATGCAAATTTAGGTGCTTCATATCTATAGCCTTTCAGCTGTCTTCATTGTTTGGATAGTATTAGCTTGCAGAGTATCAAGTAAGAAACCACTACTCTTTCCTTGTTGGTAGTATAGGTTACGGCATTGAGCTCTTTCAACTTCATTGGTTGTGGTAACCAAATAAGTGATATGTTGTAGAAAATTAATGATGTACAGTGATAGTGTTTGTAATATTCACATAGAGTTATGGGTCAAGTGATTGTTGGTAACCCTGCATCAATGGTACCAGGTGATTAACAACCTGTATGGTGTTATAATAACTTCCTCCTTATAGTATTCTTCTCTGAGTGATCATACTAATCTGCGCTGTATTGCATTACTGAAAAGTACTTCTTCTATCCGAGATCAAAGTGTTACCTTCCATTCTTGATGTGGTAAAGATTCAATGCCCGGTATCTCAGAACGAATCAATAATTCAGATAACTTGCTATACATTAGAACCCCTCTGTGAAGTCAATGTACTTGCTCAATCTTGTATTTTTAGCTCTCTGAGAGATCCGCTTATAGTACTTCTTCAATAATCTCTTGCCATTGAAGTTCTAATAAAGTTCTGCCTGTCGATCCATTTCATCTGGATACCACTTCTACTTAAACAAGCACAGCTCTTTCTTATGTTCTTTGCTATACGGATTATCCATGATCGTATCTACCTCATCACCTAGTTTGTATTCAGAGCATACCAAATCAAAATGCAGTTTGTTTCCTTCATTACATATGGCGAGTTCTTTCGGCCAGTAGCTGTTTAATAAGGTTCAATAACAGAAACATTAAAGGTATTGTGGATACACCATTGCAAAGACAGCTCAGACGTTTTTGGATTGGGATAGAATATTTCTAGAACATGAAAAAGACCATGTATCATCACATCTAGTTTCCTAGATTAAGGCTTGGTTTTGAAGTCTTTTTAATTCAAAAGACTATATCACCAACCGAATGCTTTGAATGATCTGTAGTATATTTATAATCGATCTTTCTTATTGAATCGCGTACTTTTTCTAAACCATTTCGACACAGATTATACACATTAGATATCCAATCAATATAGTTCCTTCATGCGATATTGTTTGCTTCCACTTCAATCTGTCAATTTATCTCAGAATTGAATACATAGTTTGCAAGTAAAGGTAACATGATAGTGCAGTAGTATTAGAGTTGTTATAGGTATACTTCGCTATTGGCAATATTCCTGACCAATTATTCTGCTCTTAATTGTAGTAGTGTGACAGGTAACATTCCAAGATTTGGTTTGCTCTTTCAGTTTGATCATCTGTTTGTGGCTGAAAGGGTGAAGACATCTTCAACTGAATATTGAGGGCTTCAGCCAACCAGGACCAAGATACTTATGTGAACCTATAGTCGGTGTCTGATACTATGTTTGAAGTTAGCCCATGGAATTTCTATACTTCATTTAGAAAGATATTCACCAGGTCTGTAGCTGTCTTCTAGCTATTTCTCAATGGAATAAATTGTATCATCTTGATATATCTGTCAATGATAACTCAGAATGATGAGCAATATCTCAAAAAGATCAGAAGATGATGTAATCCATGGAGATTAAATATCATGAGCGGTAGGCTAATCCGAGAGAATACAGAATTCTTTATTGAGTGTGATGAGCAGCCATGTTCTGTTGATTACAGGGTATGAACGGTCATAGTCTTCGATGAATTTCACCAACTCAGATCAGAAAATGTTCATTGAAACCAACTCAATTGTCATCTTTTGTGCTTGATGTACAGCTACCTATGAATCATGTTCTACTTCTATTATTCCATGTTTGCAACTGCAGATTGTCTGGAATTTATAGGCTACCTTTATAATGAAGGGCTTTGTTTTCAAAATAGATGTCAGTCCTATGAATACCATCTATTGCTCTGATGTACTACTCCTGCAATTCAACATCTTTGCTTGCAGTATCCAATCACTGCTTTTAGCAACCATGTAATGAACTTAAACACGGGAATTGATCTCGATATTGTTGAAGAAGTCATAATCTGATGGCCTCATTACTTCGCTGCTGTTACCTGAACTGATTCACCTTAAGTGGTTACAAACTGATCGGATCTTCAAATGCTGTGAATTCTTAGATTTTTGTTTTCTTCACCACAACCTCCTCCATATGTGGAGTGATTCTCTAAATACCTTGATAATGCATCAGGTTTCCAATTTGCACTATCTGATGTGTAGAATATATTAAAATCATAACCAGCTAGTTGTAGTACTCAATGGACAGGCTCAAATTCATCATCTCCATGGTGGTAAAGTACTTGAGATTTTGTTGATTGGTAAATTCAATTATTGAATGAACTGCATCTTCAAGATAACGTCTCCACTCTTTCAAGGTAAATACTCTTGCTAACATCTCCTTATTGTAGATCGCATTATTGATTTCTAACTTGTCCATTGTGAAAGAATGGAATTCCTTAGGGTGCAATTGTTAATCGATAACTTCATAAGGACCTGTACTGATTGTGTAATCACTGGTATCTGTTGGAGTCGCAATAGGGTGTACAAGCCCAAGGTTGTGAAGAATTGGTGCTTCAGTAAAACACCTCTTTAACAAATCAAATGCTTGCTAACAACTTAGATTTGCCTTCCAATATAATTGATCACAATTTTATTTGGTTAGATCTGTGTGACGTTTGCAAATCATCGGAAATTTCTGAATAATTGCATGGTAATTGTTGCCAAATCATGAGAATGATTGAACATCCTTCATTGAGTCTAGTTTTTCCTATTTGTGAATAGGATCAATCTTGTTTGCTGATACGGTGATACCTTTTCCTGATATGATATATTCAAGGAACTCAACTTGCTTCTGATATCATTCACACTAATCAGATAATATAGCCAAGTAGTATACCTGTAGTCTACAAAGAACTTCACTTTTCAATCTTATATAGTGTTGGCAAATGTAAGGATGTACTTCCTCGTATGGGTGAATATGTGTAGATACGGTTGCAAACGAGAATAAGTAATATATATCAATTATATCGTATGTAGGTAAGATAATCGCTAGCGTACAAAAAGCACTTCACGAGGTGATTATATATGAAGGGCGTTTATCCAGCCTCAGCAGCCAAGTGCGCTTGAGTGGGCCAAGTGCACCTGGTACCGCCATTACAGCAATGAATAGTCAGAAGTTTGTACCATGATTGATGAACCGATTTGGTTCCCACTAACCGAATTCTTGCCAAGCCATTCGCCTCAAACCCCACCATTTCGGCCCATAACTGCGAATAGAAATAAGTAAGTGAGTTCTTATCCGATCAACTTGATTGTTGATTCATTTTGTAGCCAACCTCGGCTACAGGATGAACCAACAGTCAAGACAATCAGACAAGAACTCACTTCCTTAATTACGTTCACAGTTGTGGAATTCGGTTCGAGGTTCAAATTGAATCCTGCAGTTCAAATTGTACCCTGCAGTTTGAGTCGAACTTCAGATCAAATCCGGATTGAATACTGCTCGGTTCGATTTGCCAAGAACCGATCCACTTAATTGTCAACACTGATTGTATATGCTCTTCATTGTCCCTGGTATTAAATAAGAATATTATCTATACATAATACTATATCATAATGAATTAGGTCACTGAAGATCTCATTCATCATATCTTACAATATAACAGGTATATTTGCCAATCCACTTGGTATGAGATGGTACTCATAGTGACCATATCTCATATAAAATGCTGTGTTCCATTTATCACCTGGTGTGATACAAATAATATTATGATCAGCTATGAAGTCAATCTTGCAAACGATCATAGAGCCATTGAACCTATTTTTAAGTTTTTTCATTAGTGGCAAACGATTCTTGTTCATGATCGTGATACTATTAAGTCCTCTGTAATCTACATATAACCTTAAACCTTTTCCATGAGTCTTGGTCATGATGAATATAGATGCTTCAGCAGGTGACTTGCTAGGACGAATCTTTTCAGAATGAATATTTCTTTTTGATATTCAATAAGGACCAGAAGCCCTTCACAGAAAAACTATTGATGGAACCCCACAGAGGATTGTGCGCATTCTGTAAATCAATTGCATGATCAAATAAGCAGTGTGGTGGTAGAGGGTTGGTAGTTTCTCCATTATACACTGATTGAAAGTCTCAATATTGTCAGGAAATTCACTCAATCCAATCTATTTCAATTTTATTTACTGCATTGACATGCATATATCCAATATCATCTATTCATGCCAAGGCAGAAATCAGTTTCAAGATACCATGATCGTATTCAGCAGACAATGTACTGATAGCTATATTGGTGCAATTCTGATAACAATATTCTGATGTCAATTGAAATGTATCGTCTTCTTCTGTAATTCCTCTGAGTACTCCATTTTTGACAATCTACTAGTAAAATCACATGATATCTAACAATAATTCGGTGGTTTAATTTTCAAGGTTTGATTAATATATTGTCTTTCATACTGCAGAGTAACGGGGAAGGGATACTGCTAACCAGCTTCTTCAATAATCTGGATATTGACATTTGTAACTGACTTTGGTTCTAATTGAGTTATCAATAGAATACCATTTGAGTTCAAGTTGGCTACTACTTTGACATTATTGGTTTATCATTCCCTGTATTCAAATGTATCCTTACATAAATATTTTTCTTTTCCTTTAATGATACAAATATATATATTGTGAGTGTTGAACTAAACTTTGGTATAGGAGATAGTTGTTTCTTTTCATTGGATTTAGTATTAGGTGCTTCGGCCGAGACCTTGCGCTGTTGATTCTTTTTATAAAAACTATGTTGAAATGCTTCTCGACAAAATTCCATCTGCAAACAATTGTGTTTCTATTGAGTATATGTATGAGTGTGTCTGATTCTTTTAATCATATTGAGAGGGGAATCTATTGGTCATATATCTGTACTTGAATCCTATATGACCAGAATATTTTGAGTACTGACCTTATCTTCAGGTATCCTTTCTGTAACATCAGAAAAGAATGTTTATTCATTTGTGAAAAACTAAACTCAAGATACGACAATTTGTGGGAACCTATAACCAAAAGGAAATTTTGCAATCTCAACCTCAGAAAAGATATAAGAAAACCAGCAACTCTCAATTGTTAATTTTCATACCATCAAATTCCATTGCATACAATATCCTAGGGACTCTGTATGTTACAGATACTTTGATTCTTACATTCAAACTTCTTGGTCTTACTTTCAAACTGGAGGCTGTAGTGTTCTGCTTTAGAGGTTCCTTCTTATTCTTAAGCTTCTTGTTCTACTTGCTGAATGAAGCTTTGATTGGATTCTTACAGAAGACTCATCAGTAATGATCAAAACATCTACAACACTTGCACTCATCGCATCTGACTCTTGCTTCTAGCAGATGATCATGATTACCCTTAAGGGCTTGAAACTTAACACTATGAAAAACCTTTGACCCCTCGTTTCAGTTCGAAATTTCTTCAGATCATAACTTTCGTCTTTTTCTTGATATTCCTCTTGGTACTTGTCCTTTCCTTGGTACTGATCACTCTTCTTCTTATCACCCTTGTTGGTCTCATAGTTGTTAAAGTTCAGATGAGATATTATTTTCTGCCATCTGATCCTGATAGGATACACCTACATATATCATTAAATCGATGAAAGTCGTGTCATATTTGAGTTGTATCTCAGCAGTTGACATTCGATTGAAGATATCCTAATGTATTCTGTATTGAAGAGAATGGTTGCAGTAAATTCTGCTGAGATATACTAGAAAGTTGAGGGTTTCCATCTCCATCAGGTAGTCATCAATATTACCAAAGTACTTCTGATCAAATATTTCACACAGGGATATCTTTTCATCCTAAATATCGAGAAATATTTCTTCCATAGTACTGCAGAGGGACTTCTAGATTTAGATTTGGTAGAACTGATTCATGTCCTCCTAACAGTTATCATACCAGAGTACAGCATTATCTTCTAAGAGATCATCAATCCATATGGTCTTATCAATGTCATCGCAGAACTCCTATCTCTGCTACTGTAAATGTGATTGCACTGATTGTATTCACCTTCGATATATTTCCTTGGGATCTGTCCTATACCCTGTAAATATGAAAGTCATCATGAGTTTGCCTTCTTTGGAGGATATTGCTGGTATTGGAGTATTGGGTGGTGGTGTACAGAAGTCTGTACTACCAGAACGGCATAAAATAATCTCACTTGGGTTTACATCTTCTCAATTGCTTCCTCCACCAATATCTCCTCCACCTTCGTCTTCTCTACCTCCTCCCTCTCATGTACCTCCTGCACCACCTCACACTCCACCTTCTTCATTGTTCAAGTCAGAGGAGCTATATTTCAAACTAGAACCTTTTGGAGTGGGTGGCACTCCCTCATGATCCAGAGTGATATCTTCTCTGACACAATATCCTTCTCCTTTATTCTTATACACTACTGTAGGCAGAACTCTTCATCAATTTTTCTGGTTTGCTCTTGTTGATAACCAAGAACAGACCGTACCAGGGCTTTAATAGATATTTTCATAGTATCATATCACAGTCTGATCATAAGGATAGCTGTTAATTGCCGAACATTCTTCTTCATATCGCTTTGAATCTTCCTTATGGTATCCTCTCCTGACCTTGTCTAAATATCAGCCTTCTTTTTTATCAAGTCAATTGACTTCTTCATTCCCTTATTGTTGGTTTCTGATTGGTTCTTCTGACTGATTGTTTACTTGAAAAGCGAATCTTTACTGGGGTTTATCTCTCTTTTCCAATATACAAGAGAGAGACAATAAATTCACTTGTCAGAACTTCATCTGCATACCAAGAGCCAGGTGTAATTCTTTGTATACTTTGGAGGATGGCACTTTTGTAGTAGCAATTGCAGTGCTAATATTTGCTGCAAAAACTTGGGAGTGCATAACAATATCTGTGTGGTGCTAAATCTGTACTCTCAATAAGCTATCAAGATCTGATATCACAGTATCGGAGATCAGATCTGGCCTGAAAACTAGTACTTTAAAAGTCTCAACCAGGTCAGGTAGGGCTTTACTGATTTCAAAGTAGCTTGATTGTATGTGCATAATCAGTGAATACATTTTGTACAATCATGCCTCAATGTTGTTAATCAATGTGACTACCTTCTCAGGGATATAATTACTATCAGGGCTGTGCCAGCTATACCTAGTGTTGGCAACGAACCACCCGGGATCTGTAGCATTGACGAACCGGTTTGGTTCGAGCGAACATGGATCCTTGCCAAACCTTTCGCCTCAAACCCCACCATTTCGACCTACAACTGCGAACAAAAATAAGTAAGCGAGTTCTTGTCCGATCCGCTCGATTTTTAGCGCATCTTGTAGCTAACTTCTCCTGCTACAAGATGCGCTACAATTCGACCCGATCGGACAAGAACTCGCTTACCGATTATCGTTCGAAGATAGATGGTTCGCGAACCGGTTTGTGACAAACCTCGGAACTTCGTCCAAACCTCGGATCGGATCCTTGTCAAATCCCACCTTGGTTCGATCCGTGACAAACCGATCCGGTTCGTTGCCAATACTAGATACATCTGCCCTTATTAGTATACTTGGCTCACAGATGCACTTAGCCTCATACGTGCACTTGGCAGCTGAGGCTGGATAAGCGTCCTTCATATATAGTCACCTTGCACAGTGGTTTTGATATGCTTGCGATCATCTTACTTACTTACCTCACCTTACAATTGATATTGTTATTACATAATCCTGTTTGTAACTGTATCTACACGTATGCGTACATCCAAGAACGTTCGGCTTTATACTATAATCACTTTTCTGTCACCAGATATGTTTTGCTCAGATAGTTTTATGATTTCCTTTCTTTTCGACACGTTGCGATATGTACACAAAAATGACCATTAGTCAATTACGTACAATTGCAACTCCTATACCTCTAGAGAAGTTATCTACACCTCAATTACATATTAGTGACAATTGTGCGAGTTAGGAAACCTGGTAAGCTGTCACCTCCATATCCGGAAATCAAAGACATCGAACTATTAGATCTAGTTTCACTCTGACAGTTATACTGGAAGTTAAGATTCATGATAACATGAACGATGAATGTGAAGTCGACGACAAAGTTGAAGATAACAGTGATGATCCCAATGACAGATTCAGATCCAAGACCACTAATGAGGATCTTTGGAACATATTGGACTACACCAAGTTGCCAGGAAGCCAGATGGTTGGAGACCAAACGTGAACTATCACTAGATTGTCGATAAAAGATAAGTAATTACCAATTTTGTTGCTGGATGATAGGACAGACAAATTGGAGGTCAATCGACCCCGAGAAACAGGTCACCAGCCCTGATGACTAGTGCTGACAACACATCAAAAAACATTTAACAAGATCCAGTGCATACGAACGGACGTTTAAGACGAATCCAAAGGCAATCGTGGGTGAAGTTCCTGCGAAGCCTTCATTGGTGCCCCGTAATATGTTGATTGATTGCAGTCACTTCTCGTAACGATTCAGATACCTAAACACACATTCCATCAGATCAATCATATGCGTTCAAATGATCGATAGCAAACAATTGTGCAGGTCAAGGTGCTAGCGGAACCTTCATCAACAATTCCCTTATATTCATTGATTCATCGGTTATATGATAGTTATCCCTGAACGTGTGGGTTTGTTGACGAATGAGTCTGATTAGACCTCACCGACGATAAATGCATTTGATCAGATCCACTTGACGGTTAACTTCCTACAATCTGAGTGTCAACTATGAAGTGCACTTGATGACTATCTTGCTATGAAATGAGCGGATTCTCTAAAGTATACCTACAATATGTTAGTATCTACGAACTAAGATTCAAGCTCACTTATAGAGCGTCAGGATTGCATGGAATGTGCAGTCATAGAGAAAGACTAGTGATAGGCAGAGTGAAAGATCCTGATAGTAGAGCTGCTGTTGTGGATCGTGAAATAGTTCTGAGTGGAATGTTTAACCCTGAATGTTTCAAAGTGTTAAGCAGATCAAAGCCGATATTCCATTGTGCGATTCTACCTGACGGATGAACAAAGAGGGTATATGCATCTTCAATCATTCACAAAGCCCTTATATGAGTTCAACACAGCGAGATGTAGTACGTTTGGGCTCTAATTAACTGCAGCGCGATAAGCTTCTTTATAAACCCAATGCTGCTCAGGTGTCTCGGGCTATCACATGAACCGGTATTCAAGTACATCAAGATGGTGATGTCTGTGACATTGAGTCAAAAGATGAGTATCTAGGTTCAGTGATTTGAGCACTGAACTCCAGTTGACGAACCGTAGGTGATGGTCATACCTATGTCAAACAATCTAGTTCATGACTTTTCTGAGTTCAAGGCCAGGAACCGAGAGGTTGATTGAGCATCTGATCGATATCTACCTCTGCAGACCACTTGTGGAGAAAATACGCTAATGGTCATGGAATCAAATGAGTCTGTGACACCACCAGCGGCCATCCAGGTAACATCAGTGACTCCATAGGCAGAGGGCGGGGTTCCAGACAATGATCTGCTTGGAGCCACTGAATTCGAGAGTCTCATAGCTAGCAACACAATTCTTGAGGCATTCGTCATATGACTTGGTGATTGCACATGATTGTTGACAGCTCGATGTAAGGTACTACACAAGTGGGAGAAGCCCCTATAGATAGATGGGCGAGCAGGAGCAATGGTGGTAGTTGCAGCCCAAGAGTTACACATTGACGGTGCTTGAATGACTCCTACCATCATGACGAGTTACAAAGGGAGGAGGAGGTGTTCCACGGTCATGCCCTATTGTATCCGGCCGGCTGGTACCGCAACTTACGGGGATTCCTATCCTCTATTCGACGAAGTTGAAAACACACAGCTAATGAGTATAGATAGAGCTTCAGCACCACGAATGGTACCTACAGACAATGGCGGCCATATCCCCACCAAGTATCAGGAGTTCATTGAAGTCTTTAGTAAGGCCAAGGCAGAGATACTGCTACTGTACCAGTCAATTGACCAGTCAATTGACCTTGAACCAGAAAACAAGCTGCCATAAGGGTGTATCTATAACCTGTCAGAGGTTGGATTAGGAACACCAAAGGGCAATATTGAGACAAATCTGACCATTCATCCAGCGGTCATCATCACCGATTGTGGCTTAAGACTCTTTGGACTACCAAACTCTCAACAAGTGTACAATCAGGAATCAGTACCCCATCCCATCGATATCGGGAATGCTTGACTATGTTGGAAGCACTGATATGTTTGCAAAGAAGGATGGTGACTTGAAACTCTGAAGTTGACTACCAAACTCTTATGGCGGACGATCATGAATCAATGAGAAATGTCTGCTTGACAGATGGCACTTAATGAGCTACAGGAGAGTCGCAGAATGCGGATTTCTCGAGCGCAGAGTGCAATCTTACTCCTCCATGAGAAGGATAACAAGGGTCTTCTTGCCGTTATAGCAATACATGGTTACGTTCTAATTCTATCCTTGCTGTAAGAATCACTTACCTACTAAGAGATTCTGTGAGACTTGCACCTGAATGGAGATAAAGAAGTACGAAGCCTCAATGGAAAAGGAAACTGTCATATCTACCAGAGAATGGAAAATACTCGATACATAAAAATCAGTATGGTTACAAGTCATTCACAGAGCACTGACCTGAAAAGGTGGGGAATGATCATTACCGAAATTGAGAAACTATTACTTCACACCAACTCCGGACTGCAAGTGCTGAAATAAGTCACCATTACCACCACAACGTACCCATCACACTGCAGATATCAGGTGCACTTGGCTTCATAAGTACACTTGGTTCACAGTCACACTTAGCCTCGTAAGGGGACTTCGCTCGCAAGCATGTTAGCATAGGTAGCCTTACCTATGACTTTACTCTCGAGCCGCTGGAAGGTACAAACACCCACTGATGGCCTGTCGAGATGGTCCGAATATGAGATCAGTTACAAGTAGCGTATTGGACTGCTCTTGCAGAACGTGATAGTTGAACCATACAATGATCACTTACTGCTGATTAAGAAGGCTCTGGCTACTGATCTATTGGTGGTTGACATCTTGGATAAGCTAGTCAATAATCCATTGACCACTGCCTAAGCCGAAACCAAAGCAGAAGCAGAAACAGAAGAAGAAGCAGACGTAGAAGCAAAAGCAGAAGCAGAAGCAGAAGCAGAAGCTGAAGCTGAAGCTGAAGATGAGAGTCAATGCAGTGTTGTTACTGGAGCTCTGATCTATGATGGGAGGATATATATTCCTGCAGAAGATGCTCTCTGTTACACCTCACAGGTTGTACATCACCAATGGCCATCGGAACGGGGTCACCTGCAATCACTCGATGATAGCTGTATCGGGATAGTCCAAGCGCCATCCCTGGACGTCATTGAAACTACATAGGTTATCACTCGTATCCAACGAAATCTGTTGAGCTGTCATGCAGTCAACCACAACACTGATATGCAATTAAAGGTAGTTATTGAAGGATACTCTGCCAGCTCATGCCATCGATAATGCGAAGACAGCTGAGAGGCTAAAGATATGAAAGCACCTGCATTTGCAGAGAAACTGACGAAATCTCTAATATCCTTCACAATCGAAAGGATACTATTCGACTGGAAGCAGAGACATCGAAAGGTTACGATAGACCCAGACCACAGAAGTCTGAAGAACTGATATCAGTGCGAGTTCTATTCGTCAGAGTTACAAATCTACGCGGAAAGATGCAGAAGGTCTGCAAGAGCGGTGAAGGGTAGGAACGACATTGGTTCGAAATGCTGGTTAGGTAGAGGAGCTCAAGAGAAACGTGTAGATAGAAGTAATTGTTAGAGCAAGAGGATAGAGGTATAAAGACCTCTAGAATCTCCGAGGGTAGAAGGGCAAGCTTCTTGATACGGAGAACAAGCCTTAACAATATACGTATTGGAAAGCCAAACATCTTGGTCTTGAACCTTTATCTTTAGTGACTTTCACATCCTGAGCGAATCTTCATAACTTCCGTAGCAAGCAAGTCCTGAAAGGAGTAAGGGTACTATATGTTCAGGTAAACCTGGAGTGATGCTCCTGGTATTACATTATATTGTTAGCAAAGAAAAACTTCTGTGAAGCTATCTTTCTACCCTCCAAGTGGTCAAAGGTTCTTGACGCTTATGTGCTTTTATATTCCGGATATTGGCTGTCACATTTCACAGGGAGAGTGCTCGTACCACGAACCAGAGTTCGATCTCTATACCAGCTGGGAAAGAGAGTCTATCCCTAAGGGAAGCTATCACTGTGAGCTAATGCGAGAAGAGCACCACATTCAGTTAGCGTTAGCAGTCACTATCCATCGATCGAAATCCGAAGCATTATATCACGTACACTTTCAAAAGCAGCAATCCCTCGCTTACCTCAAGATTGTCATCTTGCTAGCCCTGATTGGAACCATTGTCCTCCCAGACTTGTGAATGCCCCACACACCCGACTATGAACCATCGTTACAGTTACAACAAGAAGCTGGTGCTAGGTTCTTTATTGATCGGGATTTCAATTTAGTCCCCTTCTTCGGAACCTGGAACTTTTATAGCAGGATCTTTCAAGGCCAAATCTGGATCATACTCTGAGCAATAATGGATACTGGATCTGACACAATGATAGGAGAGGCAGTGATACTGGTACAAAGGGAAAGTGCATTTGTAGTAGCAGGAGAAAAAGGAAAAGAGGTAGTTTGTTATGAACCCATTGTGTGGAATGATATTTCTGATTGGCTGGTCTCTGTGATAAATAGCATCGAGTCAGAGTTGAACCGAATGGATGCATTGATTACAGACATTCAAACGAGCAATATCAAGATCAGAGAAGTATTGCCTGAGTTGGTTAGAGTATAGGATGTCCTAGTGTATAGGTACAATGAGATTATGATGCTGTGGCTTCAAGAGTTGATAACCTGTAGAGAGCGCAACTAGAACATTACTCAGATATCGTTGTCCAGTTCCAGGTATTTGCAGCCAATATTAGTGCTGCAATCGCCATTGCGAAGGCACAGTCTTCAGAAGCGTATGAAGAGCTACAACTAGCTCTTGGGAAGCAGATACAGGCCTCATCAGCAGAGTGGACCTCTCTCTCTGGTATATTGGAAAAGAGGGAAAGAGCCCAGGAACGGCTCGCTGTCCAAGTGCACACCCAGTCAGAAGAACATTCCAGTATCACGCGAAAAGCCAGTGAAGAGGCCAAGAGAGTAACAGAACTCAAGAAGAAGGCTAACCCTGAGAAGAAGCAGAGAAAGGGCAATATAAGGAAAATTCGAAGGGACATGGAGAAAAGATTTCGGGAATTCACAAGGACCCTCATGACCAGGCTATCGGATGAAACCACTAAGAGGTCTATCAATTCCCTAGCAAGGTCAATCCTTGGACATCAAGAAGGAGATATTAAACCAAGTGATGAAGGATTCCGCCTTCGTTACTGCATAGGTACCGAAGGAGAAGGATATTGGGTTAAAGAAGCCATTACTCCGGACCCTGAGGGATCCCCACTGCCACCTGGAGTGTCTGGTTCAGAATCCGGCCTCTCTGATTCCGAGGATGAGGAAGGAGTGGGAGGTGGTGGTAGAGAAAGCGCAGGAAGTGGAGGAGGAGGTAGAGGAGGAGGGAAAGGAGGGAGAGGAGGTGGAGGAAGTGGAGGAAGTAATGCAGGAGGTTTACATCCAGACCAGATACCTTTACCTCCGTCTGATGATACAGACTATGATACGCCACTCCCAAACCCTCGTCAACCAGCAAGGTCCTTCAAGAAATGCAAAATGAAAATGCCCCCTGTTTTTAAAGGGGATAAGAAGGATCCCAAAGAAATATACCAAAGGTGGATTCGATCAGTAGAACGTTATTTACAGTATTTCCGTGACAAATTCCACAATGATATTGATAAGATCATCTGGATTGTTGAGTTATTAGAAGACAAGGTTCTAGCCTGGTATGATAACTGCGAAGAAGATATGAAGAAGTTCTTCAGGTTGATAACTGGAAGTCCCCCACCAGTACAATGGAAGAGAGATTTGTCGATAAGCAAGAGGAAGAGAAGTTCCTGCAAAAGATCAATGATCTGAAGTACACTGGGGATATTGAGGACTACTTACCGAAGATGGAATCCCTCAACTTCCGAGTCGGTCTGAGCGGAACCTCCTATATTCATTCCTTTAAACAAATAATGAACGAGGATATCTTAGATCGAATGTCAACTGCAGAAGTACCACCCAAGGACGACACAGTATTCATCTAATTGATGAGGCAAGTGGGTGTATCGTACGAAGATCAGTTGCCAGAAAAGAATAGCTCTCATCAGAACCGTGACAACTCCCGAGGCAAGAAGGAAAATAAGCGGAAGAGAGATGAGTACCAGGGAAAAGATAAGAACCAAGAAAAGAATCCAGAGAAAGATAAAGGTTCTGATCTCAAGAAACTTCAAACCGAGAAGAAGGGATCAAAGTCTATTCATACTGATAAGGCCGAAGCCCATAAGGGTATTCCTGAGAGCCTGCAAGAAGCAAGAGCCAAACGCAATGAGTGCAAGCGTTGTGAATCCTCTTTACATGATCGATAGTTCTTTTGTAAAAATCCCATCAAGGCTTCATCTAGCAAGAAGAACAAGAAACCCATGAATAAGGAGAAAGCTCTGAAGCAGGAGACTATAGCCTGCAGTTCAAAAGTCAAACCAAGGAGTTTGGCTGATAGGATTACAACGTCTGCAACTCACGACCTTCAAGGAGGTTGTATGAGGTTGAATCTGATGGTATGGACATTGACGATTGAGAGACGCTGGATTTCTTATGTCTTTTCTTATGTTTTAGGATTACGATCTTTTCTTTCGGGTATAGACACCCACAGTTGTTATATCTTGAGTTCAATTAATGAGAAATGACTTCTTTCTGTTCTTAAAACGGTGCCTGAGAATAAGTTCAGTACTCGAAATATGCTGGTCATATAGTACCCCAAAGCAAACATATGACTATCACATCATCTTCGAAATACACCCTCATATACATACTAAAACCACAACCAGTTACGGCTGGAGCTGTGTCGACAGGCAGTTTATTATGGTTTCCACACGAAAAGAATCAAAACGTAAGGCTTCGGCCGAAATACCTCAACCTGAATTCAAGAATGCAAAGCAATTACCTCCAGAACCAAAGACTGATTCAAGATCCACAGCATGCATGTTTGCATCATTCAAGGACAAGAAGAATATCCTGGTGAGAGTCCTTCTGGACACAGGATGTGATACACCTATGATGTCAAAACAGTGGGCCAAGTCTAATGGAGTCCCATTGGTAACTTGAACAGAACCGAAGTCAGTTGAAAACTTCAATGGCGAGATTGTAGTATGAGCTGGATAGCAGTATACCTTTCCAGTCACTCTTCGGGATGAAAGTCATTATACCAAGGAAACCTTCGAATTCGGTCCTATGGAATTAGCAACTCATATTATGTTACCTGACTGATAGATCGTCAAGCATGGAGCACTCAGAGGAATCACTAAGGAAGGTGAGAAACTCCAATTCACATCGGAGCATTGTCATCAGAATTGTACAAACGCAGCTGTTAGTACATTCTCGATTGAATATGACATACTATTCTCAAGTTTGGTACTGACCCATGATGAATCGGGGTGATTGGATCTACACATATTAATGCAGCAAACGAAATGGAAATCGATTGGATCGAGTGAATTCCATGGTAGTATCAAGACTTTCAGACAGGCTAAAATGAGAAACTGCCAATGCTCTACCTCTACATCGATCATTTAATCATACTATAGACTTAAAGATGGGGAGCAACCTCCATGGGATTTCATCTATGCTCTTTCGGAAAAAGGACTTTCCGTCCTTAATGATTATCTAAAAGATATGCTCGACTGTGGCAAGATTTGTCCAAGCAGGTCAAATGCTGGAGTACCAATACTCTTCGTCCCAAAGCCTCATAGAAGGGATTTAAGGTTGTGGGTGGATTACAGAGGACTCAACTGCATTACGATTATGAACTGGTATCCTTTGCCGCACATGAACGAGCTCAGGGACAGAGTTAACGGCTCCAAGCTCTTTACAAAGATAGACCTAAAGGCTGGTTATAATCATATTCGAATAAAGCCATGAGACGAATGGAAAACAGCATTTCGTACAAGATATGGATATTATCAATAATGGGTTATGCCCTTTGGATTGGCAAATACGCCAGTCTCATTCCAGGATATGATGAACGAGATCCTGAGAGATCTAATCGAATCCAGAGTGGTGGTATATATTGATTATATCCTTATCTATATCAAGAACCAAGAAGAGCATGTATGGTTGACAAGAGAAGTCCTTAGATTACAGGAAAATAACTTGGCAATAGCACCAGATAAGTACGAATGGCATCAGAAGCAGATTGAACTCCTCGGATATATTATATCAGGAGAAGGTGTCAGCATGGCAGAAGATAAAGTTGATACTATCCTAAAATGGAACACTCCAGACTCTGTCAAAGACGTTCAACCATTCTTGGTATTTACCAATTTCTACCGACACTTCATAAAGAACTTTTCAAGAATGTGCAGGCAATTGACTAACCTAACCAAATAAACTGACGAACAGTTTGATTGGAATACAAACTCACGCTATCAGCAGGCTTTCGATTTGTTAAAGAAGTGTTTTACTAAGGCACCAATTCTTCGCCACTTTGAACCTGAGTATCCTGTGATGATCGAGACTGATACTAGTGACTTCACCATCGGCATGGTCCTTTCCCAAATTATTGAGGGACGATTGCACCCTGTGGCCTACAACTCTTGAAAGATAGATAAGGCAGAGATTAACTATGAAATCCATGATAAGGAGATGCTAGCATTAGTGTCTGCCTTTAAGGAATGGAGACGTTATCTCAAAGGTGCAGAACATCAAATCTGTGTGTTTACCGATCACAAGAATCTTGAGTACTTCACCATGACTAAGATACTGAATCAGAGAACAGCCCGTTAGGTACAGGAACATGCTGGTTATGATTTCAAGATATTCTACCGACCAGGCAGTGCAAATGGAAAACCTGATGTATTATCTAGGCATTCGGAGTACCACCCTAAAAAGTGGAGAGGTAGTATTGAAGAAAACAAAAATCAACCAATACACCGCGTTTAAAGACCCGATCAGTTGGTAACTTCAGAAGGGGAAACGGTCCAGATTACAGCAGCAACACTACGAGGTGAACAGATAATGATTTCTTCTGCTAACCTGAGGTCAATCCCAGTAGTCAAGTTCAATTCTTGGTTATTAGAAGCAGTGATAGGTGCTGCAAATAATGATTTTGCGTGATAGGAAGAGTACGTTTGAGCAATAGAAGGAAGTCCAAGCCCTGACATCTCGTTCGAAAATGAAGTCCTTTATTATAAAGGCATGTTGTGCATCCCAGATGATCTGCAGATATAAAAACAGATACTCAAAGCAGAATATGATTCGAAGGTAGCAGGACATATGCGACAGGACAAGACAATTGAACTGGTCCGAAGGAACTTCTTTTGGTCAGAGATGGAGAAATTTATTGAAGACTATGTGCGTTCATGCCCTGAATGTCAGAAGAACAAAGCTGCTCGTCACACTCGGTATGGACTTCTACAACCTCTGGAAGTACCGTACCGTCCATAGGATTTGATCTCTATGGATTTCATTATCGATCTACCTGTATCTGATAATTGTTCATCGGTCTGGATCATCGTTGACAGATTTACAAAGATGGCACACTTCATACGACTGAAAGATGCCTAAAAGAAAGCCACAGACCTGGTAAAGATCTTTGTGAAAAAGGTATGCAGATTCCATGGTATACCCTCGAACATAGTATCAGACAGAGATTTTAGGTTTACATCTGCATTTTGATCTTCTTTGGTTGAAGCTCTCGATATTAAGTTGAAGAGGTCTTAACCATTCCATCCACAGACTGACTGTCAAATGGAACGAGTAAACCAGACGTTGGGGTACTACCTGAGAAACTACTGCAACTACGAACAGGATAATTGTTCAGAAATGTTCCCAATAGCAGAGTACGCCTACAACAACTCACTTACCACTGCGACTGGAATGTCACAATTCTTTGCGAATTATGGATTTGACCCTCAAACCAATTGGCCTGTTGAAGCTGAAGCAAAGAATCCGGCATCAAGGAATTAGGTTCATTGGATATCTAGTGTGTATGACCTATGTTGAAAGGGCTTAAAAAACACACGAAAGACAATGGGGAAGTATCATGATAAACGTACTAAGGAACCTTCAAAGCATTCAGTTGGTAATCTAGTCATGTTAAATAGGAAAAACCTCAAGACCAGACATCCATATAGAAAGCTAGATACGAAGCTACATGGTCCTTTTAAGGTGCTAAAGATACTTTCACCTAAAGCAATAAAGCTTGAGTTACCTAAGCGTTGGCGAATCCATAATACTTTAAATGTCTCTCTTATTGAACCTTATTGGATGGCCACTGTTCCAATCAGACCTGCACAAGAGATCGCTGCCAGCAAAGGAAACGAACTTAGTTACTATGTAGAAGACTACAAATACGAAACAGGATATGAGGTTGAGGAGATCATGGGCAGCCAGTATAGCAAGGAATGAATGAAGACGCTATATCTGGTTAAATGGAAAGGCTATCAAGACGAAGCAGATTGGACTGAGGAACCTTATGAGAATTTCGATGACAGGAGGTTATTTAAGGATTATCACAAGTGGAACCCTTAGGCAGCTAAGGACAAGAGGTTGCACTAGTATCTTTTCCCCACGAAGATTTTTTAATGGCTAGCAAGACACCTAGGAAATTGGGATTTGGGTACAAGGGGTCATATTTTACCAAAGAAGAAAGGAAGGACTTTGGATTTTGGACACAAGAGGTCATTTTTTACCAAAGCAACAAAGAGTAGATTAGTATGATCGTTCAGAGACGAACTCTGTAAGGAAAGAGGTAGTGTTACACATCACAGATTGTACATCACAAATGGCCATCGGAGTGGGGTCACCTATGATCACTCGATGATAGCTGTATCAGGGTAGTACAATTGCCATCCCTGGATGTCATCAAAACATCATAGATTATCACTTGTACCCAACGAAATCAGATGAGCTGTCATGTAGTTAACCACAACACTGATAAGCAATTAAAGGTAGCTATTAGGTCGATGCTCTGCCAGCTCATGCCATCGATAATGCGAAGACAGCTAAGAGGCTGAAGATATGAAAGCACCTGCATTTGCAGCCTAACTGATGAAATCTCTAATGTTCCTCACGATTGAAAGGATACCATTCACCTGGAAGCCAAGAGATCGAAAGGTTACGATAGGTACGGACCACAGAAGTACAAAGAACTGATGTCAGTAGGGGTTGTATTTTGTCTGAGTTAGAAATCTACATGGAAAGATGTGGAAGGTCTGAAAGAGCGGTGAAGGGCAGGAAGGGTATTGATACAAAAGGCAGGTTAGGTAGAGGAGCTCATGAGAAATACGTAGATAGAAGTAATTGTTAGAGCGAGAGGATAGAGGTATAAAGACCTCTAGGATCTCCGAGGATAGAAGGGCAAGCTTCTTGACGAGGAGAACAAGCCTTAACAATATACGCATTGGAAAGCCAAATATCTTTGTCTTGAACATTTATCTTTAGGGACTTGCACATCCTGAGCGAATCTTCATAACTTCCATCACAAACAGCTCCTGAAAGGTGTAAGGCTACTACTTGTTCTGGTAAACCTGAAGTGACACTTCCGGTATTACACTCTCCACGGTAAAGTCATAAATTTCTTTCATGACAATCCTGAGTCCGGTCACTTTCGAGCTCTTAACACTGCTGAGTTTGTCTCTAGGAATTTCTATCAGCCTATGATGGACATGTATATAAGGATGTATGTCAACAACTGCCAACTGCTGGAAGCACCACCAAATGCAAAAAAAGTGTACTATCAGCTGCAACCAATAACCAATAGATTAAACTGCACCCAGTGCTAGTTGTAGAGAGCCAGCCAAATCAGCAGTCGAGATGTCAAGCTGCACGAATGCGATCCGGCTGCATTCCTTAAATGAGGCATGAGAAGGCTACCGTATTGGAACTTCAGAGCCAAGAGTGAAAAACGGACCGAATTACGGTAACTCTAATCCTGTACGAGGGGTTACATACGAATTAGATATATCAAAGAATGAATATGTACTGTAATTTACCGTTATCTTCGAGGGCACCAAACGAAGTCATAACGATAATAGATCAATTTCGCTGCAGATGGTGACGATTGAACTGTATCAAGGCCTGTGCCAACCCACCACATTCGTGGATTAGAAATTCAAAGGCATGGAAGTTGCTACCTTGATGTATCTGGAGCATACTTGATTACATTGTGAGTACGACCTTGTGGCACACTTACAAGTTAGATTCTGCAACTTAAATGAGCATGTAAACATGAATATCAATATATGACAACTGCCATCGAGGGCAGAATGGGGCTGACACAAGTCAACCACAACTGCATGAGAAGCTGAATCGCAAATGAAAGTCAAATCCCGATAACCGATATATGAGTTAATTGGAGCCTATTACTGAGAGGCATATGATCAAGGCCAAGAGCGAAAGTAATAACAGATGAGGTCTACCCTGTGTATCGATGTACAAAAGTATATTAGAGACATCATACGAATTCGAGAGCACTCAAGAGTAGCAGTTATGACAAAGCTAATTGCATTCTGCAATTATGCTAGTTGACTGTTGCAGAAATATGATACTGGCTATGATTGCCTTACCCCTCTAATGATGTTGACGAATACGTTCGACAAGAGGAATTGTATGGTGGAAGCCAATAGCACTACTGATTCGAGCATCACCGAGACAGCACTACGGAGATTAATTGTTTCGATTTGGAGGTAGACTTGGAGGAATCAGAGTCAATTGGACATTTCCTTCTTGGCTTCTACTTCTATTCTTCTCTTCTTATTTATTTCAGTCCATTACAAATAGCGTTGTCATGGATTATTTCACCTACCACTGGAGGTGGATTTTCGCATGCACCGAATCCGCTGTGAGGTTGCTGTGATGGTACCGATTGGTCATAGTACTCATACAGATGTGCAAAGGTGTACACACCTAATCTTGTTCTTCTTTAAGTATATATATGATACTGCACACGATGTCTGAGTATAAAGATAGTGATTATGTAATGGCACTGTCTGGAGCACTTGATCTTGTACCTGCACATGGCTCACAGGTACACGTGGACTCATGAGTACACTTGCTACCCCAGGACGAGCAAGTATCCTGCATATATAGGCATCTCGCGAATTGCTTTTGACACACTACCGATTATCTTACTTTTTCCACCATACAATACATATCTTTATCAGGTATTGCTGTTTGCCACCATATCTACTCGTATCTATCCATACGAAGATATACGTTGTTACAATTTCGTAAGATGATCTCATATTGGAATACTTCCTTCACATTATGGGTCTCCTGCGTTCAATGTAGGTTATCTTCATACCAGCATTAATGTTTCAGTCATCGTGATATCTGATCCACGTTCTGTCCTTGTTCAGAGTATGACTCAAATCTGCACTTAAACTATTCGATGGTAACAGTTGCAATTTTCGAAGAAGGAGACTAAATCAATATCCCACTCAATAACAAGTTCAGCATCTACCTCTCTTTGTAACTGAAGAGATGGCTTGTAGTCTGGTGTGTGGGGTATTTACAGGTCTGAGAGGGCAACTGCCATGATCAGGGCAAACAAGATGACTATATTGAGGTATGAGAGGGATTGCTGACTATAGAGTTGTGCACGATATAGTGGTTCTTTCTTCGATTGATGGATACAGACAGCCAGGTACAACTGGATGTAGTGTTCTGCTGATACAAGTTCAAAGTAGTAGCTCTCTTCAAGAAGAGAATCTCACTTCCTACTGGTATAATATTCAAAATCTTGTTCGTGATATCAGTACTGTTCCAAAAGGATGTGACATACAAAATCAATATTAAGGAATTGTATTCGAGAGGACAATACGTCTAGCAGCTTTGACAACTTTGAGCATAGAAAGATAGCTTCAACAGAAATGTTTCTTTGCTAAGAATATAATATAATACCGGAAGCGTCACTCCCATTTTAACAGTACATATAATCTCCTTACTGCTATCAGGACTTGCTTGCAATGGCAGTTATGAAATTTCATCCAGGATGTTAAAGTCATTAAAGATAATGATTCAAGACAAAGATATTTGGCATTTCAATCTTATATTGTTAATGCTTGTTCTCCTTGCAAAGAAGCTTATCCTTCTACCCTTGCAGATTCTAGATGCCTTTATACCTGTAACCTCCTAATCTAACAATGAATTCTATCTACGCTCTTCATACGTGCTTTGCTTTCTATTCATTCTGCACACCAATATCTTCCGTTCAATAATATATTCTCTACTTGTCTGCAGTACCTTTCATACATTGCCACAAAGATTACCTATCTGGAGGAATAGATCACCTACTAATATCAGTAGTTCTAACATCTGTCATCCAGACCTATCATATGCTTCCGTTTTCTTAGTATCATGGTTAATAGTATTCTTTCAACTATGAGAGGTGTCATTGTAAGTAGTCTGTACATTCATGGTAATCAAAGACCTCGATACCAATGAAGTAAACTCAGGTGTATTTGGAGATTCCATCTTTCAGCTCTATTTGTACTTTTGATAGTATAAGCTCTCGGAGTATCAAGCCAGTTACAACCACTCTTTCCTCATCTGTTGTATGGCTGACAGCAAAGACCATATTTACTTGTGTTGGTTGTGGTGACCTAAGGAGTGATATGGTGTTGAAATGTAATAATTTACCGGGATGCCATATATACCATTCTTATCGAGTAATTGGGGCAGTGATTGTAGGCGATACTACTTTGACGGTAACTGATAATTTACAACCTGTGAGGTGTAACATAGTTTCTTCAGATTTAACTGCCCCATCACAGAATATATATCAACAGTTCAGAGCTGACACATGACTTGGCCCAGAGTGTAAACAGAGATACACAGAATTGTATACAGCATATTATGTCAAGTTGAAATTGAAAGGAAACAAGAAGAAAATGGCTGTCTGTACATAGTATATTGATGGTAGCTGAAAAGGTATTACAGTCGAGGATGTCAGATGAAGAGATACTAGTGTTAAAATTCATGACTTTGCGACACAATACAACATATAAAAATATCTCATATCGAAACCAACTACCACAAACATGCGACATGAGGTAACAATTGAAAAGAGTGTCAGGAATATATAACTCTATGAAGGGGAGAAAGGTTATCGCAAAAGTGAAAATGTATCCAGGGTCTGCAATGATGTAGCACAATATGCTGTCAAGTTCTGGACTGACCACACTAGACTTAAACTCACATCACACTCTGAGCCTGTACTGAAGATCTCTTTATGCGATCAGCGATTCATACGATGACACTCCGATAATAGTCCCTATGGAATTCTTTCCGATATTTTGCGTTCCTCCCTCTTAAATGTCAGACTCCAGCCAACATGTACCTATTTACGATACATGAATCATTATGTGTGTATTTGTCGCAACAGGATATGCCCTGATACTGCACATTGCAGAATACGAAAGTAATGGGCTCGAGAGAATCGTATTGATAACGAACTGTCGGAAGTTCGTACAATTGACCAACTGATTTGATTTGAACGAAGCGGATCCTTGCCAAGCGCTTCACCTAGAACTCCACTATTTCGGCCCACAACTGCGAACGAAAATAAGTAAGTGATTTCTCGTCCGATCGGCTCGATTTGTGGTTCATCTTGTAGCTATCGTTACGCGCTACAAGATAAATCAAACATCAAGCCGATCGGACAAGAACTCACATACCAGTATTCGTTCGCAGATGTGGAATTAGGTTCAAGGTTCGAGTCGAACCTCAGAACTTTGCCAAACCCCAGATCAATTCCGTCTGGGATCCCACCTCAGTTCGATTCGCCACAATCCGATCCCCTTCATTGCCAATACTAAGAGAGAGATGACTCTGAAATAAAAACCAGTGGCGGAAGGTCTTTTATTCAGATAAAATCAAATTGGAAGTTGGACACCCTGGACTATGGTGGAAGGTACTACAGCTACAAGGAATATAATTTCAAGAAAAATATTTGGAGCCTATATTTGCTAGAGAAAAGCGAGGTAACATGTCCTTTGCTGCCTTTATATATGGTTGGCACTCTCCCTTAGTTGCTATTCACAAACAAATAGAAAATGTGAATACCAGCAAATCCGACAAACTTGGATTCAACTCTGTCCAGTATTTGAACAAAGTTTTCATTCCACATGTTTTACCAGAATATGATCGATGAGGAGGTATTGATATTCGACTGGAGACTGTTCAGGATAGAGCACAATATTACACTTCAAATTGTATATGAAAATGCTGATTGATGAATAGGGTTCAGCAAATGGAGTGGCCAGCCAATTCTCCAAACCTCGATCCTATTGAACATATTTGGTCTTGGTTCAAGAGAAGGTTTAGAGATCAATATCTAGACTCTAAATATAAAGTTAAAGATAGTATACCTGAGAGAATAATCACTAATTTGCAGACATAGAGGGGCAACAAAGTTGTAGAATGGAGGCTAATATATTTAGAAGTACTCTTTGTATTCTGTTTCTAATTAAATGGTTGGTTGTTATATCAGTGTGAAGTCTTTTGGTGGAAATACCTACTTGTATGCATATCAAGTCAGGCTGTCTATTCACCCAACATCCTCAACTGTATTAATATAGTAATAACTCAAAATATCAAAACAGCAGGATGGACAATATTTCCATGATTCATCCTAGGCTATACTGCACAAAGCAGATATAATGGTTTGGATTGCGTATTCAGTTGTTGATACAGATTAGTGAACGTCCTCACCGAAAGAGTATCAAGGGTACTCCTAATTTCTCTAATAAGATGGGTGATTGCTAAATTTACAGGAGCAACTACTACCTTTCAAGTCATATTCTGGCTGTCAGAGAGATCACTCAGAATATATAAAATAATACAAAAACTGCTTCAGAATGAACAATCAATGTGACAAAAACTAATGACAATAGAACCAACTACTGAAGAGACAGCAGATCAAAGTCTGTTGAGATTCATATTTCTACAGCAGTACATAGGAAAAGAGAAAGTTAATCAGCTTCAAGATCTCGTGCAAACAGTCTGTGACTATAATATCCGGAATGATATATATGATGCCACCAAGTATATATTACATTGCAAGAAGGTGAATATTGATTTATATACTTTTTTATTAAACATTGTAGATATATACTATGGATTGGAGATCAAATCATATATCATGTATGACAGGTATATTGTTCAGAAGCTTTAATAAACTGATCATAATTAAAAGTATTTCACAGCTTCCCATCATAATTGGATATGTATTCAAGCATTGCAGCATAATGATGGGTAGAAAATCTTTACATATTGTACTGTATGGCTGAATCATCTATTATCTGCTGTATCCATTCAAGCTGTAGATTATTTGTCCTCATTGTAAGAATATCTATTGGCTACCATCCATTTACATTTTCAAGTTGATCAACAGTAGAATATGGAAACATATATAGCAGAAAATCCGAGTAGGACAATTATTTGCAGGAGAAGTATATTCAGTTATTAGTGCTGGAATTATTGTTCAAGTGTTATACCTGATCCTGGTAGAGTCTATTTGATTCAACTCATAATAAATGGTGGATAGTTAATAGTCATATAGATTTTGTAGCAACAAAGGATATTTATGATATACTGCAGGATAAGTTGAATACTGAGTAAAATGGCTATTAACGATGTTGACAACAAAAATACACTTCATCAACTTCAGATTATGATATATTGCCAATATTCAAGTAGATAGTATGGAGATGTGTAATGTTATTCACAATATCAATATAATATTTCAGATGATAATACAGTGTACCGGACACCATCCAATAGTGGCAATCATTCGAAGAATACATAGTATCTCTAACCAGAGTTCGATGACCTGTTTGGAGTAGAACCGTATCAATTATAAATCTTCAAGGTATCATTTATATCAAATTCAGTACTAGGTATTGTATCTCTATAGAATGAAATGGTATCTGAAGTAGTCTTATTACACAGATACAATGGGTAAAATATCCTTCCAGGTACAGCAAATATATTCTAACTCTTGAATTGTTTTCTGATGTACCTGTCAGAGTCACCATGAAGAGGAACTTGTTAGGGTGATTGTATTGAAATTGTATGTATTTATCTAGAACTCCACTTCTTAGGTATTTGGGGATTGAAATGAAATATCATTCAATTACCTACTTCTTAGTAGTAGCCCACAGACTCGATTATTACTGCCAGAAATCTACCTTTTATTTAGTCTCTGAAACTATATATAGTCGAAAAATAGCAAGTACCACTCAATGCATGGGCTCCATATGAAGACAGCAAAGTACTATATCTGCCATAGATTAGACTTCATGTTTATTGTTGGCAACGAAGCGGATTTATTCCTGGCAGATTGAACTCCACTTCGATTCGATCTGGGTTTGATTTGAGGTTCGACTCCAACCTCAAACCGAATTCTATAACTGCAAATGGATATATATAAGTGAGTTGTTGTCTGGTCAGCCTGATGTCTGATTCATCCTATAGCGCTTGAAGTTAGCTACATGATAAACTACAATTCGAGCTGAATAGAGAAGAACTTATTTACTTATTTTTGTTCGCAATTGTGGGCTGAAATAGTAGAATTTGAGGTAAATGGTATGGCAAGAATCCGATTCGCTTGAATCGAACTGATTCATCAATGGTTTGAACTTCCAATAGTTCATTGCCAACACTATTCATATTCTCTATGAACTTATTGATTTTCTATTTTACATAATATATTGTTATTATATTATCAGCAATTATTAAGAATATACATACAGCCTATATAATAGTTCAAGTAGCTCTAATACGATGATCATTTTCCCCCTCAATGATATGGCAACTACAGCATCTATACATATAGAAAATACAGCCAAGTCAACAAGATGAATATTATGTCCAATGGATATGTATTAGTTCTTGGCTACATGTGTGCCAGTACATTTATCATCCTTTCACTCAATACCACCAAATTGTCACTAAAGCTATCAGAGATATATCATTTTTATCGTGAAACCATTTATATAATGAGTGAAATATAAGCACTAAATGAGTTTTCTGATACTGGGTCTACAGATTGGTGATTGTCTTATTTAGTATTGGTATATCAAGAATGTTTTGAGTTTAATCTGTTAAAGTGTAATTAATTATACAAATAAAAACAAGTTTTCATACTGTAGTTCTCTATTGCATTGCACATCAGCAGGGATTGTACTGACTGCAAGCTATTATTAAAGCTACTTATAGATATGTTATATTTGAGATGACAAACTGATTCCAAATCAGTTGGTGGTTTGAAATATTTGACATGTATAATTTCCTATATCATATAACTAAGTATGTGTGTACAGCTGAGCTACTACTTCTAGTTCTGCAAAGCTTTTCAACTTTGAACTATATGCAGATTCATAAGCAAATTCTACTTACAATATAATATTCAATTCAACAATCATTGCTTTTGTTTACTAGGTAATCAGAAGTAACAATATTGGCCAGTAATTATCAACAGAAAGATTTGATTTGATTTACACAAGTACAAACATCAGATTTGCTAGTGGTATATTATGTTTGATGATTCTGAATATAACATTGAAATGGATGAAGTAAGACTTGTATGGTTGGGACCAATGAAGGATAACATATCAGTTGTTATTTGATAGGTAACTGACAGTATAGCCATACATTGAGGTTTTAGTTTTACGATTATACTATAGGATTAGAACATCATCTAAGGAATAACACAATGGATATTGTGGACATCCAACTGAACACTCGTGATCTATCTGATGCAGCTATATGGTCCTGATATTTATAGCTATCTCCCTTGCATATCATTGTATTTCTACAAGATATTACTCGTTTGGTTACCACCTCCAGCAAAATAAGCTTATATTATATCATCGGCCAGAGTAAATACAGGCTCTTCAGATTCAAACTTGTACAATTCTATGAAAGGGAGTCAGATATGAAACCAAAACTCGGATGGGATTTAGACTGCACCTTTTTTTGTTTCGTATTATTTTATATCAAATCGATAAATATAGCTGTGAAGATAGAAAGGCAGCATGGAATCAAGATCTGATAATACAAATTCATAGATCACATTAGCCATATCACATCAAACAATCATCCTTATCAGACATATATGTCTGAAGCTGACAAGTGAGGATGGTACGGACCCCTACTGCCAAGTATCTTTCCTACTTGTACCACCAAAGTAATCTATATCAACAAATACAATTTGTTTCCGATTTGCCTATTTGATAGATGTATCATTATTTATCTCATGTACTCCATTCATTCGGACTATCAGATCTTGATTGCATCAAGCTGTTTGAACTCCACATTCGATTGTGTATTTTACAACATAACATGTCCCTTATACCTTATTCCCATTTCACCTGTATCAGTTGTAGACCATTATATATGATTGTTAGATATGAAATATTCATTTGAATACCTTGTACCTGGTAGTATTATTCGTTTTTGATTTCAATCTTTGGTTCATACTGTATTGAAAGGCTTATAATTTTCCAGAGTTTGTCAGTAAAAGAGTAATAGTGTATGAACATAATCCTCCCCTATCAACTTCACGAATATGTTTACGATTAGTGTTATATTTGACATTGAATGGACTAGCTGATGAGTTCAATTGATCAATATTGTGCAATCTTGATTTCAACAAGACTTTCATGTTCTGCAGATAATATTGTGGATATTGAAATTAGAACTGTTTACATTTATTGATGAGCAACTGGACGGAATTAAGATCGGACCATTCAAATAGATAAACATCATCAAGCAGACTATTTCACTTACAACAACTATTCTAATCAGGCAGATCTTCAGGGAGTTGATATGAGTTGATAATATGGGCAACCCCTATACTATAGTCCTCCCCTCCTCCCCTGTACCTCACTCTCATCCCATCTAAATATCATGAATATGTATCTAATTAGGATGATCATTTGATGGGGAATGGACTTCAGGATGAATTCTATCAGACTGTAAGGACGTATATCCTTGTATGGATGTATAGGTATAGATTAGATTGCGGATAGAAATCAGTGATAACGATATCAATTGTAAGGTAATGTAAGTAAGATTATCGCTAGTGTGTCAAAACCACTTCGTGAGGTGACTATATATGAAGGGCACTTATTCGGCCTCGGCTGCCACATGGACCAGTATGTCAAGTGCACTTAAGAGGCCAAGTGCGTCTGCAAGCCAAGTGCACATATGAGGCCAAGAGCACTCGGCACTACCATTACATCATCCCCATCATTTTTCACAGACCTCCTGGACTGCATCATATATATACATAAAGAAGAACAAGAATAGGTGCGTACACCTTTGTTCATCTGCATAAGTCTCACAACCGATCGGTGCCATTGGGGCAACCTCACAGCGGATTTGGTGGAGGGGGAAATCCACCTCCAGTAGTAGGTGGTAAAACTCGTGCTAATGCCATTTATACTGGACCGAGATCCATAAGAAATAAAGGGAAAAAAAAAATGGAAAGTAAGAAGGAAATGTCCAATTGACCCTGATTCCTCCAAGTCCACCTCCAAATCGAAGCCGCTCCTTCAGCAGGCTTGCAAGTCCATAGTTTTCAATATCTATGTGGGCCTCTAGTTTTTCCGAATCCAAGCAATTAATCTCTGTAGTGTTGGCTTGGTATTGTCTCAATCGGTAGTATAGTTGACTGACTTGCAGCCATCATTCAGCATTGATATATTGTAGTTGATACCTGATATGCCGGATGAATTCTCGTCTTCTGACTAATTGGTCGATTGTTCATATAGGATTGTTTTGTTGAACGCTTTTGTGAACGTGATCTGAGAGTCAAGGCCATCGGGGCTGATAACACATTGCTGCAGCAGCCAACTAGCATAATTGAATCATGTACCTATCTGGGTCATAGCTACTACTCTTGAGATCCCTTGAATTCGAATGATTTCTCCAATTCCATATCTCTGTGCTTTCGTATATCCAAGCTCACAGCAGGTGTCATTGGTGATAGCATCCATTCTCAGGGTTGATAAGATGTATCTCACCAATTGGCTCCAAGTTGACTCCTATGTCCATTAGCCGGATTTGACTTTCCGTTGTTATTGTGCTTCAGATTGGTTGACTTGTGTTGCCCTCGTTCGGCCCTCAATTGCAGTCATCATATACCGACATGCATTCGTACATACTCATTCGTGTTGCAGAATCTAACTCGTAAGTGCACCATATGATCGTACTTACAAAGTAATCAGGTATGTTCCAGGTAAATCAAGGCAGCTGCCTTGGACTTCTGAATCCATGAAAGTAGTTAGTTTGCACATGTGATGCCCTTCTGCACCTAGCTGAATGACATGTACCCTAAAACCTAGCCTGATATGGTCAATCACCACTATCTCCAGCGACGTCCATCGATTATTGTCATGGCTTCGTTTGATACTCTCAGAGATAAGTCTAATTGCAGAGCATATTTGTTGGTTGATATATCTAATTTGGAAGCAACTCTCGTACAAGGTTATAGTTACCATGCAATTCGGTGTGTTCATGCTCTCAACTCTGAAGCTCCACCCGGTAGCCTGCTCATACATCCATGAGAATTGCAGCCAATTATTTATTTGATGTGTTCGGTGGTGCTTCTGGTGATTTGCAGCCGCTGACGTACTTCCTTATGTACTCATTCATCATATGCCAATAGAAATTCCTAGAAACTAACGCAGCAGTGTTAAGAGCTTCAAAGTAATCGAACTCAGAGTTGTCATGAAAGAGACTAATCACTTTACCGTGGAGAACGTCATTTGCAGGGACATATATTCTCCCTTCGTAGATCAGAGCAACAGCAACGACACTCTGTTGGCTTTCATCTTCGGCTTCGATTGTGGCTTCGACTGTAGTCATTGCATTATCGACTGGCATACTCAAGATATCGACCGCCAATGGGTGAGTAGCCAGGGCCTTCTTAGTAGTCGGTAGGAGGTTATGGTAGGGTTCAACTGTTAGGGTCGCCAAGAGCTGTCCGAGAGGCTTCTGGTAACCGATCTGATAATTGGGCCATCTTGACATGCCGTCAGCAGGGTTGTATTTGTGCCTTCCAAGTGCTCAATAGTGAAGTCATACGCCAATCAGATCTCATTGATTTCCAGCGCACCTGTGAGCCGAATATGTTTACAAGGTCAGATATTCTTGACGTCTACAGCATGATGGGTTATCGTTCAAGTACCTCTGGTTGGGATTTTATCCTGATAGTGGTTTTCCGCATTCTGGAACGGTCATTCCCCACTTTTGAGGTCTGGGCTCAGTCAACGACTAAATGTGGTATCGAATGTTACTGATTGTTTCCTAGATAAGATGGTTCCGGTTGGTATTGGGGCTTTCTTGCTTCTGTATTTGCATTCAATTGCAGGTCTCACAGAATCTCTTCTAAAGTCAGTGTTACTTGAAGAAATGATAGACTTAAAATGTAAGCTTGTATCACCATATCGGCAAGAAGACTTGCTATCCTTCTCAAAAGCATGCACGATTGCACTCTGCACTCGAGAATATGCATTCCACAGCTCTTCTGTGGCTCAATAAGTGCCATTTGCCAAGCAGCTATTTGTCATCGCTGCGAACATGGTCAAGTGTCTCTGAAATCAATGGAAAGCAGTACCGATTTTTTATTGTACTCGCGTTGAGAGTTCGGCAGTCAACTTCAGAGTTTCAAGCTATCGACCTTCTTCTTTGCAAAAATATCTGTGCTCCTGCCACTGATGATGACAGTTGGATGACACCATTGACTATGTACGTCTCGATGTAGGCCTTTATAATTCTTGACTCAACCTCTGACAGTATATAGATTCGCTCATATGGCAGCTTGTGTTCAGGGTCGATCGCATGGTCAATTGATCGGTACGGTGGCAAGGTCTCATCTTTGGCCTTGGCAAAGACCTTAACGAACTGCTAATATTCGGTTGCGCTATCAGTGAACATCTATCATCTGCACTGTACCAGACAGTATATTTTATACAATGTTGTTTCTGGCCCAGTCGTGTTAGCCAATTTGATCAATGCAAACGATAGAGCGGTAAATATGACGGATACCAGGAGCCACGGCTCTGACAGCTGTCCACAATGGAACAAAGGTACGTCAGCCGGTGAACACTCTTCTTGACTTGACAAGCTGATAGCAGTCATTCAAGTACCATCAAAGTAACTCTTTTGCTGTAACTACCGCCTCTGTTCCTGCTCGCCCATCCAGCTTCAAATGCTCCTCTCACTATTGGTGATACCTTTCATAGACGCTCACAGCAACTCTGTGCAATCACCAAGGCGAATGACGAATGTCACAACAATCTCATGACTAGCTGAGAGACTCTCGAATGCGGTGGCTCCAAGCAGATATCAGGAGACCTAATTCCTTCAATGCCCTCCGGCTGCTGAAGCTTGGCAGATGCCGGTGGAGGTTTCGATGTCACCTGGGTGATTGCCGCCGATGGATCTGAGTCGCCTCTTGAGGTCCACAGAGCTAGATATCGATCGGCTGTTTATTCGACCTCAGACTCCTAGCATTGAATCTAAGGCAAGCCTAGAACCAGGTTATATGCCATGGGCATGACCAGCACCTCCGGTTTATAAACCGGAGCCATTTGCTCCAAATATTGGACCGAAACTCTTATCTTTTGGTACCCGAAGGCTATTGTGTCACTACATGGAGAGGGAATCGCATGTATGTCTCATCTGATTGCGATTGTCGACAACTTCAATGACCTTTCTTATCCTATATATAAACCGATAGCTATTTGCCCAATCCTGATCAGTGACATGGAGGAGAGGATACGTCCATTCCAGCTATGGGATACAATGACTTGAGGTGTGATTTTGTTCGTATTTAATATATGTGTATCCGTCTCGTAGAATCGCACAATGGGGTATCGGCTTCATCTTCCTGATACTGTATAACCTTCAGGGGTCAATATTCCCACTCTGAGCTGCTTTATGATCTGCGATTGCAGCTCCACTATCAGGATCTTGAACTCTGTCTTTCAGTAGTCTTTCTCCGTAAGTGCACCTCAATACTCATGTGATTATTCTCCGTTGGTGAGCTTGCAGCTTCGCTCAGATCATAGGAAGGTAATTGTCAATTGCGCTTCAGAGCTTCCGATCAGATCGTAGGAAAGAAATGGTCAAGTGCGCTTCAGGGCTTCCGCTCAGATCGTCAAAAAACCGACATGTTCAGGGGTAACTATCGTAGAAGTGATGAATTGACACGTATAAGGGTATCATCGATGAAGTCTTCGCTAGCACTTCCAGCTGTGCAATATGTTGCCATCGATCATTCGTATATATGTGATTAATCTCGTCGAATATGTTTTCAAGGTCTTCTCGGGTGTGGCAATGTGACTGATCACGAGTATATCATGGTCGATTGACCTCTGAATCGTTTCGGAATTGTCTCTGCTCATATCAATTAACTCTAATAGACGGAATACATATCTCAAATCATCACCCTAGCAATGATTATCTCTATGAGTTCCGAGTAGTGACGAGTTGCAAATGAGATATCAAAGAACAAATTGATCAAGATGTGAGACCGATCTTGATGAAGGTTCTATTCATCTCGATCATCTATTCCTATGCGATGGATCTCGTCAAATATATTTTTAAGATGTTTTCGATATTGACTATCATTGTCAGTGATGCATTGTGGAAAGTCAATTGACCCCCAAATCATCTCTGATTTGTCACTGTCATCATCAATTAACTAAATTTCGGTGTACTTATCAAGCTTCGACAATTGTAGGTCACGAGAGGATGCCTGTGAACACATAACAATCACGGTCAGTGGTGCAACTGATTGGGAATCGTTATGTGGATGTAAAGACATATATTCCAGTTCGTAGATATGAGTGTAGATACGGTTGCACACGTAGATTCGAGAATAAGATAGGTGGGTTCAATAGGTAAGGTAAGATTATCGATGGCATGCAAGAGCACTTGCACGAGCTGACTATATACTGGGCCGATAGGCGGTTACCCTGCCATAGACCGGCTGCCATTACTTCATCCCCCTCTTTATCTACCGCCTACCTGAGCTGTATACCCTTGCATGAAGAGAAGAAACAATCCAAGCTCATACACCCTTATACGGCCTCATAAATCCCGCTGGAGATTGCTACTACTAGAGGGTAACCTTACGGTGAATCCGGTGCATGGGGTAAGTCTACCTCCCGTGGTAGGTGGTAAAACCCATGCCGACGCCATTTGTACCGGACCAAGATCCAATAAGAAGACAAGAGAAGGAGAAAATAAGAAGGAAACGTCCAATTGACCCCTGTAACCTTCATATCTCAATATCTCCATATCCAAGCCTTCGGCATATCGTAGCTTTCATTGTGCAGGCTTAGAGATGTGAATCGCCGTCACGTCGGAAGGTCTCGCTACGTATCAATCGTATGTGATTCGTCAATTATCTAATTCGTGAGTATCCAAGAGAAGATGAAACTTATAATATCAATCAAGTGCACTTAGCTCGGGCAAAGCTTGTGCCCTCGATAGTCTTTCTCCGTAAGTGCACTTCCGTGCAATGCTGACGCTCAATAAGTGAGCTTGTAGCCTCGTTCATAGATACTAATGGGTCGTAGGTGAGCTATGGAGCTTCCGCTCAGATTGTAGGAAGGTGATCATCAAGTGCGCTTGAGAGCTTCCGGTCAGATCGTAGGTAAGGTCATCACACCAACCATCGTCGACTACTCTTCACTTGGTCTTTCGACTTTCGGTTGCCCTTCGACGTTTGCCCTTCGACCTTGCACTTGCAAGACATCACCACCTGCCCATCTAGACGCGGGTGGAGATGAATACCGGTTTGTGTGGTAGCGGTGGCCCAAGTCATCTGAGCAGCCTCGGGATCATACATATGTTCAAAGCACTGAACCAAGAGAGTAGTATTTCTGTTTTCTCTTGCAGACATCATCTTGCTGCCATCGAGGCTTGAGGTTGCGATGAATGCTGGTTCGGCCCAGACACTGAACTGCCTTTCCAGCTTGGGTGTCATGAAGATGCTCGTTTTTGGGCCTTATTTCGTCTTAGACTTCCTTCTGTCTTTTTAACTTCGCATTGAGCTCGATAGTCTGGCGCGCGTATTGACGCATCAAACAAATTGGGTAATAAGACTCGTAGGATATCTCGAGGTAATCTCTCGTCGATTCGTAGAATTTCTCAAGTGTAGATCGCATGTGTGATTTCTCGATGATAGATAGCGAATAGTAACATGTCAAAAAGGGGTAATTCACCAAATTCCGAGAGCGAAATGTATTCAATTACTAAAGATCGATAACAGTGTAAAGATATAAATACTCATAAATAGATATGAGTGTAGATACAATTGCACATGTGGATTCGATGATAAGATAGGTTGGTTCAATAGGTAAGGTAAGATTGTTGATGGCATGCAAGAGCACTCGTACGAGGTGACTTCATACCTGGCAGATGGGCGGTTACCCTGCCATATGCCGGCCGCCATAATAATGGAGTAGGTGACTCCACACTTGGGGCCTATTGACTTCACATTCATCTCTGTGATAGTCAACTGACGGGTATACTTATCCTGATTTATTGTTCTAGTAATGATACTTGTTATAGGTCGAGAATAGTTTTCAAGTTCTCAGGAATGCCTGTCATTGCAGGTGACACCTCTCTTGGGACTGATTGACATCAAAATCATCTCAGAATTGTCCCTACTACTGTTAATCAACTCAATAGGATGGTTACTTATCTTGTATTAATAATCTAATGATAGTTTTCGGTGTAGGTGTGAGGCATCGAAAGGAATAATGACGATATCCTGTGAGCACAATGTATCTGATGACTGAAGAATGATTGTAGTATAAGAACATACCTCCTCGTATCGATAGATACGTTTAGATATGGTTGCAAATAGGTATCGGTGATAATGATATCAATTGTAAGGTATGATAAGTAAGATAATCGCTAGTATGCCAAAAGTACTTCGCGAGGTTACGATATATGATGGGTGCTTATCCAGCCTCAGCTTTCAAGTGCACTTGTGTGTCAAGTCTACTGACGAGGCCAAGTACATCTGCGAACCAAGTGAACTTACAAAGTCAAGTGTATCTAGCCTCTCCCTTACACAGACTGCACTGTCCGATCTTGATTCCATCCATTTGTTATTGCACTCCAGATAATTGACACATAATCTGTGTAAAATTAAGAAACTTGAATGAACTGGATGGGATTTTATTCTTTTGTCCTAAACCCTGTTATGGGACTTGTTTCAGATAGGAATCTGCTGCCAGATAAATCATATAGTTCAGCTTCAATGAGATGAGTATCTATACAATCAATTACTCTACTGATATATAACTAAGAGATATTACTGGTTTAATTTTCTGCCAATCATATCACTTCTACATCAAGGGTAGCTAATAAGTATTAGGAACGAAGGTAACTGAGTTGACATCATATCTGACAAAGTTCCTGATGATTATTGATATGAATACTGCGAACAATATTCTACCTCACAATTGAATGCATATTATTTGTCTGGTAATTCGGAAATTGAAAGAATAAAATTGGTCTGGATTTTTCAGGTCTAAAGAACTAATGTGAGTAGAGATTCTATTTGTCTAAGTAAAGAACTTAATGAAGACAATACTCAATACTCTGCAGATAGAATTTGTAGAGTTATTTAAAACCAAATATTGGTATATAAGTGTAATGGCGGTGCCAGGTGCACTTGGCTCTCAAGCACGCTTGGCTCCCAAGCGCACTTGGCCTTCTCAAGTGCACTTGGCCGCTGGAGCCGGGTAACCGCCCTTCATATATAATCACCTCGCGAAGTGCTTTTGACACGCTAGCGATTATCTTACTTACTTTACCTTACAATTGATATCCTTATCATGTATCCTCGTTTGCAACCGTATCTACACGTATCCATCCATACGAGGACGTACGTCCTTACACAATAATCGCTTTTCAGTCACCAGATACGTTTCACTCACGGGATTTCGTGATTTCTTTACTTTTTCGACGCGTCAGACCTACACCGAGAACTATCGTTAGATACAAGATAAGTAATCATCCAATTGAGTTGATTGACGGTAGTAGGGACGATTCTGAGATTATTTAGATGTCAATCAGTCCCGAGAGATGCGTCACCTGCCATGATAGGCACTCCTGAGAACTCGAAATGTTTCCATTTACGACCTACAATGAGTATCATCACTAGAATGATAAATCAGGATAAGTACATATGTCAAAGAAGTCAATTGACTGCCGCAGAGACGATTGTGAAGTCAATTGGCCCCGAGTGTGGTATCACTTACTCCACATGACGAATTTGAACGCGTCGCAACACCTCACTTTCGAGACCTACAAGCATCGGAACTTCATAAATATTCCTATATCGAGTCAATTGAGTACTGCAGAGACCATTCCGAGGCGATTCGGGGGTCAATCGATCCCGAGGAACGCGTCACCAACCCTTATGACCACGGCTGAGAAGACCTCGAAACACGTTTAACGAGATCCATCACATACGAACGGATGATTGAGACGAATCGAACCTTCATCAACGAGTCAATTCTGAGACGATTCGGATGTCAATCGACCTTGATACATTCGTGACCGGCCTGATGGCCACACCACCGAGAAGTCATTGAAATATGTTCGACGAAAGCATTCGCATACGAACGAAATATCGAAACTAGTCAGAATGCCATCGAGGGCAACCTATTGAGCAGCTCGAAGTGTTAGCGAAGCCTTCATCGACGTGCACTATACGCATCGATTCATCGTCACCGACGATAAACACTTTCGATGAAGCGGACTTGCCGATTACTTTTCTACGATCTGAGTGGAAGCTCTAAAGCGCACCTACGACGCATTAGCATCTATGAACGAAGCTGCAAGCTCACTTACGGAGCGTCAACATTGCATGGAAGTGCTCCTACGGAGAATGATTACACGAGCACGGAAGTGCATTTACGGAGAAAGACTACCGATGGGCAGAGTTCAAGACCCTGATAGTGGAGCTGCAATCGCA
>MU122100.1:52235-194839 GCA_014904905.1 Wilcoxina mikolae CBS 423.85 | reverse complement strand
CCCAAGCTGCGAAGGCGGCTCGGCGTCCGGGACGAACCAGCATTCATCGCAACCTCGAGCCTCGACGGCAGCGAGATGATGTCTGCAAGAGAAAGTAGAAAGCTACTCTCGGTTCAGTATTTTGAAAGCTTGGCACCAGTTGACGAATCGGATGTCTTAATTGTGCCCATAAAGGCATACAACTTGGTTTTGGGATTACCTTGGTTCAAGGCCCGAAACCCGGAGATCGACTGGAAAGCCAGTCGACTCACGGCCTTGCGAACCCCGAGTGGGCCACAGGCCACCACCTTAAATCGCGATGGAACCCCGTACACGGATACCAATGGAACTTCGCAGGGGCGCGGTGATAAGCCTCCGGACATTTGTTTCCTTGAAGCAACCGCTTTCGATGACCTCCTTGAAAGCAACGAGGTCGTCATGGCATTCACCCTACGATTTGGGGAGTGCACAGGGCTGCTGGGAGCATCATTATGGAGCGCGACCTCAAATGAGAAACTCCGATGCTGGATGGGCGAGCAGGAAGCAGCGGCGGTAGTTGCGGCAGAAGAGTTACTTTGCTGGTACTTGAATGACTGCTACCGGCTCGCCAAGCCACGAAGGGAGGAGGCGCACCACTGTCATTTGTTCCATTGTGTCTAGGCCGGCTGGCACCGCTACTCCCGGGAATTCCTACCCTCCATCAGACGAAGTTGAAAGCACACAGCTAACGAGATTAGATAGAGCAATTACAGACGACTGCAGCCATATCCCCGTCAAGTATCAGGAATTCATGGAGGTCATTGGTAAGGCCAAGGCAGAGACACTGGCACCGCACCGGTCAATTGACCATGCGATTGACCCTGGGCACAAGCTGCCATATGGACGTATCTATTACCTGTCAGAGGTTGAGTCAAGAACTCTAAAAGCCTACATCGAGATAAACCTGGCCAATGGTTTTAACCAGCGGCCATCATCACCGGTCCCAGCGCCGATATTTTGCAAAGAAGAAGGACGGTGGCTTGAAACTCTGAAGTTGACTACCGAGCTCTCAACGCGAGCACAATTAAGAATCGAAACGGCTGCTAGGTGGATGGCACTTATTGAGCCACGGGAGAGCCGCGGAATGCAGATTTCTCGAGTGCAGAGTGCAACTTGCCGATATGGCGATACAAGGTTACGTTTAAGTCTATCCTTTCTTTAAGAAACACTTACTTTATAAGAGATTCTGCGAGACTTGCAATTGAATGCAGATACAGAATCGTCGACGGTTCACAGACCTCAAAAGAGGGGAATTACCGTTCCGGAATCCGAGAAACCGCTACTACGACGAAATCTGCACCAGAAGTGCTGGAACGATAACCCATCATACTGCAGACGTAAGTGCACTTGGCCTCACAAGCGCACTTGGCCTCGTAAGTGCACTTGGCTTGCAAGCGCACTTGGCCTCGCGCACGACCTCACTATTGAGCACCTGGAAGGCACAACAAACCCTGTCGAAACGGCCCGATTATGAGATCGGCTACGAGAAGCCTGTCGGACGGCTCTTGGAGACCCTGACAGTTGAACCCTACGATGACCTCCTTCCTACCGATGATTAAGAAGGCCCAGGCTACTGACCCATTGGCAGTCGACGTCTCGGGTAAGCTAGTCGATAACCCAATGGCCACAGCCGAAGCCGAAGCCGAAGCCACAGCCGAAGCCGAAGCCGAAGCCACAGCCGAAGCCGAAGCCGAAGCCACAGCCGAAGCCGAAGCCGAAGCCACAGCCGAAGCTGAAGCCGAAGCCACAGCCGAAGCCGAAGACGAGAAGACAATGGAGTGTCGTCGCTGGAGTTCTGACCTACGAGGGGAAGATCTATGTCCCTGCGGACGATGCTCCCTGCGGGATTTCTAATGGTCTACGATGGATGCGTACATAAGGAAGTATGTCAGCAACTGCGAAGTCTTCATCACCAAATTGGAAGCACCACCGAATGCATCGATGCAACCAACTGCAATCCTTAATGGACGTATGAGAAGGCTACCGCATGGACCTTCGGAGCCGAAAGCGCGAACGCACCAAATTACATGGTAACTGTGACCTTGTACAAGGGTTGCTTACGAATTAGATATATCAATGAACGATACCCTCGGCAATTGGCCCTGAACAAAGCCATGACGATAATCGATTGACGTCGCCGCAAAAAGTGGTGATTAACCGTATCAGGCTAGATTTTAGGGTTCACGCCCTACAGCTAGGCTCGGAAGGGCATAGCACGCGAAAACCCACAACTTTCGTGGATTTGGAGGATGACTGCCTTGACACACATGGAGCGGGAGAATACTTGGTTACTTTGTGAGTACGATCTTATGGCACACTTACGAGTTAGATACCGCAACTTGAATGAGCATGTACGAATGTATGTCGATATATAACTGCAATCGAGGGCCGAACGCGACCGACACAAGTCAACCACCACTGGATCTGAAGCAGAATGACAACGGAAAGTCGAATCCTGATAACCGATATACGAGTCAACCTAGAACCAATCGGTTAGACGCATATGATCAACGCCGAGAGCGGAGGCTATCACCGATAAAGTCTGCCGGGTGTTTGGATATACGAAAGTACAGAGACATGAAAATCATACGAATTCGAGAGCTCTCAAGAGTAGCTATCATCACGATAAGTACATCGTGCAATTATACTAGTTGACCGCTGCAGAGATGCGTTACCAGCCACGATAGCCACCCCCGAGGTTTTGAAATTCGTTCGACGAGAGAAATCGTATACGGTCGATCGATTAGTCGGAAGACGAGGTCAGCAATTTCAGTGCTGGGGAATTAAGCCGTGTTTGACCTACACTGCAATAATGACTTCGTCCTGCATATCACGTTTCAACTACGATATATCGATGCCGAATGACGCCCGCAAGTCGGCCAATGGCATTTACCGATTCGAGCACCACCGAGCTAGTACTACAGGGATCAATTATTTGGATTTGGAGATGGACTTGGAGGATTCAGAGTCAATTGGATGTTTCCTTCTCTTCTCTTCTTCTCTTCTTGTTGATCTCAGCCCGGTATAAATGGCGTCGGCATGGGTTTTACCACCTACCACTGGAGGTGGATTTTCCCGTGCACCGAATCCGCCGTGAGGCCACCGCGATGGCGCCGATCGGTCGCGGGACTTATGCAGACGTACGAAGGCGTACGCACCTTATCTTGTCTTTCTTAATGTATATATATGTTGCAGCCCAGGAGGTCTGCTGATAAAGAGGGGGATGATGTAATGGCGGTGCCAGGTGCACTTGGCTCTCAAGCGCACTTGGCCTTCTCAAGTGCACTTGGCCGCCGGAGCCGGGGAACCGCCCTTCATATATAATCACCTCGCGAAGTGCTTTTGGCACGCTAGCGATTATCTTACTTACTTTACCTTACATACATACTACTCTACTATATTCTCGAATCCACGTGTGCAACCGTATCTACACTCATATCTACACGTACGACGACGTATGCCCTTACAATAAGGTGGTTAGCTCAAAAGCTGATGTGAATAATATAGATAGACAAATTTGTTAAAGCAAGAAGAAAGATGTATGATGATCTCTGGAATGTATGAGGATAGAAGGCAAAGCTTCCTGACGACGTAAACAAGTCTTAACAATATACAATTAGAATGTCAAATATATTTGTCTTCAATCTTTATCATAAGTAACTTTTACATCCTAAGAGAATCTGCATAAATTGTACTGAACTTTGGTCCTGAAAGGAGTAAGGATACTACTTGTGCTAATAAATCTAGAGTGCCACTCCAAGTGTTACGTTACTTTGTTAGCAAAGATAACTTCTGTTCAAGCTAACTTTCTATCCCCTGAAGCTTTCAAGAGTTCTTGAAACTTCAACCCCCAAATATACTACTTTATACTGGATAATAACTACTATATATGTCAAGAACAGTACTTGTACCATATATCAGACTTCGAGCCTCATGCTAGTTATTGTAAAAGTATATTTGTCTCTCGAGAGGGCTATTACTGTGACCATATGTATAAAGAATATTACATGTAGTCGGGATTAGCTATTAGTATTCATAGATTTAAGCAAGATCTTGTACACCATATATACATTAGATAACTGCAGTCACCAGCCTGCCTTAGGTTGATAATTGTGATTGCTCTGATCAGTACAATTGTTCTTCCAGATATTTATGGACCAATACATTATATATCTGATCACCAACTCTCTCTTCACTTACAATCAGAGGCTGGTAGTAGATTCCCTCTTGAGTGTAACTGAGACCTTAACAAGACTCAGGAATATTATAACATGTTTGTTGGCAGAACATATTGGATGATACTATATGGAATGTCATAGGCTGAATCAGATACAACAAAAGGAAAGGCAGTGACATTGGTAAGTAGGGAAAATAAACTGGTAGTGTCAGGAGACATGTGAAAGAAAGTGGTCCAATATGAACTCATTGTTTGAAATGATATTTCTGAGTAGGCAGTGGTATTAATGAACAATATTGAGGGAACTTTGGACTGAATGAATGTGTTAATAATCCAGATACAAACCAAGAACTTCAAATGCAGTGAAGCACTACCGAAGTGGTTCAAGAATACAATACCCTAGTATCCTGTCAATATACAATCTATAATACTGTGGCAGCAGGAGCCAATATGCTACAGAGAGTACAGATTGAAAACCATACATATATGATTATTCTTTCCTAAGTATTTGAGGCTGATGTTGGTGCTATATTTGGTATCATGAAAGTTGAAACCGCTGAGACATACAAACAACTATATAAAGTATTAGAAGAACAAATAGAATGTTCTCAGATAGTATGTCCATCCCCAGTATAATTGGCAAGTGAGCAAGGGTCCCAGAAATACTTGGTCTGCAGGTATACAATCAATCACAGGAACTTGGTCATGTCAAAAGAAAAGTCAATGGAGAAGCAAAAAGACTTGGTAAACTTCAGAATATACCCAATGAAGAGACAAAAAGTATCAGTGAGGTAGAACAATAGGTTGTTGGTGAAATAAAACCAATGGAGAGTGATATCATGATGACTCTACATCATATGAAAATAAGGATTTCGGAATTTACAAGGACCTTTATAACCCAGCTTTTGGACAAAAATACAATATAGTCTATCAAGTTCTTAGTTGAGTGAGTTCTATGATATCAAGATTGTCATATCAAGCCATGTAATAAAGTCTTTTACCTATATAACTGTTCAGATAGAACGAGGAAAGTATACTGCATCTGATAAGTCCTTGCTCTGGACCCTGTTCAAGCCAAACCTCCTCTAATAAGATCTGGTTCCAAAACAAGATCTTCTAACCCCAATGATAAGAATGAAGGTGGGGGAGGTGATCAAAGAGCAGGTGACTGTGGATAATTAGAAGGAAGTGGAGAAGGAAGGGGAGGAATCAGAGGTAGTAATATCTATCCAAGTTAAATTTCTCGGCCTCAAGAAAGATAAGATTAATATGTCTCCAATATTCTAGGGTGATAAGAAACATACTCAGAAAATATAGTGAACGTGGAGTTCATCAGTTAAACGATATATGCAATACTACTATGACTTATTCTATGATAATAATGACAATATTATCTGAGATTGTAACCATTAAGGAATGAAGCCCTAACATTTTATGATAATTATAAAGACAATGAGAAGAAAGTATATCAGATTGGCAATTGTGAAATAATGGTCAGCAATAGGGAAGAACATTGTATTGATAAATAAATGGAAAATTCATTGCTGTGGAACATTGTGACATATCTGTTGAACCACAAGTACATCCACCAATGTACTTGATCAGAGATATCTTATTTGGACGACTAATACACATTCACAATCACCCAACTGCAATGACTAATACAAGGCTGCAAAGGTCTTTAATAAAGTACAATCTGAAATAATCATTTCATACACAACTGTACAGAATTCATTTAATCGATCCATCTTAGTATTGACGATATTTATTGTCAATATATGATATATATATCCTATTCCTTGTAAAAGACTAGTTTAAAAGGTACAGACTGCAATTGTTACTAGGAATATCTGCTAAGGTAGGTTGTGGGTCGTAGATTCTAGGAATTAGAAAACAAAACAAGACCAATCCGAGTCACGAGTGCAAATATGAGTCTAGACAATAATGACTGAAGCGAAGAAACATTAGTTCCAACACTATTGTATTGCTGTATTGACAACTGAACAACAGAAGGACATAAGATAACTACTACTATATATATCGATTTCCGACCGTAGTCATTCCCCATCACTCACTTGTATGGCTCAATAATTTATACCAGTTATTTCTGTATTCATTTTCTGTCACACTATTATCTTTATCATGTGTGACATCATATTCCCTATCAATCTTATTATCGTTATCACTTACATCATTCCTGGACACCTTATAATGAATACCGTTCTCTTTAATATCCATTTCACCGATTTGCACTCAATCACTAATCATCACTCGATATAACCTTGACAATATCATTATCTATCATCTAAACCATATATAATATCTCTTTCCCCCAGCCTCTAAATTCTATCCTGCCTGCCAAACTACAAATATACCATATTCAATATGTTCAAGTAGATTGTATTGTAAATAAAGTAGCTTTCTTGCTCTTTAGTCGGGGTGAGATAGACAGATTCCTATAAACTTTTAAGATTGACTAACCTGTAATACTCTATTTATTCAGGAGGCTCACAGATGGTAACTAGTCTAATATGAATCTGGCTGCATGGGATCAACTGGATTCAGTGGTCATATAAGGGCTATAGTATATCCACACTCTCTGTTCGCTTCTCTAAGCTTCAAGAAATGAACCTAAGTGCTAATGAAATCCAATCCAGATTTCCAGCCGTGAATACAATAATGAGCAATATAGACTCATTGAATACTTTTCTATGGTATATCTTGGATGCTGTATATCTCACTAGTGTGATTGTCAAATATCTAATATTATTATCATCATCTCCGATCTCACTTATTTGTATATCGACTGTAAACTGCTTCACTAACCTGCTTGAATTGTCTAGGTAACCTGTGGGCAATATCATTAACAGAGTAGTACTGAATATCAAGCTGATTCTGATAATACATATTGATGCACACAATCAAAATCTGGATATAGCTGTCAGCAAGCTGAACATGACTCACAGATCTATGCAACTCTTTCAGATATCGGAATGAATACTCCATTAGATATTCGGCATATTCAGCCAATATGAGAAAAAAGTCCCTGCACCAGAATATATGCGTCACACCCAGGTGTGGGTGATACACCTGGAGAGACTGAAAAGGCCAAAGTCAGGGTAATATATACTTCCATGAGGATACGATATGTGGTACTGCAAAGATATCTCTTGACACAGTATATTCATTCAGAGGTATACCACTGAGCTTGGGACCTTGTGATACTTCATATACTGCATACTTTGTGTAGCCAATACAATTGCTGAGTGCTTGGTACTCAGTAGTAAAACTGATCTGAGCAGTTTAATGACAATACTATAGACTAGGAATATAACCATGCTACACACTACATATTACACCATAAGGTCTGACTATCATGAAGAAATATTTATTAAATCTATTTACAGTGCTAAACACCATTAATACCATATTCACCTCTGTATTCAACTAATCCCCCAGCATATAATAAAAATTGTTTCAAGATACTACATCTATATGACTATGAAGTATCCAGTATTCATTCTCTGACTTCGAAGAAATAGGTTCCTCTGAAATCAAGTGAGATTCTACGACACTATTTGCTGCAATAAAAACTGTATGGATACCTGTAGAAGATGGTTGCACTACTTTGACTAGGTGTGATATACTTTCCGGCATTTCACAGTTTGCAGACTTTGTCACTTTAACATAGGCTGACCGTAAGGTATTCATGCCGCATAAATGGATGACTCGCAGCACGAATAGAGGAGACAATACAGTACAGTATGTATCCCTCCAGTACCTTTTTAGATAGCTCCTGTTCTTCCTTTGGTTACAAAGTCTAAATCCATATCCTGTTATGGTGGGCAGACCCAGAATACGATCATTTATCTTCAGTACCTCTGAGCTTCTGAATGATACTCTTATAATGTCTATTGAATGATACAACTTCCAATGCATGGTATATTGTCGCAGTACTACTTGGGAGATCATCTGGATCGATATTGACCTGCTTGAAGTATAAGAAATGACATGTGGTATCGTCTAGACCATTTTGAAGAATGATATCACTGATTGTTTTCAAGAGGTCCTGAAAGTCCTTTACTTTCTGATATCCTGTGTGTTGATCCAGAGATATAAATTTCAATAAACAATGATAATTGGTTGCTATTACAGTCACTTCCATCGTTACTTCTTTCTTCTTCTGTGGTGAGGCTCATTTACGATTTGAGGTGTCCACATTCACCTTTCGGACAGCGAATACATGACTCCGATAGCAGTATTTAATTATCTGAGTATAGTAATCATCTGTCTCATTGGCAGCATTACATACGTCTTAATCTGCTTCAGGTAAGTACTTCTCCAATCTCTGTCAACCACTATTTATGCCAACCATACTATTGTATCTGCTCTTGAAAGTGCTGCACGAGATATATTCGGGGAAAAATTGAAATTGCTATCTGCTTCAATGTATTCGGTCATTTCTCCATTGATAATACCTTTGCAGACATCATGAATGTACTGCTGAAAGACTACTGTTTTCTTCTGGTTTGCTTCAGAATTCGACCTGGTATCCTGCTTGGCACACAATTTTGTATGTCTCTCTTTGGCCTATGCTGCAAGATTCTTATCAGCCCTGAATTGTTTAAACACATACTTCGAATTGTGAAAGTGATGTAAAGCAGGATTCATGAAGTCTAGTGTTACCTCATTGTGATTGTTATACTGGTGATAGAATTAGAACACAATACTAGAGTGAGAGCCAGCAACTGTACTGTCAATAATACTGTGCTGTGAGGGGATTCAGTCCTGCAGTGCATTACCTATGACAATCACAAGGAATCATATCATTTTCTTGATTTCTCCTCTATTCCAACATGAAACCTCCTCATATTCGACTGCATGAGTACTCATCGGATTTCTTTGAGTATAGTAACCGAAAAACTACCATCTAATGGAAATTCCATTTCGTATAGGGATGGTACTTTTACTATCCTGATTGAGTTTATCAGTTGAGAGATTATAGGGAATCCCGCATTGAGTATAACTTGTGATATATAATATGCATGGTGTAATACAAAACAACCATAGAGTTATATTTTATTGTTGTCCACAAAAGAACAAATTAAGAAACTAGAGAAAAGAAAATACAATACTACTCGATAAGTTGCCTCTTATATAGAAGCTTTTCCTTTACTCACACTACTATCCTATTATTTATATCTAACTGCTATTTCGCTATATTATCACAACATCCTATCCTGTCCATTGTTCAATGTATAATAACATAAGGTTATATACAACTCATTACTAATATTTACAACTTATACTCTGCTCTTGTTGATTTAATTTGAAATCAATATACTGATATATTTTATATCTTCCTAACTTATTTAACAAGTTTCTGACTCTTTCTTTTAATATCAAATCAATTCTTCCAATCCTTATCCATACTTTCCAATCTCATCAACCTTCTATCAGTTTCAATTATTTCTCTAATTTGTAAGATCTACTTACAACTAATAATCAAGTTGGTCAATATTTTCCAGCTGACTGATTATGGCATTTATTTATACTCAAATATGTATGCTGACAGGAAACAGCATACAAATACAATGGAAGATTGGACTTAGCATGGAATACTGCTTATAACTAGCTTGAGTCAGTATTTACCTATATCAGGAGCTGAATATCATACAGATTGAACTATGAATCAGATTTGTATGCAGTTCTAGAGTTGAAATATCTGATCCAGATAATTGATTAATATTATTAATACTTCAAATTCTTGATGTAATCGAAGATAGATTGAGTATACATTGTATAGTATTAATATATTATGTAATGGCCAATTGGCAATACTACTACTATACATGGTCCAAATAATGAAATCAAAATCGGCCAACAATAAAACAATGATAGTGTTCGCAACGAACCGTTGGAAGTTCATACCATTGACCAACTGATTTGATTGGTGAGAATCGAATCCATGCCATGCCATTCGCCTCAAACCCTACTATTTCGGCCCACACTTTTGAACGCAAATAAGTAAGCGAATTTGTGTCTGATCGGCTCGATTCTTTGTTTATTGTGTAGCTAATATTACACGCTACATATTGTATTAATAATTAACCCGATCGGATACAACCTCACTTATCTATGTTCATTCGCAGTTGTGGGATTCGGGTCGAGGTTCGAGTTGTACTACAGAACTTTGTCAAACTTCAGATCGAATTTACTTCGAACCGAACTACGATTAGGTCCGCAGCAAGACTCGATCCACCACCAATCGAATCGTTTCTTTGCCAATACTAAACAATACTCATAGATCTGATTATTGATTATTAATCAATCATTCGTATTTGATTAATTCTCAATTTGATTTCATCGATACCTATTTCATCAGTAGTTGATAGAAACTTCCTTGTGGTATTCTTGTTATATATCTATATCAAATCCATGAATCTTCAAATGATTAGGATTATTAGTATTGCATATGGAATTTTCTAATTAATTGCCTTATTGTATTATATTGTCTGATCATAATTGCATCTGGTAAATCTTTCAGTGAGCACAATTGAAGTCTTTTTGATAATCAGATTAATTTCCATATACATTTCAAGTCAGTCCTTGTCTGCATCGACACAATCCATACAAACACTATTATGTAGAACTCAAATCAATACATTTCTTGAATGAGATAGATGTCTATAGGAATCAGAACTTCAGTCTTTAAAAATAGAAGTCAACTGAAACAGTATTGTAATAGAAAAATAAATTGAAGTACAAATCAACAAAGTTAGTCAATTTGTACTTGGTCATAGTTGTTTAGATACCTGTATGATACTATCACCAGCAATGGATACTTTTGAGGTATGATATCATATCTGCAGTCAATCCTCAACTTTTCTTGTTGCTTTTAGTATAATATTGTAGTCAATCCAATATTATATTTATAGGAAAGAAACTGTGTACCAGGTTAAATATATTACACCTGGAGGTCTTTCATATTTCAGATATATTAGTAATATTATTCCCAAGTGTATAATGTCAGATAAGATCAATATAATGCATGGCTCTGTAATCACTATTGATTGTATGAATAAGACCTTGTATATATCATAGTCCCAAAGTGTACTTCTCCTTACCCTCTAATGTTTGATACTATGAATTCTTTATCTGACTCTGATAATATTGTAGTACCTGTTCCTCACATTAACCTTGTACAATACATTCCATTCATATCAACAGATACAGCAAATATCAATACCTGATCTGTATTTACACTGATAATTGTACATGTGTATTATAAGATCAAGTCTATTTACTCCAACAAAAGATATCTATATCCTTTCAACTACTTTATTCAATTCATCTTCAAGTATAAAGGAAATATTATTCCAGATTGCAAGTTCAGTTTGACGATTGATCAAGTGTCATATATTCTCTGTATTTAATAATATAGGTTCTTTCAGAATCAAGCTGACTGCTTCCAGGATACCTCTAGAACTTATAGCTGTCTAAGCCTCTTCTGGAAATAGTTTTTTATTCTGACTGGCTGTAATGTGATTTTCAATATCGTTCTATTGACCGACTTTATCGCTTGGATGTATCAGGAAAGAATCTCTTTCACAGGATATATTTACTGTATCCTGAGATACATTATATACCTGGTATACATGGAACATCTGTAGGTAGGAAAATGTATTAAACTGGAAGGATACGCCTTTTGGCACTGCAGAAATACCTCTTGCTACTATTTTCATATTCAGTCACATAGCATTCTGCTCTGTTTCCTGATTCCCATGATATATTGAATACTCTATCTGGCTGTTGAAATTATATTTTGTTTGAAGCTTGATGACAATACTGCTCCATGTATCTTAATGAAGATGCCTGGCACCATACATATGTTCATACAGTCTGCTAATTACAAAGTCAAATCACTGTTCTCAATATCATTTATATCATTCTTGTACCTCAACCAAGTATTTGGCTAGCATCCTGCAATAACATGGATACAAGCAGGATTATAGGCTAGTTCATTCGTATCTTATTATACTCTTTTGTACAGTCTATTAAATCTATTTGAAATACTATACTGAACTCTGTTTATACCTTTCTCATTGCTGTTATCAACTCATTTTCCAGCATATCATAATCATCACTCTAAGTAACAAGGTCTATATGACTATTGACTATTCATCCTGTATTTTCCGACTTTATCATAAAGGAATTTCCATCTACGAAGTCACTATACTCTGCTATACAAGTGACCTTTACAGTTGGTGTGTTGAAAACAGACATAGGTATCAACCATGCTGATAATAATATCTAGTGATGGCAACGAACCGTCAGAAGTTCGTACCATTTACAAACCAATTTGGTTCATGCGAACCTGATCCTTGCTAAGCCATTCGCCTTAAACTATACCATTTCGGCCCATACTTTGGAAAGAACATAAGTAAACGGGTTCTTGTCTGATCAGCCCGAATTGAAGTTCATCATCTAGCTAGCATCACACACTGAATGATGAATACAAATTCGAGCCATTCGGACACGAACTCGCTTATATATTTTCATTCACAGTCTTCAAATTCGGTTCGAGATTTGATTCATACTCGACTCAGACCACACCTCAGTTCGATATGCCACGAACCGATCCTCTTCATTGCCAATACTAGTCATATTCGTCGCAATGATTGAACTTGGTAGTGCAATATTATGGGAAATCAGCTATATATGCAACTATGTATTGTGATTATGTATCTAATCACTTCATCTATGGTTGTTAAACAGTCATCGCTATTCGAGGGGGTTGAGTAGTTGGTAGTATGTATAGCAATGTATATGTAGCAAGATATCAATATGTGAATGACATTTTTACAGCTCAAGGTATCACATTTGATTCTACAATGAACGGATTCGAAATTCTATTCATATATCTGATGAGTACTGTGAATGACTGGTAAACTGATAATCATGTTCGGTGTACATTAGTAGACTAGTGATCAGTTGCATTAGTTTTGATCTTTGTGTCACGGTTTTGAGTTGCGTTGAGCAGGATTTATATTTCAGAGTGTTGTTTATAGTCTCGTTTGGACTTTCTTGACATAATTCTGTTTGGTATCTTGAGTATGATTGGGCTGTAGTAGGTTAGTATTTGATTGACTGATTCAGTCTGTCTCTGATCATTGCTCCAAATGATTGGCATGCTAATGATATGTTAGAAATAGGGTTCGAATTTTCTGGTGTTTAAGTTTCTATTTTGCATTCTATTTGTACTGGTCAGTATTGTGTTTGCATCTTTATGACTTATTTCATTCTTATTTAGATGTAGAAACTAGTACGTGACAATTCCATGACAAGCTAAAATGATATTTTGTGAATCTATCCCTTCAGGTTACCATGGTAAGCTGCAATGTATTGCCACATATCAGTTTTTTTCCACACTATATTAACCTTTGAATACACTTGAATTCGAAATCGCAACTCCATCTACTGTAACTGCCTTCTTGTGTTACTGTTTCTTTACTTTTTATTTATTCAATATCTGCATTTCTGCCTTTTCTACCTTTATACCTGATCTGCCTTTTCTACCTTTACAAAATAACACAAACAATAAGGCTACTACAGAAGGCAGTATCCTCAATTTCAAAAGCTGTAGCAGCTAGTCCGGAGGTGGTCTCCCCAATAGCATATATTGCAAATGGCAAAAAGCAAAAGTTCACTTTGCTGGTTAACAAGCAGAAGCATATGCGGATGAATACTGCAGCTTCACACAATGATAGTTGAATAACCTATGTTTCTTTAGCATCTACTTATATATTTTTGGTATTCAATTCTGCTATGCAGTTGTCGTGTCTGCTATGAAAGGAACCATACAATTCTCTTTTGACAACAATCAGTGTCATTTCTGTCAGTATGTATTCTGTTATAACACCTAGTCATCTCCAGAGTCCACACCCATTATCAACGGCTTTACAATTCACATCATCTCTGCCATGTACAGAGAGATTTCGAATGCCAAATATGTTGTCGTATATATAAGGTACATCAGCAAGAACTAATTTGGTTTCCGAGACAGTAGGATACAGTCGATACTGTTCTAAACGTTCTAAGCATCACTGAAACTTAACCCCGTGCTGCCACCCTCACCATACAAAATTCGCACTTCAAACATTTCTAATAGTCGTCGCCAAGTTGGCAACTCACGTAACAATACTCATTGTCAATTCTTAAGGTTCTCGCTTAACATTTAGTTCCCACATATCCTGATCTCATGATAACATCAACTTATGTAATCGTTATCACATATTATTGTACACGATGCCATATTTCGTCATTAGAGCTGCCCATTTCACACTGCTATATCTTATATTTACTAATATAATAATTTCTTCTACGTATAAAAGTGATTGACTTATACAATATGTGCAACGACGATTTCAAGTGTCCTATCTACTCACACAATAAATTGAACGTATCTAAGTCAATAGTATTATTTAAAAACCATCGACTATCATCTGAATCAGAAGAAAATGGAAGCATATGGGCTGCACACTGAATCATGTGTAAAGGGATGACTAATGTCGATCCAACGCCAAAAAGAAATTTTCGACGATAACTACCGTCCTCCAAAGGTAATGTAGGTATCTGATCCCGCTGCTCAACAATCACCATCCCCGGAACCTCACACATTGGGCCTGCAACCATTGTGGTGACAAGGGCCAAAAGTGATCGTCGATTTGACTCCAGATCCTCAATGACGAAAAGATATCGTAATCTCGCTGGAATTTGTCTGCTAGTCGACTTGAACTGTCCCTGCGTTCCATCCCAGAGTAAAACTGTATCATTTCGGGGAGGCTTATACTTCATCCATTGGTTGGTTCCAGTGTATCGTACAATGTGAATCGTCTGCTTATCGCCTTGAAATGATGTCACTGGAATGGCTGCGGAATCATAACGACTGTATTTTGCGTGTGGTAGACTACAAAATTCTTCGTCATTATCGACATATCTGATATAGTTACCATATCTTTTGAAATACCATGCCATGTGATTTTGAAGTTCCCCTTTTGGCATTCCACACCAGAATGAGAGATCTGTTAGAGACTTGATTTCTGGCCGGTGATTGTTCAGCATTCGAATTGCTGGAGACGTGGGAAATAGATTTTGGTTTTCATGACGACGTTTTTCAGTGTTGAGATTTAGATCTTTGAATTGGAAAACCTCATTCCGGGCTTTCATGCGTATAATCTGGAAAGATAGCTCATAGTGGTTTGATTGTTGGTACGCATCTTTCAAGTCCATCATCGACCTTTTTGGTAGTTCAGAGCTTACATTTGATAATTGCCCTAGCTGATATATGTGATCTGAAAAGTGATTCAACAGATGCATCTTGACAAAGTTGAAGTCAGACTCATAACTCAAGTGCGACACTATTTCTGAATCAATTTGAATTTTGTCCTTACCGATGTGATGACATTTTGCCGCTATGGAAAGACGTAACCACGCAGGATCATTCTTGTGCTCATATTGCATATCGATAATGAGCTGCGTTCACAGAGCTTCGGCAACCTTCTTGGTTGACTTCTTGACACGAAAACAACTAAAGACATCTTTGTGACGATCACATTCACTGAGATAGTCTTCCATATATTTGATTGTCGTATCGGTATGGTTGTGATACTGAGTCATTAGGTGAAAGTAGATGAGATTTTTGACACAGAGCATGGCAGATTTGAATGGATCTTGCTGCTCCGAAGAAGGATCGAAAAGTATCGTCGCGGTAATGGAAACAATAACGTGGCCTCATGTTTTCATCTCTTTGCCACTCCATTGTGTCAAGACTTTGTAGGGCTTATTGAATCGTGCAAATCCTGGATAATGAGACATTATTGCCCAAAGATCATTGAATCGGTCAATTCGTTTGTGAAACTCCACAAATGGCACTATCAACTCCATCAAATGCTTCAGAATACCGAGATTGATAGTGTGTAAAACATCAGGAATGATCAATATATGCAAAGAAATGCATTTCATATTCTAAAAGATGCCTTCCATCGTGGCTATGCCACTTTCCATGAGATAATCACGTGCATGGTTTTGGTCTTGATTATTGAATCATAGGGCTTGAATCATCTTTCAGAAATATAGTCGATAATCACAGTGTGGCCAGGTAGATTGATTGCCCTCTCCAAATGACGATTTCAGGGCTTCACATACCAGGCAACCTGGCTGTTTTATTGCATGGAGGTGAATATTTTCAAAGTAATCGACCATCCAAGCACTGATGATTGGAAAGAATTGTCGCATTTTTCCGTCAGCACAGAGCATGGGTTTTCCCTTCTCGAAAACAGCATCGAGAGGACGAAATATAATCTCAAAAACCCATCTAAGCACTTTCCGATTGTATTGTTGCTCTTTGATGGTGGCTGTTTTTCCATGACCACAGTAATGATACTCCGAAGGTACTGGATGCAGGGCAACGATGACACTGGCAAGGCTTGAGGGCTTTGATCCAATCGTCGAATTAATGTTTCCAAGACTGAGGTAGATCGGCCATTCCTTTTTATAATCAGAATAGTTGGTCAAATGCGTTTGATCAGAGCCGCAAAAGATTGGAACAATAGTGGAGCTGACAGGCTTTTTCAACTATGAAGAACATTTAATTATGATGACACATTGACAAAATAAAAACTCATACCTGCTCATTCAACCACCAATCGCATGTGTAAACTTCAGAGTATACTCTCTCCCCCAATTCATTATAATCCTTAATCGGTGTATTTACCATATGCTCTTTAAATGCAGATTGTTGGAGTAGAAATTCGATGCAGTCAATGGGGTCTCGATAGTAAAAACGCCTCTTTCCATCGTCGCGTAGTACTTCTGAATTGACAGGACCTGTATAACTGACTTTACCAGATTTCCATGAGTCAATTCCAAGTGCATAGGTCATTTCATCGATTTTAGTGTACAGAGTATATGCAGATGTGAAGTTCGTATGTACCCCCTGAAGCTTCATCAGCTCATCGATGGCAACTCTACTCAGTTTGTTCTTGACATATCAGTGTGCCAAATAATATTCTTGCTCACAGGAAAATGGTGACCATTGGATGATTTCATCGTCCAAAATGTTGAAATGACCATCTATTGCCTTTCCAGCTTCACGCAAGTTCAATGTCATCGATTGTAGTTCATTCGACTCGAAAGTCTGCTGTAGTGGATCTGTATATCCATTGTCATTGTCCTCACTTGAAGAATCGTTGTCGGAAAGTTAAAACGGGTCGTTTGGCCATGGAGATAAATAGTCTGAAAGTAGGATATCATTATCAGCGGTAATTGTATATCCTTCATCTGGAATCTGCTACAGAGGCACGTAATGTACCGTCTCTGAATGGTGACCTTGGAGGTGATTGATGTAAGCACCAGTGTAATATTAATCGTTATTGCAATAATTGCAAAGTGTACAATTAATCGAACTCATTGGATATATATTTCGTCGTCGCAAAGACGAGCTGTGTAGTAGAGAAGATCAATTCTTATTTTGGGGGAAGATATCCGGTAAAACCCCTAATCTCATGTTTCCTTTTTTGGGGAAAGGGGTCCCATCACATATTGGCTTCATCCTCACCAGCCGAGTGCAATCATCAATTGTCTTACAGTTATCGCAACTTGGGAATCAGTAGATATACCTTGCATATGATAGATATTGATTCTGCACATCGCGATGATCTCCTTGATACTCAACTCGGTGTTCCCATGGTAGGTAACTGTCCCCTGGATACTGCATTTCATACCTGATCTGAACTCGTGGCAAATAGGTTTCGACTTGACCAAGTAGGTTCTACGTCATGGTGGGGCAGAATCATTGCGACATGTATGGTGGAGAGGCAGACGTCTAACAATTAGATATTCATCAATGAGACGCTGATTTGAATTTTTGACATATCCAAATTGACATTTGAACGTGGAAATGCCTCAATTCTTTGCCGCCACCGACCAGGATTCCAGAAGTCAACTTCACCTAGTTAGCTAGATTACTATGGGATGACCGAGAAGAACTATATAATACTTCCATCTTCTGCTCGCCCTCTATTCTGCTTCTCATCACCTTTTCCTCCTTATTCCTCCATATCATCATTACCTGAATTTCATTTCAAGTTGATATCACTGACATTCAATTCTATCTTTGCAACTCTCGAAACCGATCTCTATTGTTTCGTATAAATTTAGTACCTATTCTCAACGTAAATTCTTTTGCCCTGTTCGAACGATGAACTTCATCGTTGGACATACTAACTTTGTCAAGATACCGATTCAACAACTCAAAGTATAGGCCGCGGTAAAGGGTATCGGCGAATCTAATTGGATATTGGAAGAATTGAGGCTCTACGAAGAGAAGGGAACAACAGGCAAGAAGGTCAATCGCATTGGAAAGTCGATTTTTAGCATCGCTTCGAGTCTTGGTATCCGCGGCAAAAATGAAGCATGCAAAGCTGAATGTGAAAGCATGATCAAACAATGTATCAATTTAATTCCCGATTTAGCTGGTCAGAGAATGCGATTTCATCGATGGGAAGCAGATCCTAGTGCCAATAATGTCGATGGAAGAAAATGCAAAAATACCAATGACGACCTTGCGGAAATGACTATCCGGAGGAGGAAGGGCCATTCGCCAGTATAGATTACACCAAAGAAAAAGCGAAACGTCAAATCAGGTATGTTCTGCATCGTCGTGATCACTTGTTCAAAGCTGACAAAATTAGATGGTGATGAGGACATAATGCCAATCAAGCGTGGACGTCCAGTGATCCCTCCCGATGAGGAAGTGTTCAATTATACCATTGTATACATCGATCCCGTCACGGCACAGAAACACGATGGACAAAAGAACTTCCGATAGCAATGGTCCAATAAGGTTGACCTTTCATTATTCACAATGCTTACAAGTGTCATCAAGGCTACGATATTGACCGTTGTAAAGACGGTGAATATAGGGATTCCTGATCCGTCATGGAGAATCCGGAAATTGTGGGGCGTCAGATGTGAGCTTGGCGATGATGAAAAACCACGAGTTGGAGATGTGGCTCCCATATTGAACGACAATACAATACTTGCATGGCTTTGATCGACGACCAATTTGGAAGTCCGAACGCTTTATTGCATTCTACTGCGAAACGACAAGGTTTCGAATACTGAAATGCATGGGGGAAGGTCATTCCTACCACTCGACAAAATCCTTCCTCAGGAGGAACAGATTATGGATGACATAGGCGAAGAATCTGACGACGAATTTGCATCTTCCAGACTCAGACCTCGCAGCCTTCCATCATCCCTAGCAAATCTCGTGCCCAGAAATAAACTTATCCAGAGAAAGCTTATTCGTCAAAAACGATATTTGACGATTATTCAGAACAGGGGCCACATCATTTGGAGTGACGACCATTTACCTCCAGATCCGGAAGAGGGAAGCATCAATTGGCTACACGATCATAAGTATTTGGTCAACCGTCCATCTCCAGGTGTGAAAGCCTATCTGAAGCCTAATGAAAAGCGAAAGAAAATCTTAGACGATGGAAATCGTCATTGGCAATTTGCTTTGTAATTTGACTGGGAATGGGTTTGCACTTGGGTTATAATTTGCTTGATTTGTGCTTGGAATTTGTTTACTTTTTGTTTGGTTTGGTTTTTACTTGGATTTATTTTGGGGCAATTGGATAGCAATGGAATAGGTTTTCTTGTTCGGTGTGTGTGTAGTTTGAATTACGATATTTGTTGTCACCTTGACGTTTTCAATTGTGAGCTTAAATGCTCCAAGATATATCAATTTTTCGTGTCCGCGATTTAGTGTCTGCACTATACCCAATGGGATTTCAGACGCTAATTGAGGTTCATACGATGATTGCCATTTCAAGCTATCATACCGATGTGCTCAAACACTGATGCACTTTTCAAATCTAATATTGGTTGTCGAAACGATAAATTTCATGGTCTATACCATAAATGTACACTACACTCCATTGCCTATACCGTAAACATATACCACACTCTGGTGCTCTCGGTGTTTCAACCCTAATCTGGTCAGCAGTGTGCAGCCCAATGTTCCAAACGACGATTTTCTCTTTTGAGACAAATGACAATTCAGTAGACTAACCTCTTTTCAAGCAATGGTATGTATTCTGACAGGAGCAGCCAATATCAGGGGACATTTGGATGGGTAGCTCCATCCACCATTTTGGTTGATCTAAGATAAAGAACGTCCATCCGACGACTATTATCGTCTCATCTTTTACAATTTTCATACACTCTGTATCTGATTTAATCTATACTCTGTATATTTCATTTTTTCTTTCGTTATTACACATTCCTTTCCAATCAAATGACTCGTAGATGCAAGCATTCTCCACCTCCATCCAATTTAAGTCATCGACCATCTAGAGAAGACGATGATGCCGATAACGAGCTTTCAGAAATTCCTGATAAGTACGATTATTGCTGCCTTAACCATGAAAATACACAATTCTCCTCTCAAAGATGTACTAGCAAGCACTCTGCTCTTCGCCAACTAACTTCTCCTTGTACCCAACCTCATGCCCCGAGTCGATGAGAGGCCCATATTGAAATCGATGACGATTATGAGGATAACCAAAGGACCTCCGAGATCTCTTGCAAGAAGGTATGGACTTTGATAATGAGACGACGATTTTCGTATTGTAATCATTATTATAGCACATGACACTTAAGGAAAGGGGTGAGCACTGTATGGTCTTGAAAGGACTTTGAGAGGAGTGGAACCTATTGATGAGATGACAGGACAAATAGTTGGAGCAGAATACGGTATCCAACAGATACTATCTGGTATTGAATCATTGGTTCTGGCCGAAGTGAAGCCCATCGCTGGCAGATATGCAATGTTCAATAACCCTTTCGCCACTAATGCTGTCAAGACCATCCAGATCCACTCGTAGTTGTATCATTATGTCACAAAAGTCGATCTGGCAATAAGAAACACCGACCCTTCCCGTGCATACATTTCGGTGGTATTTATTTCATCCTCTCTATGACGATTTTTGTCTGACAAGATATTTAGGCTCTCGGCAAGATTACCTCCTCATGCTCGGCCACGATCTATAAGTGCAAGGAGAAGGTGGATTCCTTGGATGGCTTCAGAACAATGGACCAGGATGGAGTCAAACAACGCGTGGTATACCTCCTCGATCGTAACCGATTCACATGCCCTGAGCGGACGAGAACGGTATATCTTTAAACAATATCGAAATATGTAATGTAATATATCTTTTTAGGATTGCAAGTATCATTTCATGGCGACCGAAATCATGGACCTAGTTTAGGAGATATACTTTGTAGGAGTAAGACAATTGGGAATGGAAGACCGTAGAATGATCGATATGATGAATTCGACGTTCATTGTACTTGCTGCGACCGCGATTCACCATTGCCTTCCAGCATGGAAAACTGGGAAATACATGGCACCAGCTGAGTTTGGCCCTGGTGGAGGTGCATATCGTGAGATCACATTCAATGATATTTGCTTATGAATACTAACTGTCACTGCATAGTTGTATTTCGTCGTCTTGAAGTCCAGTTCCTTTCTACCTCACCCGAGGTTCAAACTAAGACGATTGAAGACATCAAAATGACGATTCGTCGTAGGCAGAGATGGATAGAAGTTATCAAGGTGAATGCATCAAGACCGTACAATGACCAGGGAGTACATGAGGAGGAGTACCTATCTTATGTCCCTGAAGAGCTTGCTGATGTTTCCGACAACACATTTCGTCGTATGACTGTCAAAGTTAAATCTGCACAATCTGCACTCCTACCAAGTCGCGTGCGATATGATATCATCTCCAGTACTGTTGATGTCAGCAGCACCACCAACACCAATACAAACAACATCAATGACAATTGCAATGATGATTTCAATATTGCGGACACCGATAAAGTTAGTTCAGAGGATTATGGGAGCTTTGACTTCAACATATCTATTCTAAATGACTGTTGAGAGACTACGTATGGGTATCTGATGGAGCGAATATACATAATGGAGAGGTGACACTTATTTTGGTCTTCGCAATATGGTTTTTTGGTTCTTAAGATCGTTGTATTTCTTTTTCACAATCATTGTACAGACACTTGTAATCATTAGTATCGTAATTGTCATCGGTCAGTAAGCACTATATAAAATTAAATGTTTACTGAAGAAATATTTCCGACAGCGATTTGTGATGTCAACTCGTGAGAATCAATAAAAATTATTATCATGAGAATAGATACTAACTAAAATCAAATGAACAGCCTTATCAATTTGAGTAAGTTGAGAAAGACTACTATCGTGAGTTTGGAAAATTGAGAGAGCATAAGAGATGGCCATACAAAGTAAAAGGGGTTTGAATAAAGCCAATGAAGGCGTATTTCAAACATCTCGACGACAAAGACAAGACGAGAGTTTTTCGTCTCAAATGGGATCACGACCCCATTTGAGCCCATAGTATTTGACTTCACTATAGTGTTGACGAAAGTAGCATGAAGAGTTCGTGGAAATAAAAGCACAACCGGAGCTCGTTCATTAAAGAATACCAAAAGCTTCAGAACGTCGTCACTACGATGTAACTTGAAAGCCCATTCTCGCCAACGCCCACATTGTATTTTGGCCTTCATGGGTGCAGCACATTGAATAAGCTTAATCAACAAAAATCTGTTTTTGCTGATGGGAGGGTAGAAAGATAGCTTCAACAGAAATGTTTCTTTGCTAACAATATAATCTAATACTGGAAGCGTCACTCCAGTTTGACCAGTATAAGTAATTTCCTTACTACTCTCAGAACTTGCTTGCGATGGAAGTTATGAAGATTCGCTCAGGATGTGAAAGTCATTTAAAAGATAAATATTCAAGACAAAGATGTTTGGCTTTCCAATGTGTGTATTGTTAAGACTTGTTCTCCTCATCAAGAAGCTTGCCCTTTTACCCTTGGAGATTCTAGAGGTCTTTATACCTTTATCCTCACGCTCTAACAATTACTTCTATCTACACTTTTCTCATGAACTTCTCTACCTAACATTCCTTATGCACCCATACCCTTCCTGCTCTTCACCATTCTGCCGGACCTTTCACATCTTTCCACTTGGATCACTATCTCAGACAAATAGAATCCCTACTGATATTATTCCATTGAACGTCTGTGGTCCAAACCTATCGTATCCTTTCGATCTTTTTGCTTCCAGGCGAATTGTATCCTTTCAATTGTGTGAGTCATTGGAGACTTTGTCAGCTGTACGGCAAAGACAGGTACTTTCGTATCTACAGCCTCTCAGCTGTCTTCGCATTATCGATTGCATAAGATAATAGAGCATCGTACCAGTAACCACCTTTGATTCCTTATCAGTGGTGTGATTGAGTGCAACACAGCTCATCTGATGTTGTTGGATGTGAGTGATACTCATTGTAGTTTCGATAACGTCAAGGAATGTTACTTGTACTATCCAGATACAGCTATCATTGTGTGATCGTAGGTGACTCTGCTCCGATGGCCTTTGGTGATAAAGGTGTAACAATTGAGCTTGACATTGATGTGGCAAAAGATTTGTATTTCAATACTGAAGACTGAGTTCAAGATGGTACCGATGGAAATGACAACAAGTATGACGACGTTCGTAATGCAAGGATTTGTGTTTGGTTAAATTGTGACCTCCAGCTGAATGATTATCAGAAAAAGAACAAAGTAGAACAGGACGAGGATCTGGATGAGGATCAGTACAAGGATCAGAATCACGACCAAGATGCAGAGATGAAATCCAAGGATGACCACTATGGAGAAAATAGTTTGGAAGATATCATGCAGGCTGGCTGAATTGTAAAGCATACTATTTTGAATAGGTAACTTGTAGAATGTGAGACTACATATTAGACCTTGTTATTAAACATGGATACTTAAGTCCAATATTCACTGTGCACTGAACCATACATCTGAGATGTGGATGTATTTTAGGGTATCCTATAAATATCACAAGCTATGATTGCTGTATTGTATCAAGGTATAGAGTGTACTGTATATCCTGTGAGTAGTTACATAGTTCGACAAGTGTGTGTACTACATAGCTCACTGGGTATGAAATACTGAATAGTTTAGAAGTATATACACTGCATTGGTATATCAGTATGAAATATTTCAGTGGGTGACACAAATACAATGTCAGGAGTTGTATAAACTAAGGTTCAGTATCACACCATGTCGAGGCTCAAGAGGTACCATTTGAAGTAGTCATAATATTGTAGATATGTGAGTGCCCTTGATGTAACCTGAGTGTTTTCACAATATAACTGGACAATATTTATGTAATTATCATAACCAATGAAATGAGATAAGAATCTCTGCAATAGTACATACCTCAGATAAGAAATAAATAATTATTATTAATAGTAATGCAATGAAACTTCAACTATCTATAAAATGAAGATTACTACAAGACTACAATTAAAACGATACAGAAATTATTGTAACAAATTGATAATATCTTTATTAATTACATATATGCTAATGTCAAACATTGAAGCAATTATATATTCAAGGTAAACTATTCACATCAAGAACAGAAGATTGAATAAATATGATTTGTTCAGAGGATAGCAGATTGAGATACTGATGAAATGAATGATACTGTTCATTTCAATAGAGTACAAATCAGGAACACACAATAGATTCAGAATATATCACAGGCAGAGTTAAATTTAAAGAAGTCAATTGGTGAAAAGATAGTTTGATTGAAAAAGTCTTGGAAAAAGAATTTGTAGATATATTTGTTAGAGTAAGAGGAAAGAGATATAAAAATCTCTAAATTCTTCAGGGGTAGAAAGATAATCTTTTTGATATAAACAACTTTAAATCTTAACAATATATGGTTGCAAAGTCTATCTTCATAGCTTATATTATCAAATGAACTTTACATTCTGAGTAGCTCTTTATAATATTTATTATAAGTATGTTTCAAACTGAGTATAGATACTTCTTACACTAATCAACCTGATATGATACTTCTATCACTATACATTGATATATTCCTGCTTTTAGATTTATATTCAGTTACGATTTCCTTTATCACTCTTTGAAATCCTGCTGTCAACTTAACTATATCATGTATTTCTTCAAGTATTATATGTGTGAAAGCTGCAAAAATTCCTTTCAAACTGTAAATAGATCATGTACAAAGTAATAAACTCAATGAATTTCACAACTATCAAGTGATTTGAAAATCTCAACAAATGGTAAATGATTTCATACACAAATGAATTAACAAGGAAACAATGAAAGCATATGGAGAACCAGTACAAATTACATAGACAGGAATATTACCAGATTGTAATGTAGATATGCAGTTACCATATATCAGTCGATCTTCCATTTTGGGTTAGTATTTTGCTGAGCTGCATACCAAATTCAGTATCCACCATACTAACATTATGATTTCCAGCCCTTCTGATGAACAGCGGTTTTCAATTCCGGACCCCTGCTACGCCACCTCGTCCAAGTGTTCGACACTCGACTCCCTGGTATAAATTTTCCATTTCGACGCTATCACGTCAGTACTGTTTATTAGGTAGCTTACATTCCCTAACTTATTACATTCTCCACCCCTCTCATGAGTATTGTCAACTCTCACCATCACTTCATCATCTTGCTAATTCATATACCAGGTTACGTGGGACACGATTCCACATCTTACGTAGTTGGGGGAGGAGGAGGATTTGACACATTTTCGGACGGTGGTAGTCAAGGCAGTCTGGGCAATGAAAGCAAAGTATATTTTTTTCGTTACCATCACCACGAAACGTGTTCTTACAAGGTGTCTCCAGGTTCGCGGTTCGAATTCATTGCGACCAGTTACCATCAAGCAAATCCTCGAAGCAACCCAAGATCTCCATGATACTTTCTTGATCGACGGTGGTGACATCACCCACGTATGTACCAGTTGTCAAATCTGTCACTAGGCTCTGCAGCTGAAGTCTCCCAGATCACATTTGTTGGGCGCGTACGTAGCGTTGCCGAGCAATCAACTAATATTACCTATGTTCTCGATGATGGCACTGGCGTCCTAGATGTGAAACAATGGGTGGATGCGGACAGCAGTAATGAAGACGGTGCTGCACAGCAACTCAATGGGCAGTACGTGAGAGTTCTCGGCCAGCTCAAGTCCTTCAGCAACAAGAAGCATGTAGGATCGCATATGATCAGGCTGATCACGGATTTTAACGAAGTTCAATACCATCTCCTTGAGGCCACTGCCGTTCACTTGCATTTTACCGTTGGAGTTCCAGAGCAATCCCCCCACATCAGCGATAGCGGTGCAACAAGACCTTCTGTGTATACTCATGTAAGGAGTGGAGATATGACGATGGATGTCGCGCAGAGTTGTTACAGTGGTTTGGGTGCTGGTCAAAGCCTGCCTGACACTCTGTCACATAATGCTAAGGTTGTGTTTGGTGCAATTAAGGCTTCGTCAGACTCCAACGAGGGCATTCATTACAATGTCATCCGGGTGAAGAGTCAGTTGTCGGAGGATGAAGTGAACAATGCGGTGGATGAATTGTTGGCCCATGGGGCCGCATATACCACGTTAGATGAATGGCATGTTGCGGCAATGGATTTCTAGATCTATCAGACGGTTGGATATGATTGGAATATCGAGATAAAATAGATACATTGTCGCGTTTTTGTCTCGGCAAATTCGAACGCCTCAACGTGTAATAGCAGCGAAATCAATAAATGGCCATCGGCGTAATCAGTATGTGATGACAAATAAGATACACCGGGGAAAACACAAACCATTGCTTGTGAAAATTGAATGTTTGTTAGCGGATATAGTGTCGCACTGATTCACCTAGATAGAGATTGACTATCGATATCATTGTGATTGACCTGTTCCTCGTTAAATTTCGAAATCTCGTCTGAAATCTCCCGCTATCCGGGATCATTGGAGTACTATTACTGTGAAAGATGCTCCAGTATCAACATGCGCAGGTTTACAGACTCTGTAGCCGATTCACCGAACGATAATCTCAGTTGTACATAGGACCCTGAAGGGTCTGCAGTATGAGTGTCAATATGAAGAAGAATTCATGGATGATACAGTCATGTCTTGGTGATCTCTCCCGTGGGCCACGCCCCACGTACGTCTCCTCTGCACAAAACAGCCCGCTACACAACAACCAGCTCTGAAATTCGGGATTTAGATACTCTACATGATGGAGGAAATGCCACTTTACACAGAAATTAAATTTGTGTCAAGAGTTGTCACTATTGAGCCCAATGGCCTCAGTAGGTCAAGAGTTGAATCCACTACACAATTGCTACAAACACACAATGAAAGCAGAAAAATAATTAGCAAGCTTCTAATGGAAGACATTTAACATGCTGTCGAGTGTAAATCAAACAACAGAAAAACTTTTGAATATGTTGAGGAATTGATCGTGTACAGAGAAATGTACTTTGTACAGTTTCAGGGGATGTGAAAGCATCGGACATTGAGTAAATCATGGTATATAGAATGGTGGAATGGGTTCCGAACATTTCTGTAAGACTGTTTTGATAAAACCTGGGAGCAGATGAACCGATATCACAAAGAAAACCCACCTTTACCTACCCTCACCAACATCAATATCGACTTCGACTCCAACACCTCTGACAACTGCAACAACTCCAAACGTAGCAAAGACCATGTCAAGAAAGAAACCTCGTATTTCGGGATACAGAGGCTGCAGCCACCCTCCCACAAATATACATCGCTACCGACCATCATTGCTTCTGCCCTTCAGAAGAAACGAAAACTCGATGATATCTTGAACATTACCATCCCTATCGCCCCCATACTTATATCCCCATTAACGGTTTTTACTGTCAACCCTGAAAGCTATGGCCCAGAAAGCTATGACCATTGGAATGACATCTTCATTCACCACAGCTCGAATAGATGGCATCTTTCATAAGTCGAAAAGCTCACTGTACAGGCTATACACTGTACAGTGAGTCATCTATGTCCTTCCAGAGATATCAGTTGTATTCTTCGATGTCTAGTTATACCCAGCAAAACCTCTCTGCAGCAATGGAATTTGACTCGACTGATTAGCAACGACTTTGTGACCACCTTCTTTTCCATTACAGCTTACAACCCTCTAATCATTGTAGCTGTTCTGAAAGCAATAGCAGTTGCACCTCCACAGATTGCAAGAGCTACTCTACTACCACTCCCACCACTACCACAACTACAATCATCTACCCCGGGAATACCTGGTGCCACTGAACTGGCAGAGAGCCCGATATCTGCTCCCAGGTTGATTGCAATAAACTACTCAGCAATGACACAGTGGTAGGTGACTGCTACTCACCACTTTGAGTATGCCTCTCTCTAAGATATATCATCGTCTGTGCTGAAGAAGTCAATGAGTATCAGAATTGCATGATTGGTAGAGACAGTACAAATTGTTGAGGTGTCATCGTAAGTGGTGGTGGAGTTACAGCAACAGTGAGACGCGAGGTTACAAATGACAGAGATTTTGATTAAGGAAGAGAAATTGTTTGATGTTTTGTCAGTATCAGTGGGTAATAATGAGTCGTTGGAGTCGGTGGCAATTGGCACGCACCAGGATATCACTGCCAGTATGAGCTTTATTCAGCTCAAGGCGTCCCATTTGACTCCACCATCGATGGTTCAGCAATTTGAGTGATAGATATCTGTACGTCCAACAGTACTGCAAATGACTAGCATACTGATACACATGTTAGGTTCGCTTTTGGAAGTTGGGTTAGATGGGATTTTGAATATCCTCTTTGGATCGAGTGCAGTTGTTTTTGCATTTTACAGAGTTGTTTTTTGTCGTGTTTGGATTTTCCAGGCATTATTGATATTTGATTAACTAATCGTACACGATACTTTAGTGACAAGCTAATATGAAATCGTGTGAATTTACTTCTGTATGAGAAAACCTTTTATGTGCAATGGTCATTGACATTTCAGTCCTTCTCCACACTGTATTACCCTTTGTCTACATTGCAACTATACTTCTTTTCTGCCTTTCAGACAATACTGCCTTCCGAAAATGACCCGAACAATATAGCCACTGCACAAGGCCCCATCCTCAGTTCCAAATGCAGTACCAGCCAGTCCTGGAACCCCAATGCCACGTACAGCAAACAGTCATAAGAGCAAACTCACTTTGCAGTTGACAATCAGAAGCGAAAGCGGACGAAGGCTACAGCCTCACATATTGAAGGTTTGATTATTCAAGTCTTCATAGCATCTACATTCATTGTATCTGCACCAAATTCAGCTGTAATAGTGTCTCTGCCCCCGCCGAATCAAGCATCCAATTCGATGTTGCCAACACTCAGTATCATTTGCAACGTCGGTATTCGTTCAGTAACGTACCTTAGTCACCTCCAGAGTACACATCCATCTACATCGGCTCCACAACTCATCTCATTGTCTTCGCCGAGGATACCATCGAGTCTGTCGGTCAGCAGTCAAGGATATGGCAGTCGAAGTGTCCTTGCACCAGGTAACCTTCGAGTTACTGCTTTGCAGGAGACACTGTGTCCCATGATGCAGAAGCAACTGCTGAGCGAGACACCATTTCCAAATGAAGATGAGATTCTGCTGATAGCTTATACAATTCCGAGAGTGATAGACACTAACTAACATATCGTTTCCAATACCACGTCGGTAGAGCATTCCTAGCCAAAGGTATGCAGGCAGGAAGGAGTCAATATTAGCTTCCAGAAATGTCAGAAGGAGTATTTCAAGATAGTTAGGTATCTCTTAGAATTGTATTCACACTGACTAACCAGCCAAATATCAGATCAAAAACAGTTGCAATACAGTCAGATCGCACATGATCAAGAAGGCCTGTGAATTTGTATTGAGAGTATGCAACTTGCACTATTTCGATAATGATGAGTGCTGTGTACATATTGACCTAATTTCTTCAAATTTTACATTCATTGTACACCAATATGATCGTACAAATGAACATGATGAGAGATCTGTCTGCAACGTTTAGCATCGCTAACACTACCAGTAATGAGCTAGCTACTTTCTTGTTGAGGAGATTCCATGATTTCTATATATAAATCTCTTCCAACAAATACGCACACGTGACAAGCATTCGGAGGGCTTCCATGACTGGATTTGGAAACTGATACCCCTGGTACTTATTGTGTAAACATCTACTGCATTGTATTATGTACTAACAGAGTGGCAATGAAATGGAGGTTCAGTTCCAACAAAGGTTGAAATAGAACACTTCGAAATCCTGTGCAACAGACCCGAATGGGAGTGCTACTTCAATCGAGATAATGATGGCAGTAAGTATGGCCTATACAATACATGCAATCATTCAAATATTTATTTGGCAGAGTCTCACACTGTTCTGATGGATATTTGAAACGATCTCCTATGTCCATTGAGACAGAAGGTAATCAAGTCCATAAGGGTAGCTCTCAACAATCATATTCTACTTTAGAAAGGTGCCAATAACATGCCACCCATTGCTAAACCGTGTTGAGTGGTATTAAACAAGAGTGCGATAGAAGTCCTGATGATGGAGCTGGATGTTGAGACTCCGATAATTTCTGTGATCCGCATTTCCATTGCTGAAGATTTGTCTTTCGATGCTGAGGATGGAATTTATAATGGCGACAATGATAGCAACAACAAGTACGATGATATTTACAGTACCAGGAGTTGTACTCAGTGACATTGTGATCTCCAGCTGAATGATGATAAGGTTGAGAATGAGGAGGATGAAAACAAGGAGGAGGACAATGATGAGGAGAAAAATGAGGATGAGTACAAGGACGTAAGTCAGAGTTGGTAGATGACTGCGATAGAGAGAGTAGTTTAGAGGATGTGCTTCATGCTGGCTGCAACATTTAAAATGACATTTATAATGAGAATATCTGAAATGGAAAACTGTATATATTAGAGCTTAATATCAAACATCATCAACAGTAATGCCACTGCACTGTATCTGTCACCCTAGAGGTGAATGCAATGTAGGGCATCATTTAAACATCACATACTGTGAGTATTGCGTTATGTCACAGTATACATTGCACTCATACATTATATGAGTGGTGTTGTGGATCAAAAGATATGCATACTGCATGGATGTATCAGTAAGGATAATATGTACTGTATAGCTGTGTCAGTACGGAATTTTATGTCAGGAGGTACAATTGCAATCACAGAAGTTGTATATATGTACATGCAGTGTCACTCGATGATAAGGATCAAGATGGTTGATCTGTAGTGTTCAATGCGCCATAAAGATTTCGGCATCCGGAGCGCGACTTGGTATTTTTCCCGATGTCGGTTGTCCTCACAGAGTTTTAAGCCACCATTCTTCTTCTTTGCAAATAGTATCGGTGCTGCTATTGGTAATGATGACTTTTGGATGAAACCATTGGTCATATTTGCCTCGATATAGGCCTTTTGAGTTCTTAGCACAACCTCCAACAAGTAATAGATACGCCCATATGGCAGCCTATACTCATGGTCGATTGCATGGTTAATTAACTGGTGCAGTGACAGCATCTCTGCCTTTGCCAAACTAAAGACCTCAACAAATTTCTAATACCTAGCAGGGATATGGCATGGTGGCTATCGTCTGTAAGGACAATTGGAAGTGGCGAAGCTCCATCAATACCTATGAGCTTTGTGTTAACAATATTCATCTGATAGATAGTAGCAATTTTCAGGAGTAACAGTATTGTCGGCCTGTCACAGTGGAGCCTGACTGTAGCGCGCATCCTCCCGTTGTGATATGGTGAGCTGGTAGCAGTCATTCAAGCTCCGTATTGTTGGTTACACATCAGTTGCAACTTCTGCGGCTGGTTTTACTTATCCATCCAGCTTCCACAGCTTCTTTCAATTGTCTGATGCCTTCTATGGGAGCTCCTATCAATCCTGTGCAATCACCTAATCGTATGACGAATTGCTCCAGAATCTTGTCGCTAGCCGAGAGACTCTCTAATGTGGTGGTACCAAGTTGATATATGTCCGGAATGGTACCCTTCTGCAGAGGGCCCTGCCCTCTGCCTGTGAGGACCCATGAATCACCTCTGTGGCTGCTGGAAGTGCCACATATTCAATTGAATCTGTGGTCTTTCACCTTTGTTCTGTACTAGAAGTCCGCCAGGATAGAAGTCGACCAGACGTCCAGTCGACCTCAGGATACCTAGCTTAGAACCACGTCATACACAAAAGGTACAACTAGTATCTCCGATTCGTCAAACAGATGTAAGTGGTCAAAATTCAGAACTGAGATGCTTGTCATTTGTCTCTCCTTTTTAAACCGCACCTCCTGCCCAACAAGGCCCTGGGTGCATATGAATGCCAGTGTGTGATAGTGATAGCCCGAGTCATCGGAGCAGCCTCATAGATATAAAGATACACATCATACCGATTTCTATTAGAGCTGGAACATGCTGCATCATCCCATGTCAATATCATACAAGTACTTCTTCACCAATGTGAAATATTTTAGACTTCTTTGTCCATCCATCTTCTAGAATCGCAAATCGCCGTATCTACTTCGATCTGCTTGACACTGTAGAATATTCAGTCGTTGAGCTTCCCATTTAGAGCTGTTGTCTGATCTGCGAATACAGCTCGACTGTCACGGTCTTGAACTGTACCTATTGGTAGTTTTTCTTCATACATGTACTTCCCTGCAATGCTGACAATCTGCAAGTGAGCTTGCAGCGTCGTTTGTAGATAGTGTTGTGTTATAGTTACGCTTTGGAGCTTCCGCTCACTTTGGAGAAATGTCATCGTTAAGTGTACTTCAGAGCTTTCCCTGAATTTAGGGGAAGGTAATAATCAGGTGTGGTTAAGAATATCCATCCAGTTTGAAGGAAGATACTCATCAAGTGTACTTGATTGATGATATTTATTGTAGGTGACTGCTCACCAGGCTAGAGTAACAATGAAACGATGCATTCAGGGGTAAATATTGTAGAACTGATGAATTGACACGTATAAGGGTATCATCAATAAAGACTTGGCTAGTACTTTGAGCTGCTGAATAGGTTCCCATCGATTGTTCATATATATATGATTGATATCATCAAACATGTTTTGAGATCTTTTCAGGGATGAGACCTTCAGGCCAGCCAGTGGTGTTTCAGAGTGGACTGACCTCCGATTCATCTTGGAATGGACTCTGCTCTGATTAATATACTTCAATACACAGAATACGAATCCCCAATCATCATCCTAGCGATGATATTCTGTATGGGTTTCGAGTGGTATCATTTATGATGGTTTACTAGTACTTCATACTCGATTAGGTTCGATTCTTCTCAATCATACGTTCGTATGCAATAGACATCTTTAAAAATTGTCTCAGATCTTCTCAGCAGTAGCCATAAGGGCAGGTTATGTGTTTCTCAGCACCAATGACCCCTGAACTATTTCTGCTACCGTCAACTTGCTAAATTTATGTGTACTTATCAAGTCACAATACATATATATCATGAATATATATATGTGAACATATAATATTCACTATCTGTTATGCATCTGTTTGATTCAATGGACCTCAGAATCATCTCGGAATGGTCTCTGTAGTATTCAATTGACTTGATATACGAATATGTATCAAGTTTCGATGCTTGTAAAGTCCCAAAAAGTAAGGTGTTAGAATGTGTTCTTATTCATCATATTCAGTAGTAGTCAACCTGGCCAGCGACACAAAACGCAGAACTAATTGACTTTAAAATTGCTTCTATTTTCTCTCAACAATCTAGAGATAGAACTCGATGTATATCTGACCCATCGAAATGTAAAGAAATACTGACATCATGAGAGTAAAATGTATCTCTTAACTAAAAAGGGATTATACTGTAAGGGTATAGGTCTTCGTATGTATGGATACGTATAGTTATGATTTCAAAAGAGAATAGGTGATAAAGATGCTATCAATTGTAAAGTAAGGTAAGTAAGTACGATAATCGCTAGTATACCAAAATTACTTTGTGAGGTGACTACATATAAAGGGCACTTACCTGGCCTGCTCTGCCTAGTATACATTCGAAGCCAAGTATGCCTGTGAGTCATGTGCAGCGGGAGGACAAGTGTACCTGGTACTGCCATTACACAATGTGATATGTCTGATACATGGTTAGAGAAAAGACTATCAACCTACCTCAGAGCCATCTTTGAAGGACTGCTACAGCAAGGGCAGAATGGAGATCACCTGAATATAAGTTGATAATGAGGTCTGCCAGTTATGGTAAAGTTGCCAGGTCAAAACATATTCATCTGTATCTAATTGATTTAAAATTGAAGGAAGATACTTCATACTGGATATTCAGAGACTCATGTACAGATGCAACACTTTGGTTACAATTAATCTGAGGATGTAGCTTTCCAGATGATTCAAATGCCAACTCAAGTATGAATTGACTCAGATAGATTCTGCCACAATGTCTGGAACCAAGTGTTGAGAACATATGTGGTCATGATTATTGGTGGTTGAATATCTGCGACACTACTCCAGTCATATTTATTTTTGCAAGGATATTGTTAGTACTCATTCAGCTGTACTATTGTGTGGTTGTGGGTTTCATCTCAGTACTGGGTCCAGTCTTCTTTAGTGTTGACAATGAACTGTCGGAAGTTCGTACCATTGACGAATGGGTTCTGTTCAAGCCAAGCAGATCCTTGCGAAGCCATTCGCAACAAACCCCACAATTTCGGTGCACAACGTCAAACAAAATTAAGTAAGCTAGTTCTTGTCCGATTGCCGCGATATCGGACGCATTCTGTAGGTAGGATCGAGCTCTTTCGAACGCGCTAACAATCGAGGCAATCGGACAAGAACTCGATTACTTATTTTCGTTCGAAAATCAATGGTTTGCGAATCGGTTAGTGACAAACCGGCTAAATTTGACAAATTCCAGATAGAACTCAAAGCAGATCCCTGATCGGTTCGATCCGCCACAAATTGATCTGCTTCGTTGCCAACACTAGTCTTCTTCTGTTCTAGATTTGTAGTCTTTTTGCTATTCTTATAAGCAGCCATGGTAAGGAAATAATGAAATCAGTGATACTGATACAAATAAAGATGGAGACGAGAGAATAATGGAGTAATCAGAATGGAGCTGAAAATGAGAAGAACAAAAAAGATGTTTAATGGATGAGTATGCTCTGTGAATCCAACAATCATATTCAGTGTATCAACCATTACAATGCATATCCTAAGTCTCAAATACTTAAGTCTTGTCTATTTGTGGTCCACTCAGAGGTGCTGATATACTTTTACTTATGGAATATAGACTATCCGAATGATATCTGGTACTGCTGTATATCACGCAGTGTACAGATAGAGGCATCTCATAATTGAGGATCGTAGAGTTGCAGTATCAAATAAGTATGGGGACTTCAGTACAGTACTTAAGTATTATCACCAGCTATATATATTCATAATAGAAAACAATATAACTGTACTTTGTCAAGTGTGGATAGTTGCAGCCCTGATGGTATTTCTCTTTCAGTTGCGATGAGGAGAGGAGGTTACTCATGGTACATATTGAACAAATTAAGTACAGCTCTCTGTGGAGCTCAGTACAGTCTCGAATGTCCCATCATGCTGTTCAACTAAACCATGCAAGATTACTCTAGAAATTGTCGTAGTTTTTGATAACTAGCATGTGAGAATATACTGCTGAATCAGCTGGTCAAAGGTATATTATTACAAGTCTGTTTGACTTCCATAAATAGTGGACTGAGAGAGGAAAGTTTGAGTGAGAGAGCTAGTCCTCTTAGATACTTACAACTCACATGGAGATCTCTTCCCATACAACATAGTAGTCAGTCCAATAATGCACTGCTTGTTAAACGATTATCTAAGTTACTTCTTGCAATCACTCTGCATTGAGTGCTAGCCATGGATATTATAAATAAAGTTGATACAGCTCAATCTAGTTCAGTATAGCTATCTATATAATTTGATATGTAAGATCCAGATCAGTTAAGGGAGTTTGGAGGTATGACTTCTCTCTCAAACTTCTCTGTCTCAGTTGGAAGTACTTTGAGATCGTTTAGGCTTATAAGATTGCACCTATCACAGTCTGATAGCAACAGATATTCTTGGATACTTATCAGGTTGAACAATATGCTACCTATATTTCTAAAAAATAAAGTCGATATAGCTTGATGTAGTTAATTATAACTACTCTTATCCTTGTAGTTCTGAACACCTTGTTATTTGAGAGAGTTGAGATATCATGATTGCATAAGTTCTATCTCTCTCAGTTTGCAGGTCGTAAGATCAGACATGAGACATTCCACCTTTTGCTAGCTGGATTAGTTATATATTTGTGATGAATACTAGCTATAGATAGCTATATACTAGAGATTAGAAGAGTATAGTAAACTAGTGAATGAGAATTCTGCAGCTTGAAGGTGTGTTGAAAAAATAAAGATACATTATATCAGATAATATAAGACTACAAGATTAATAATCTATCTAGATAAACAAATAAAATCTCTCAGACGATTTTCTTTTCCAAAAACTAGTCCATATCCAGTTCAAAATAATAACTTCTCAATCTCAAAATCCAAAAGATACAATCTATTCCCAAAACCCAAAGGAATCCCAACTCCTAATATCTTTGGCTACATAAAGAAATCTAACTATGCCATTGTAGCCATTCTCTTTGTTAATGAATCAGTAATAATGCTGTTATTGTCCTTATCAGATTTGGTCACCTCAGATCTTCTCTTTAGAGAATCATTCTGAACCCACATATTAACCTTCATTTTAACTTTGATAGTCACAAAAGTTCTATCTGGTAGATGTGAGGCTTGATAGTCTCAGAACCTGTTTTCAAGGAAAGAAAATAGCAAAATAAATTCTCTTGCAGATGGGTCAGAGGACTGAAGAGAGCAATTACTATCTGTCTGAAAGTGGAAGATAAAGAGTATTCCTGCAGTATAGTTTTTCATAAGTCAGGTTGATATTAACCAGACATAAATCAGAAAATCATTGTTCACCTACACAAACTAAATAGGTATCAGTATATGTTTGTGGTCAAGATTTGGACCATGGTCAATAAGTCTTCCCAGCAGCTATATGCACTAAAATCTGGTATATGTTTTGCATTTACTGATATCAAGTTTCACAGTTTTATCACATGTATACTCCCTTATAGGTCCATAACTGTAGGTATAATCTGCAATAAATGAATTTCAAATAAGGTCCATTTGAGTATTTATGATGTCATTGTCCTTTCAAAATTAGTTCTGCATTTCCCCAGCTACTAGTATACTTCAGAATATTGTATCCAGATAGTATACATTTCCATGGCCATAACAGCCTTCTCCTGTCTGATACATGTATCCATGAAATTAAACAGTATATAGCAGATGAAGGCTACCTGCAACTGTTCTAACCCATGTGAAATTCTTGAGTTTGACCACAATTTCTTTGCTAGTGTATTTATTCCGTATCAGATAGTACAGTATATATAGTTCCTCTGGATTTCTTGTATGCAATCAATCGTTATAATTGTATGGTTGTAGTTCTACAGGTGGGTAGACAGGGCTGGCTGCTTCCACTTCAGAATCTCATCGAAAATTTTCTTCCAATCATTTTCTTAATCGATGTAGTTCTTAACCACAGCCACTCGATATGCCAACTGCATCTTTCACATATATATAGTTGTCACTGTCACTCAGCTGATGAATGAGGCAGGAGATGGTACCTGTAATTCGATTAAACAAAGATCTATATTTCTTACTGATCTTAACTCAATAACATTGCTTGATCTCTTTCTCAGTGAGGGGGAGCACCAAGTTGTGGTAGTTGACTTTATTATCTGATAGGTCATCTGAGAGAGGCTAGATTAGAGTGATATTTATATAATACTCAGATTACAAGTGGTTTATTATCAGGCACTTTAGTATTGTGATTCTCATTGTTCGTTTTCATAGAGGCCTTTTTTCAGGTCTTCTTATTGACTATTAAAACCTCTTATATATCTTGCTCTAGCTCTTCTAGCTCCAGCTCATTTAGTTACTTGATGTTATTCAGCTCATCAGATCAAATTTCTAGTACTTACAAGGTCTGGAGGTGGCTTTCCCACCTTCAGACAATTATTCACTCAGTAAACTCTATTCAATGTTGATCATCACAACTGCTGAGGGTCTATCAATGTGTCTGCTGCTTTATATCTGCTACTGTGTACCTGCTGCAATGTATCCACTGCTGTTTATCTGCCACTATATAGTTTCCACTGTATATCTGTAGATATCTACCTGTCCAGTGTGTATTTGTCACTGTGTATTTACTAGTATGTATTTGTAGATGTGCATCTGCCACTTTGAATCTGGATTGGCCACTGTGTATCTACTGCAGTGTATCAGCAGTTATGTATCTCAATTGGCAATCATGATCATATATCTGCTGCTGTGTATCAGTTACTCTGTATCAGCCTCTGTATATCTGTCCTGATTTAAAACTTCGGAGGAAAAGTATTGATATTTGACGAAGATTGAATGCTTTTCTAAAGCCACCTATTCAGAATTGAAGATATCATAAATTGGTATTAAGGACGTAAAAGGGTAACAACTTATACATATTTCACATATACAATGTATCATGATTGGAATGATACTCATAGACTTAATTGAGTTTGAAGGTTTGGATTTTGAAGTTTCAGTTCTTGGAAAGTAGGTTGTCAACCAATGAGAAGGTTTCTTGTGGACATTACATGTTCACACACACATCCTGACTATCTTAACAAATACTGGAGGCAGCATTGCTGCCTTAAAAGGATGTTATTAAACTGATATTCATGAACTGACATCCTGATCACTTTTCAGGCCCAGAATCATACTGTTCGGCTATATCAACCACTATCTTTCAACCTCTATAACTAATGGCATACTACTGTATATCTGCTACTGTATATCAACTGTTGTGAATATGAGTTGGCCACCATATATCTACTATGGCTTGGTATATGCTTCCATATTTCAGGTATATGTAGAACCATATTTGGATCGAGCAATATATATCTGCCACTACTTTTCCACCTCTCAAGATGTACTACTGTATTTTTGCCATTGGGTATCTACCTCCATATAGTTATCACCATGTGTTCAGTGTTCACAGGTGGCCAGATTAAACCACTGACATTATGCAGACAGCATCATGAGTCAGGTCCAGTATAATTTTGAAAAAAGAATTGTGCCACCAGATATTCATTTCAGTAATCTATAGGTCAGATGAAACTCAGAATATCTTATGACACTCAGTTATCTATACATAATGGGTGGCAATTGAAGATATCTGATGACATGCGAGTATTTGCAAATATAGTCAGATTCTGGACATATTTCTGAATATCTCAAGGACATCTGTCAATGTCTACAGGCTTTACAATCCCCTACAGGTAAATGTCATGGGTATAAAATGGAAGCTTTTGCTACTTTAAAAAGAAATTGAATAGTAAAAGGTAGTAGACTGCCAGCATTATTCCTATATCAACTGCAATGGTAACTTCTACCAACATTTGAGTTCAACTGGTGGTAACTCAAGCCAGTACAACGTTGAATTCCAGGGTCTAACTACTCAATATCTGCAATGTCTATATATTTGATGCATAAAAAGCTATGCCGTGATAGATGGACCTGATCCTCAACTGAAATATAATTGTCTGATCTGGTCAAAGTTATAACAGGAAACATTTGATGATCTGCAAATACACTATCTATCTACTACTTTGTATCTGAATTGGCCACCTTCCATCCAGCACTGTATAGACCAGCATATAATATCTGATGAAAATTCTGACTATAACTGTAGATATTAAACATTCATATCATGATATTGAAGATGTAATAGCAAGTGGAAGAGAAATTCATGTATATGTATTATAGTATCTACAAAGCAACTAAAAAGAAGAGAAATGGAGAACTGAATATTGTGAATAATGTAATGCCATATTGGTTGAAATCTTGAACAACAACTATAAACAATACACTATATTAACACATACATTAACCAATAAAAATACTTCCTGGAAACAATGAATATACATGACCATATATATATATCTATAAATAGGCATTGCAATAATAAATCTTGAAGTGATATGTTGTATATATCCAAGACATTGTTTTGACTGCTTGAACATGATCAAGTAGATATGCCGCTTTGCCAACTTAAGACAATAATCAACCACAGTGTATTTGCTACTGTGTATTCAGTACAGTATATCTGGATTGGTCACTATATATTCTTTGGTATGAATGTACTGCTCTATATCTATTACAGTAATACAGAATATGCTATTTTGCATCCACTAATATATAGTTGCCACTGTGTAATCACCACTATGTATCAGAATCTACCATGAAATTCATACAATATACAAGCCAATACTGCTATATATCTACCATATATATGAGCTACTATATATTCTATTCTGTGTATGTGCTGCTGTATGTACAGATTAGCCACAAAATCTTCACTGTTCAATATCCACCATAGTGATGCAAAATTTGCTTCGTTATATGTACCGATATATATCAATCACTGTGTATTCACCACTATACATGAGAATCTGCTAGTATATCCATGCTGAATATAAGCCTGTGATACTATATAGTATGTACTATGTCTATCAGCCACTATATATCCTTTACTGTGTATCTGCTGGTGTGTAAACAGGTCAGCCACTCAGGCGATATATTCACTTCTAGTTACCTGCTAATATGTATTAGAATATACCCCAATATATTTATCAATGTATATTTGCTGCTGAATATATAGATCTACTATAGAGTATCACATAGTAAACCTGTAGCAGTCTATCTACTACTATATATCTGCTAAGTGTATTCTTATCTGCCACTGTATATTTGCATCTGTGTTAGTACCACTGTACATCTACTGTCATGTATTTGAATTGGCCATGTATTTGAATTAGCCATTACATATATATCCACTATAGTGTATCAGCTGCTGTGAATTTACATCAGCTACTGAATATCTATGGCTGTGTCCTAGTTGCTGTGTACTCACTACTATATATAAGGAATGGCTGCTATATATCTGCTCAAGGATGTGATCTGCTATATATCTGTATCGGCTGAGATGTATTAGCAATTACAGTATAACTGCTGATGTATATGTGAATCTGCTACTGTACCTCTGTGTATCTACATCAGCCACTATATACTAATGGCAATAGTATACCTGCAACTGTATATCTGTTCGAGTATCTGCTATCGTATATCAGGTAAGGTATATTTACAGCTAAGTATCAAGTACTATATGTTAATTACTGATTATATACCTATGTGTATTTACAGGTGTATATCTAAATCGGCCATAGTGTACTATCAGGTATTGTATATCTGCCTCAATGTATTAGCTACTTCAGATATACAGTCACCGTTCAAAAGTATTGGTGAAGCCGATATCGAGAGCCATTTTTGCTATACTGCGAGTTCTGCAGCTATCGACAATCAGTAAAAAATAGCATGCTATCTCTATCATAGTCATAGAGTATTTTCCCAAGATGACAACCCATACCAGTAGCTTTTGGGTCCCCAGAGACTCAGACTTTATGCTCCCTGGCTGCAATTGTTCAACCACCAAATAAATTTTTCTGATGAAAACCGGTATAGCTATCTCTTTCTGGACAGTATCCAATGCGATCCTGAAAGTTATAGAATTTGTGCATAACAACTGATAGAGTTCTGATGCATTTGTGTTGACATTGCAGAACAGCTTATCAAAAGGGCTAGTTTGCATACAAATTGGGCGAAAATGAGTGATCTAAATGACCACATTTTTCTGGTGCTTCTTGTGGAACCATTACAGAGTCAATAATTTCAAGAATTAATATATAGTAAATTTGGCATACCGAAAAATCCTGATAAATTTTTCATTACCTTTAGATCATTGATTGTGGTTAAGAAGCCTTTGCAAAACTGGTATTTTCGCTTTATTTTGGTGGGGAAAGCCAAGATCACCAAGACTTTTGACCCATGACTGTACTATTGGATGTCTAGATCTGCCACTGTATATTTGTAGCAAGGAGCAATTTTCAAGTTTTCAATCAAGTCAATGAGTTTAACTCTAATGCTAAAGTAATATATATATAAAAGATGCGCAATTAGTTTCTCTTTCACCTGCTGATCTCAAATATATAATATTGTCAATATTCATGAAGTGGTCTTGGAAAAACCTCAGATTTTCATGGGGTTTGACTATTTCTTGAAAGCCACTCTTTCAATATTGAAGATATTGTAAATCAGAAACTGAGAGGTGAAAGAGTGACAACTTAAACATATTTTATGTATGATTTACTTTGTGATCAGAGTGAAACTCAAAGATTTAATTGAGCTTGAATGTTTGTATTTCGCATTTTCTAGTTCATGGGGCATCAAGTCAACCAATGATAATAATCTTTGCAGGTATGTTCCCTCTATTGACCAATAGGAATGCTTTGCAGTGACCTTGCATATGTATGTATGTGTATATATATATAATATCTTGTCTGATACTGTAGATTTAGTTTCTATATTTACTTTGATTTTGTCTCTATACTTACCTTTCTTTGTTCTTGTAGTCTTGGTTGGGATTTTCCAGCCATCATAATCTTGATCCTCCTATACTGGAATTATCTTCTTTGTGATAATGGTGATTCTTGATCTGATAAGAACAATAGTTGTCTTCATTTCATTGGTAAATAAGTTTGAAGGGGTGGAAATAGTCTTCTCAGGGGGAGTTATAACCCACAAACAAATTGTAGGTAGATTCAGAAGGGGTTTCTAGTCTTGGTTGATATGGCAGGTATAGCTGATATAGTGAGTATAGCCAATGGATAAGAGTAGTCAGTATGGGTGATAGAGATGGGAGTTACAGTAGGACAGCAAAAAGTTCAACCATAGAGTAAAACTTGCTGTAGGACAATGATAGAAGTGGAAATAAGCTGAATATATATCTTTGGCAGTGTCAGTTAGCCATCCAATGAATATGAGGTAATGCGGGTCATCTTATCAGTTGAGGTATAAACTTTGCCAATCCTGTAGTCTCATTTGATGTTTGGAAAGTGAAGGAACCTCATTTTGAACCTGAACCCTACTTATAGTTTGATATTTGCAGTCCTTTGTTGTGACCATGATTCAGATACCTTAAAATCGGCAGATAGGAAGCACTAGCTACAGGTTCTGATCTATATAAGTTTTGCTAAATCACATATTTCAAACATCAACAATCAGAGGTAATCAAAGAATGGTCATCTGAAATAGATATTGATGACATGGTCTATTTGGATTCTTCCAAACTAGTACTAAGTCGATTATGTACCAAGATCCCATCTTGAGATACAGCACTTTCATTCCCTATATATAGCTTATTCTCAGTTCACACTATCTTGCCAGATCCATATTCATCTTACACCACCTCTACTGACAATTCATTACTACAGATCCTATTTCCGCAATGTGAGAATGTCCTTCAAGACTCTCATACAGTTTTGCTTATGCAATATCACATATGAGAAGACTGAGTTTTGCCTTTTAACTTTCAGTCTTAATAGATATAAGAGTCTTGCAAACACTTCAAGATAACTCTTTATTCCATCACATTGAATGAAATCCTGTTTGATCATAATCTCCTGTTACTGTTTCCTGATTCCGATTAGTACAAGAGTATAACAAATCTCTGCAAACAATTTGTATGATAGTATTGAACTCCTACGATGCATATATTAGTAAATTCCAATCTGGAATAGAAATAGTTCTGTTCACCAGCCATATCATTCGGGTCAGCTTTATGTCCAACCGCACTTAAATATCCACCCTCAATATCATTCTATAATATAGTTCCTACTTTTATACTTCAGAATACCTGCTTGGCTACGTTTAAAATCTACTTTCAGCTCAGTCACACAATGCAGAATCGATTATTTATACCAGATGTTCATATTGTGAAAGGATCTACAAAGGATCTCTATCTATCCATATGATTACTAAATATACTGGCCAATCAGAAGTCACTGCCAAGGCTATATTACAACTTATTAAACATTGATGGATAGAGGAGCCAGCCAGAAAGTCTCCCTGAATGCTATCCTTTTATGCAGACACAGAAGTGATAGAACAATTGAAGAAACAGATCTAAAGGTGGAGGAGGACAATAACAATAATGACAATAATATTCAACTAGAACTTACTCCATGACATTATGCGTGAACAGATTATACATCTGCTTTACAATCACATACTGCAAATCGGACAACAATATAGCAAAGTGAGATCAGCTAGATAATTTCCGGAACAAAGTTGAGGTATGTTCTGATGTCAAAACATCTATAGCCCCTGTCTGAGACTATGAAAATCACCCTTATATATACAATCCATTCAACTGAATTATCAATAGGCTTGTATTATCAACTGCAAAACAGATGATCCAGAAATACTGAACCAACAGGTAAATTGATTGGTTGTTCAACAGCAGAGACCAGCCAAACTTATTAAATATCAGATTACTGTCATCTCATACCCTGTATATGAAGCTGAATGTGATAAACAGTTACCTACATTCATATAAGAAAGCATTCTGTAACAATGGAAGTCTTATATTTGAGTTTTACTTATAAAACCTAGTCACATATTCGGCATATCTTATGTATCAGTATTGCTACATCTTGTATTATTCTGATACACTGAGATGAAGATTCCAAGGTGACAAGTCAGTATACTCAAAAATGAATACTGGAGACTAGTAGAAGAAAACTCAGAAGAACCTACCAAACAGCACAACTATTAATTCCACTTGTATATAGTTCAGACAATATACAGCTTATCAATTTCTCAGGTAACCAGAAGTCTTTCCCCCCCTTTATCTCGCCATCTGCAATTGTGACTCAGTCATACAACATAAACTATTTGTTCTTGTCTAGATCTTCATTGCCCATCTATCCGTACCTCTTATATTGCATGGAATTATCAAGACAGTTAATAATAACCTTGAATTGGTGGTACAAGTAGTACTGTATAATGTGATCAAACTCTTGTCTGCACCTGTCCAAATGTTCGGCCTGGATTAGCCAGGCCTGAGATTTTGTTGTAAAGATTGGTCGAAGTGATATTGCTATCCTATATTACCAAGATATATCTCAGACTACTTGGAGCAGTTAAAGAATCTTCATACAGTCACGCAGAATAGCAGCACCAAGTAGGAGATTTTATTATCATGGTATGAGGAATATGTTGATGAGGGCAAGTTTGAAGTCATACAATATTATCCAAAACTGTTTATACACAAAGATTAAATTCCATATATGATGACCATTAATCTGATCATTAATCAGATAGAAATCTTGTTTGAAGGGAAGAATTCTCAACATATGTAATGATTGTGTCAGGTACACATAACTTTGTAAGTGTTCTTGGCTCGTAGACGTACCTGGCCTTGTAAGTATACTTGGTAGCAGAGGCCAAGAATGGACCCTTCATTTATACTCATATCACGAAATGATTTTGATACTCTAGCAATTATCTTACTTAGTTACTTACTTTACAATTGATATTATCCTTATCACCTGGCTCTGTTTGCAATCGTATCTATACATATAAATCCGTACAAGTATAGACATTATAACCGCCCGTAGGAAATGTATTTGGGAACCTGCTATTTATGGACACATACAACATATATGGATCAGATTTTCTTCACAATCTTCATTTAGATATTTTCACCATAGATCTATCAGTAATCTGAGGCTACACTGATACAGTCTTCAGGTAGAACTAAGTGTATGATGGTATCGATATTGATATTTCCTGAGTCTCTCCAAAGAGTAACTTTATTCGAAGATTGTTGGATTGTACCACCTTATTGGTGATGAGCAGTCCCATCTGATCAATACTGATAAGTAATACAATGATATGGAGAGGCTATAAGGAAAATGATAATGTTATTGATCTTAGTCCTTGCAGCTGGACTCACACATCCACCTCTAAACTAGTAAAATGACTTTGATTGAGTTCTTAATTGTATCCAAGCATACTTTAGATTCTTTTATAAAGCTTATTACTCATTTCATATAAGGAGTACAATCAACTATATACTAGACTGCCCCAAGGAGATTCACAAGTATATTGACATGTATTATGAAAGCAGGAAGAATAAGCAAATGAACACCAATATAGATAAGCTAAATGTAGAGATAAAGCATAGTTTGAAGGATGAGATAGTCAAGATGATTTCTTACCAGAAACCTGTGACTCAGTGGAGGCTGTTGGCTTAAGGACAGGCAGCTTTGCTCAAAGAAATCATTCAGATAATACATGACTCAGATACATACTTTTATTTGCCTAAGCTGTACTTCTTACTTCACATTGTCAAGTTCATATATCCAATTGGAAAGATTCCATAGTATTATGCAGAAACTGCTAATTCAACTCACTGTGAACAGATTATAAATTTATTCTACTGATCCAACTGAGAAAAAAGTATTACTGAGTATCTAGTATGTGAATGAAACTGCTGTCAGGTGTTAAGAATATATATTTCTACTCTGGCTGTACTGGCAAATACATACTATCGACTCTCAAGACGATTGCACTACTGGACTACTTTAATTGAGAAACATGTCTACAGGTGCAGAAGTGCAATCACAAAGAACAATCTGTACCATCAATTCTAGAACTATCCTCCATCAGGAAAAATATCAAGTCATGCCCAGGCGGTACATAGTTCTAGAGTATATCAGGTACTTCAATCAAAACCTCTTGAGTCTCATCATCAAGTGATACTGCACATATATATATACAACCTCTGGTAATACCTTTGTATCTCCTGCTGCAGCATTCCTTACTGATATAGCTATATAGGACACATAATGTTCGCTGTTCCAGCGATGCAGTTCACGCACCTTTTGAGTCACAACAGTACTCATGACAGTCATGAGTGGAATTAACACCTTGATATAACTCAATCCTCACAGCATGTGACGTTTAAACGAGGCCCTTAATTGTACTCACCTCTCCAAAAACTAATGCCATACAGTAAGGTACGTGTATATGATGTTTGATATCGAGGTGTACTATATACTGTTTCCGGTTTCAAATACCTTCTGTTCTAAATTCCATGGTATATGTCACAGCCAGCATAAAGTGCAACCTCTAAAGTACTCTCTCTTTGGTAGTAATGTATAGACTACTACTGTCTATCCTTGTTCTCATCCTCATTAATATTGTCGTCCTCATCCTTGGATTCATCCTGTGTAATGGCGGTGCCAGATACACTTGGTCCTCATAAGTGCACTTGGCTGCCAAGGCTGGATAAGCACCCTTCATATATAATCACCTTGCAAAGTGCTTTTGGCACGCTAGCGATTATCTTACTTACTTACCTTACAATTGACATCTTTATCACTTATCCTCGTTTGCAATCGTATCTACACATATCATTCATACGAAGACGTACATTCTTACTCTATGATCGCTTTTCAGTCATCAAATACGTTTCACACACGGGATATCATGATTACCCCTGTTAACACGTCAAAACTACACCCAAAACTATCACTAGATTGTCAATACAAGATAAGTAATCATCTAATTGAGTTGTTTGACAGTAGTAGAGATGATTCCGAGATGATTTAGATGTCAATGAGTCCCAAGAGATGTATCACCTATCATGATACGCACCCTGAGAACTCGATATGTCTCTATTCATGACCTACAATGAGTATCATCACTAGATCAATGAATCAGAATAAGTATTCCTATATCGAGTCAATTGACTACTGCAGAGACCATTCCGAGGTGATTTGGAGGTCAATCGATTCAAAGAGTCGCATCACTGACAGCGATCGTTATACGTGTACACACATACTCTTATGACCTATAAGTGTCGAACCTTGATATGTACACCTAAATTATGTTAATTGACGATGGCAGTGATGAATCAGAGATAATTCGGAGGGCAATTGACCCCGAGAAATGTATCACCAGCACTTATGGTCACTGTTGGGAACCTCAAAACACGTTCCATGAGATCAATCGCACGATCGATGGCAACCCATTGAGCAGCTCAGGTGCTATGAAAGTCTTGATCGACTTTGACACGTATCGATTCATCGTTTCTATGATAGTTACCCCAAACATATCGGTTTATTGATGATCGAATCTGGCGAGTAGTTACCGACGATAAACGCGTTCGATCAAGTACACTTGACGATTACCTTCCAACAACGCATTAGCATCTACGAATGAAGCTGCAAGCTTACTTACAGAGCGTCAGCATTGCACAGAAGTACTCCTGTGGAGAATGACTATGGGAGCACAGAAGCGCACTTATGGAGAAAGACTACCGATTGGTCGAGTTCAAGAGCCAGATAGTGCAGCTGTGGTTGCAGATCATGAAACAGCTCTCAGTGGGAAGTTTAACCCCAAATGTTCTAAAAGTGTTAAGCAGATCAAAGACATTGTACGATTAGACAAGACAGATGAGCAAAGAAGCCAGATTCATCTTACATCGTTCACGAACACATCGATCGATACCTGATCACAACCACAATCACGATTATCCCTCACTGTGACACCGAGTCAATCGAGTTACCGATCATCGTTCAAAAAACTGGCGATGCCATATGAGACAACGATGATTACCGACTGTACAATACCGATTGTTATCCTCATGGAAGTGATCGAAGTCGGAAGTAAATTGATTCTCAATTGACAATGAGCGATCCTTCACATATTGACACAGTCGTCTTATCTCTAGGCGGGATGGACCACTCTTTCCGGCTTATCTCTTAGCGGGATGGACGTCTACTTGGTTGTATCTCTAGGCGGGATGAACCTCTACTCCATCTTATCCCTGGGCGGGATGGATATCTACTTGGCTGCAGAGACAACTTCCGGTGGAAAGACCACCGGTGGCAGCAGCCACCAAGTCAAATGACAATGGTCATTTGATATCCACTAAGAGCTCTGTAGAGCAATGTGTATCTTCATGACACCCAAGCTGCGAAGGCGGCTCGGCGTCCGAGACGAACCAGCATTCATTGCAACCTCGAGCCTTGATGGCAGCGAGATGATGTGTGCAAGAGAAAGTAGAAAGACTACTCTCTCAGTTCAGTATTTTAAAAGCTTAGCACTGCTTGAAGAATTGGATGTCTTAATTGTATCCATGAGGGTATACGACTTGGTTTTGAGATAACCTTGGTTCAAGGCTCAAAACCCAGAGATCGACTGGAAAGCCAGTTAACTCACGGCCTTGCGAACCCTGAGTTGGCCGCAGGCCACCACCATGGATGAGAATCGCGATGAAACTCTGTACGCGGATACCAACGGAACTTCGCAGGGGCACGATGGTAATCCTCCGGACATTTGTTTCCTTAGAGCAACCGCATTCAATGATCTCCTTGTGAGCAATCAGGTAGATGATGTATTTACCCTATGATATGGGGAGTGCACCGGGCTGCTGGGAGTATCATTATGGGGCGAGATCTTAGGTGAGAAGCTCCGATGCTTGATGGGCGAGCAGGGAGCAGCGGCAATAGTTGCGGCAGAAGAGTTACACAGTGAAGGTGCTTGAATGGCTGCTACCAGCTCGCCGAGTCATGAAGGGAGTACTGGACAGCGGGGGTTCCCATCAAGGATAACTCTTTATGACAAGGACTTCTGGATTCAAACCTTCCGCTTCCATTCCCTTATAAGATGTTAATACTAACGTGTGCAGATGGAGCGGACGAGACCGGCGCGCCGGGAGTACCGACCGATGATGGCCATTATATACCAGCCATAAATAATGAATTCGTTGAGGTCTTTAGCAAGGTCAAGGCAGAGATACTGCTACCGTACCGGTCAATTGACCATGTGATCGACATGGAACCCAGGCAGAAGTTGCTATATGGATGTATCGATAACCTGTTGGAGTTTGAGTTGAGAACTCTAAAGGCCTATATCGAGACAAACCTGGCCAATGGTATTATCCAGCGGTCATCATCACCGGTGGCAGCGCCAATAATTGGCAAAGAAGAAGGATGGCACTTATTGAGCCATGGGAGAGCCACGGAATACAGATTCCTCAAGTGCAGAGGGCAATCGTACTCACCTTTAAGAAGCACAACAAGGGTCTTCATCCGATATGGCGATACAAGGTTACATTTTAAGTTTATTCACTTCTTTAAGAAACACTTACTTTATAAGAGATTCTGCGAGACTTGCAATTGAGTACAGATACAGAAGTACGAAGCCCCAATGGCAATCAGAACTATCATATCAACGACAAAATCAATGAGAATCGACACTGCATTTAGTTGTTGACAGAGCACCTGGAATTCAATGAGATCTTATCGGCATAAGACTTCACTGTCGAGTACCTGGAAGGTACAAACAAAACCCAACCGATGGCCCAATTATGAGATCGGCTATGAGAAGCCTGTCGGACGGCTCTTGGCGACCTGGACAGTTGAACCCTACGATGATCTCCTATCGGTTTTAAGAAGGCCCAGGCTACTGACCCAATGGCAGTTGACATCTCAAGTAAGCTAGTCGATATCTCAATGGCCACAGCCGAAGCCACAGTCGAAGCCGAAGCCGAAGCCGAATACTAGAATCAATTGAGTGTCATCACTGGAGCTCTGACCTATAAGGAGAGGATATATGTCCTTGCGGATGATGCTCTCCGTGATAAAGTGCTAAGTTTCCTTCATGACAACCCTGAGTCCGGTCACTTTGAAGCTCTTAAAACTGCTGCGTTAGTCTCTAGAGATTTCTATTGGCATTCAATGAACACGTACATAAAGAAGTACATTAGCGACTGCGAATTGCTGGAAGCACCACCGAATGCATCAAATGCACAATCAGCTGCAATCCTTAATGGAAGTATGAAAAGGTTACCGTGTGGAGATTCAGAGCAGCGAGTGTAGACGCACCGAATTACATGCTAGATTTCAGGGTATGCTCCCTACAGCTTGGCTCGGGAGGGCATGATGTGTACAAACTCACTACTTTCGTGGATTCGGAAGTCGAAGGTATGGAGAATGACTACCTTGATGCACCTGGAGCGGAAGCATACTTGGTTACCTGTCAGTACAACCTTATGACACAATTACGAGATTGATACTGCAACTCGAATGAGCATGACGAATACATGTCCATATATGACTGCAATCTAGGGCCGAACGAGGCCGACACAAGTCAACCACCACTTGATCTGAAGCAGAATGGCAATAGAAAGTCGAATCCCAATAACAGATATACGAGTCAACCTGGAACCAATCGGTGACATGCATATGATCAATGCCGAGAGCGGAGGCTATCACCGATGATGTCTGGCATATGCTTGGATATACGAAAGCACAGAGACATGGAAATCATACGAATTTGAGAGCTCTCAAGAGCAGCTATGATCAAGATAAGTACATGATGCGATTATGCTAGTTGACTGCTGCAGTGATGCGATACCGGCCACAATTGCCTTGCACCTCAGATGACATTCACGAACATGTTTAACGAAAGGAATTATATATGATCAATCAATCAATCAGTCGGAAGTCGAGTCCAGCACACCACATGTCAACTACGATATAATGATGCCGAATGATGCCCGCAAGTCAGCCAATTGCATTTGCCGATTTGAGTACCACCGAGCTAGCACTATGAAATCAATTGCTTGGATTCGGAGAAACTGAAAGTGTACTTGGATATTCTGAACCATGGACTTGCAAACCTGCTGGAGCAGCTTCGATTGGAAGGAGTGGGCTTGGAAGATTCAGGGTCAATTGGACGTTTCTTTCTCTTCTCTTTCTTCTCTTCATTTCTTATAGATCTCGGCCCAGTATAAATGGAATCGGTAAGTGTTTTACCACCTACCACTGGAGGTGGAATATCCTGTGCACCGGATCCGCTGTGAGGCCGCAGTGATAGCACCGTTCAGTTGTGGAACTTATGCAGACGTACGAAGGCGTACTCACCTAATCTTGTTCTACTTTATATATATATGATGCAGCTCACGAGGTCTGCAGACAAAGAAGGGGATGATGTAATGGCAGTGCCAGCTGTACTTGGCCCTCGTAAGTGCACTTGGCTCTCAAGCATACCTGGCCCTCATAAGTGGACTTGGCTGCCAATGCCGGGTAAACGCCCTTTATATATAATCACCTCTCAAAGTGCTTTTGGCATGCTAGCAATTATTTTACTTACTTACCTTACACTTGATATCTTTATCACTTATCCTCACTTGCAATCGTATCTACGCATATCCATACGTACGAGGACGTACGTCCTTTCATCCTGCTCATTCTTGACCTTATCATCATCTAGCTTGATACGACGATATCTTTGATTGTGACTCCTAGTACTGTTAATATCATCTTGCTCACTGCTACTATCATTGTCACCATAATCAATCCCATCTACAGTATCGAAAGACAAATCTTTGGCTTTGGAGATATGGATCGCAGAAATGATCAAAGTCTCAATGTTCAGCTCCATCATCAGGTCTTCCATTGCAGTCTTGTTTAAAATAACTCCACAAGGTTTGATAGCAATGGGTGGTATGTTATTGGCTTCTTTCTTATGTAGAATATAATTGTTGAGAGCTGCCCTTGTGGACTTGATTATCTTGTGTCTGAATAGAAATGGAAATTTGTACCATATATTCATGAGATCAGTGTATGTTGTGGCAAAATATTATAGCAACTGCATACATTGTCAAGATCATACTTACTGTCCTCATGATCTGGATATAAGCTATACTCCCACTCAGATGTATTCTACCAGATTTCCAAGACATTGCGTTCAACCTGTATTAGATTTAAACCTCCATTTCTTTGACACTATATCAGTACGTGATACAATATCTTACATGTTAATACAATCAATACTGGAGATATCAGTTTCTCAATCCAGTTATGGAAGCCATCCAAAAACCTGCTGTATTTGGACATTGTTGGGAAGAAATATACATATAGAAATCATTTAATCTCCTTGGCAAGACATTAACTATCTCATTTCTGGTGGTATTAGCGACACTATACGTTGCTGATAGGATTCACATCAGGTTTATTTGTATAATAGCATTGGTGCACAGCGAGTGTAAAATCTGAAAGACAATGATTAATATGGATGCGATGCTCATCATCATCTTCGAAACATTGCAAGGGGTATAGTCTCCCTACACAATAACAGGTCTTCTTGATCATGTGTGATTTAACAGCATTCCAACTGTTCTTCAGTTGACATATGGCTGATTAGTAAGTAAGAATGCAATTCCAGGTGATATATAACTATCTTGAAACACTTCTTCTGACGTTCCAAGAAGTCAATATTGATTTCATCCTATCTGAATGCCTTTGGCCAGGAATAGCTAACTGATATTGTGTTGGAAACAATATGTTAGTCAATATCTACCGCTCTCGAAATCTTATAAGCTACCAGTATAAACTCAGCTTCAGTTGGAAATGGTGTCTCTCTCAGCACTTCCTTCTCCATCATTCGACATTGTAAGGACATACGTCCTTGTATGGGTGAATACGTCTAGATACGGTTGCAAACGGGAATAAGTAATATATCAATTGTGAGGTATGTAGGTAAGATAATCGCTAGCGTACCAAAAGCACTTCGCGAGGTGATTATATATGCAGGGCGGTTACCCGGCCTCGGCAGCTAAGTGCGCTTGAGAGCCAAGTGCACCTGGCACCGCCATTACATCATCCCCCTCTTTATCAGCAGACCTCCTGGGCTGCAACATATATATACATAAGAAAGACAAGATAAGGTGTGTACGCCTTCGTACGTCTGCATAAGTCCCGCAACCGATCGGTGCCATCGCAACGACCTCATTGCGGATTCGGTGCACGGGGAAATCCACCTTCAGTGGTAGGTGGTAAAACCCGTGCCGACGCAATTTCTACCGGGTCGAATCCATAAGAAGAGAAAAAAGAAGGAAACCCGAGGAGCCGTGTCATTTGCCCCAAATCCTCCCGATCATCCATAACCCTGATCCTCCGTAGCTCCGACCTCGTCGATTATGGCCGTAGCTTAGTTGGATGCTCCCGATGGAACTCGTCGACTAGTTCTTGAGCATTCTCGAGGTTCTCTGCCGGCTCCCAGCTCGTGCGTAGGTAGTTGTAACCGGCCCACTGAACGAGATAGTGGAGCTTTCGGTAGCATTGCTTGGAATCGAGAATCCGATTGACCTCCCATTCGTCCGTATCATCGACAATCATCGGTTGCGGTTCTGATGGCGGCTGGCCGATGGCAGGCGGCGAGTACTTATCAAGCAGGGAGACGTGAAACACGTTGTAAATAAGCATCGTCTTTGGCAAGTCTAATTTGTAAGCATTCTTGTTGATGACTTTACTCACTGTGTACGGTCCCACGCGGTTGTAATCTAACTTCTTTGATGCCCTCGCCGTCTTGATGTTTCGAGTCGAGAGCCAGAACTTATCCCCGACCTCGAACGTCATCTCTTTGCTGCCGGCGTACTTCGTCTGGCGGGCTTGGGCTTCGAACAAGTTCTCCCGGAGTGTACGGTGTGTCTCCTCGAGGGCGGTTGCCATGGAGTCCGCTTGGGCTTCCGACTTCAAGTGGGCTTCCGACTTCAAGCGGGCTTCCGACTTCAAGCAAGCTTGAACTAAGTCCCTAGGTGTCTTGAACTGCATCGTCTGGTAGTAGTTATAGTTAGCCCAGAAGGGAGTCATCCTTGTCGAAGTATGCACGGCGTTGTTGTACGCGAACTCGGCCAATGGCAGGAGCTCCACCCAGTTATCCTGCTCATAGTTGCAGAAGGCTCGGAGATACTGCTCCATCGTCTGATTTTGCCGTTCCGTCTGGCCGTCCATCTGCGGATGAAAAGCGGTCGACAGGCAGTGATCTATACTCAAGTGACTGCAGACCCTCGCCCAGAACCGACTCGTGAATTGGGTGCCTTGATCGGTAATGATGTTGTCGGGGACGCCGCGTTTGCAGATCACGTGGTTGAAGAAGAACCTGGCCAGCTCCGGTGAGTCGACATCCTTTCTGCAGGGCAGGTAGATCGCCATCTTTGTCAGTCGATCGACGATGACTAGGATCCCCGTGTTTTCGGACGCGGTCGATTCGGGCAGGTCAGTGACGAAGTCCATGGTGACGCCTTCCCAGGGCCGTGATGGTGGTGGCAGTGGCATGTTGATTCCATGGCAGGCATGCCACGGGGCCTTGATTCGGTGACATACTTCGCAGCCGCTGACGAACTTCCTTATGTGCGCGTCCATTGAGGGCCAAAGGCAATCCCTAGAGACTAGCTCAGCAGTTTTAAGAGCTCCGAAGTGACCGGACTCCAGGTTGTCATGGAAGAGACTTATCACTTTGCCGCGGAGAGCATCATCCGTAGGGACATAGATCCTCCCCTCGTAGGTCAGAGCTTCAGCGACGACCCTCCATTGGTTCTCGTCGGCCTCGGCTTCGGCTTCGGCTGTGGCCATTGGGTTATCGACTAGCTTACCCGAGACATCGACCGCCAATGGGTCAGTAGCCTGGGCCTTCTTTATCGCCGGTAGGAGGTCATCGTAGGGTTCTACTGTGACTGCCAGCGTCACCAAAAGCCATCCGATAGGCTTCTCGTAGCGGATCTCATAATCGGGCCGTCTCGATGGGCTGTCGGCTGGGTTTTTCGTGCCTTCCAGGTGCTCGATTGTGAAGTCGTATGCCGATAAGATCTCGGCCCAGCGTGCTTGTCTCCGGGAGAGCACTTTCGACATCAAGAAGTACTGGAGATTCTTGTGGTCGCACTTCACCAAGACTTTATGACGTGCGCCTTTCAGATAGTGTCACCATTGCTTGAAGGTCTCGACGATGGCGAGGAGTTCCAGAACGTACGTGTCATAGTTCTGCTCAGACGGGGAGCATTTTCGAGAGTAAAAATTGACTGGCCGAAGGGTTCCGAAGCCATCATACTGGTTCAGGATGCCTGCAATCGCGAAGCTGCTCGTGTCCATCTGGAGGATGATCGGCTTGGCTGGATCGAAGTGGTGCAAAATCGGTGCTGCGGTGAAAGCCTCTTTGAGTTTCCGGAAAGCCAGCTCGGCTTCTCTCGTCCACTCCCACTTTGTCATTGACTTCTTGGTTGACTTCGAACGACCTCCGGTGTTTTGTTTCCCGGGTTTCCTGGGCTCACTTGACTTTAGTAATTCAGTAAGAGGAAGCGTCACCTTCGCGTATTTCCTGATGAACCTCCGGTAGAAGTTCGTGAATCTGAGCAGGATTTGCACATCATGGACTGACTTAGGAGTCGGCCAATTCTCGATTGTTGATATTCGGTCCGACTCCATGCCGACGCCTTCGGAGCTGATCACAAAGCCGAGATAGCCGACCTCTGTGACTCCGAATTGGCACTTCTCCGTTTTGCAGTAGAGTCCGAACTTTTGGAGTCGCTCCAGCACCTTCCGAACATGTTCATCGTGCTCTTTCTCGTTTGTGGAGTAGATCAGAATGTCGTCAAGGTAGCATACGGCAAAGTCGTCAATGTAGGGCCGCAGACAATCGTCGATATAAGCCTGGAAAGTAGCTGGTACGTTTGTCAAGCCAAATGGCATGACTTTGTACTCGAATTGGCCATATCGGGTTCGGAATGCCGTCTTGTACTCGTCGCCCTCCTTAATGGGAATAAGGTGGTAGGCTCTGCGGAGGTCGAATTTCGTAATGACCCTGGCACCTTCCACGCGGTCAAGAATCTCTGAAATCAAGGGGAGAGGGTAGCGGTTCTTAACCGTCGCGTTATTGAGCGCACGGTAGTCCACACAAAGTCTTAAGCCGCCGTCCTTCTTTTTGCAAAAAGTATCGGCGCCGCCGCCGGTGATGATGACCGCTCGATGAAACCATTGGCCAGGTTTGTCTCGATATAGGCCTTTAGAGTTCTCAACTCGAACTCCGATAGGTTATAGATACGCCCATATGGCAGCTTGTGCCCAGGCTCCAGATCGATCGCATGGTCAATTGACCGGTGTGGTGGTAGCGTCTCTGCCTTGGCCTTACTAAAGACCTCCACGAATTCTTGATAATTGGCGGGGATATGGCCGCCGTTGTCTGTAGGTACCGTCTCAGGTGCAGCTCCATCTATACTCATTAGTACTACGTTCTTATGAGAATGGGAGTGGAAGTGTCGCGGAAACCAGGAGCCACGGGTCTAACGGCCGTCCACGATGGAATCAAGGTGCCACAGCCGGTGAACTCCCTTCTTGACTCGGCGAGCCGGTAGCAGTCATTCAAGCGCCGCATTGTTGGTAACTCTTCTGCCGCAACTACCGCCACTGCTTCCTGCTCGCCCATCCAGCATCGGAGTTTCTCACCTGAGGTTCCGCTCCATAATGATACTCCCAGCAGTCCGGTGCACTCCCCAAACCGTAGGGCGAATGCTTCATCGACCTTGTTGCCTTCAAGGAGGTCGTTGAATGCGGTTGCTCCGAGGAAACAAATGTCCGGAGACTTACCACCGCATTCCCGCCCCTGCGAAGTTCCGTTGGTATCCGCGTGCGGGGTTCCATCCTGATTCCCATTCGTGGCCTGCGGCCCACTAGGGGTTCGCAAGGCCACGAGTCGACAGGCCTTCCAGTCGATTTCCGGATTTCGGGCCTTGAACCAAGGTAATTCCAAAACCAAGTCGTATGCTTTCATAGGTACAATTAAGACATCCGATTCGTCAACCGGTGCCAAGCTTTCAAAATACTGAACCGAGAGAGTAGCCTTTCTACTTTCTCTTGCAGACATCATCTCGCTGCCGTCAAGACTCGAGGTTGTGATGAATGCTGGTTCGTCCCCGATGCCGAGCCGCCTTCGCAGCTTGGGCGTCATAAAGATGCTCATTGCTCCACAGTCAATGAGAGCTCATACGAGCTACATTTCTCCATAAACATCTCGCACACGCACTTCGTGTACGATATGTGCCGTATCAGGTCGCTCAGTGCCACACAGATACTGACTCAACATGTGAGCCCTTGGGATCTCCAAAATAACTCTTGCTTTCAATGAAATTCAGTGCGTCTGCACTCCGTCCAACGTCGCCATGAGCGCCTGCGCTCCCAATCTCTCCAACCCCAGCTCCGTCTTGTCCACCCTCTCTCGCCGAGCCAGGTAGCGGGAGAGGTAGACTAGTTTTTTGCCTGCTGGGTGTCAAACGACCGTTGTCGTTTGATTTGGTGGTCGCTGCCGCCAGAACCGCCGGGGTTCAGTCTGTCCGGGAAGTTGGCCCGACTGTATTGTGGACACGCGGGTGCCAAGTAGTTGCTGTTGCAGTGGATGCACTTCTTATTGGCAAGGCAGTTGTCGATAACCTCCTTCGAGACCCATGGTGCCGGAGGTAATTCGGCACGTTTGCCGTCGCCGGTGGTCTTTCCACCAGAAGTTGTCTCGGCGGGCTCGGAAATTGACGGTCTGAAATTATGTTTCTTGTCTGTTCGTTTGAACGATTCTCCATTGCCGGCAGAACAGCCGGTAGGCTGCCTCTGTTTATGTTGTTGTTGTTGTTGTCTCCCGCTCATCCTTTCTGGCCCGGGCTGGAATTACGCGGCTGCTGCTCGGTCGAAAAGCTCGTCGATGCTTCGGAACCTCTCGTTTGTCGTCAAGGGTTTAACCCGTGATCGTAACCCAGGCTTCATCCCCATCCAGGCCATTTCGTATAACCTCTTAGGGTGCTATGCTTCGTCCCATTCGGCTTCTCGCCACAAGGTACGGAGCTGGTTGGCCCATATCCGTACTGGCTCATCATGGTCATGGAATCCCTGGTCGAACTCTCGGTAGGCCCGCATGGCTACGTTCAGCACACGGTCGGGGTCGCCGTACGTCTTTTGGGGTTCCTCAACGAAGAGGTTGAAATCGTTCATGGCAGGGTGATTCGAATTCCGTAACTTTTGCCCCCAAGTGACTGGGTCCTCCATCTTCGTTTTCCATTGCGAAGGATCCTTATGGCCGCTCCAGCTGCGGAGTAGATTTACGGTGTACTTGACTTGGTCCGGTGCGCCGTTCGGGAAATGGTGTCGGTGTGAGTCGAAGTTCCCATGGAGGACACTGATGAAGTTATCCAATTCCGGGGTGCCCCCGCAGTAACGCTCAGGATCGACCATCTTAAAGATTCCGGACTTACCGCGTTCCTGCTCCCTAGTGGCCTCTCGTTCCCGAGCTGCTTCTCTCTCCCGGGCCCATTCCGCTCGTTCGACTGCTCTCACGTCGCGTTCGGCCCGTCGTTCGGCTCGCATTTCGGCTTGTTGCATGAAAAGGAGCTTCAGCATCAATCGATTCTGGGTGGCCATGTCGCGATGATTATCTTCGGTAATCATTGATGAGAAGTCGTCACCGTCGTCGTCATCGTCTCTGACGCATGAATTTTCCTGCTCAGGGTTGAGATCACCATTGTTGGGATTCGGATTTTCATCATCGGCATCGAGATTATCATCGATCGCAGCGGTATCTTCGACTGGGGCCTGTTGGCTGCTTGTCATCGATGCCTGCGCAGTTTCCTCGCTTTCGCGATTGTCAGTGACGCGTAATTGACCTCTAATTGACTTCTTTGGAGGCATTGGGGTGCAATTGAGTGTAATTGGCTGATCGTCTGTTTTTGTGTACGTGTCGTGACGCGTCGAAAAAGTAAACTAATCACGAAACCCCATAAGTGAAACGTATCTGGTGACTGAAAAGCGATTATAGTGTAAGGACGTACGTCCTCGTATGGGTGAATACGTGTAGATACGGTTGCAAACGGGAATAAGTAATATATCAATTGTGAGGTATGTAGGTAAGATAATCGCTAGCGTGCCAAAAGCACTTCGCGAGGTGATTATATATGAAGGACGGTTACCCGGCCTCGGCAGCCAAGTGCGCTTGTGAGGGCCAAGTGCACCTGGCGAGGGCCAAGTGCGCTTGAGAGCCAAGTGCACCTGGCACCGCCATTACAGACATATGGTCTCCAGTTGAGCAGTAACTCCAGGTTCACCTGGTGCAAGAACACTTTGGCTGTTACATCGTTTACTGCTAACTGACAGACTCGATGATATCCCTGGTAGAGACGATGAGATAAGTTCTGCAGCCTGTGATAATTGGTGTAGATTCCAGAGGTGACTAAGATTCGTTAGTGAATGAATACTGAGGTTGGAAGTGATACTGAGTGCTGGATATATACAATTGGAGGCTTGATTTGGCAGGGATAGAGACAGTTTCAGGACTGGATTAGGTGTGTATACAATGGGAGAAGATGCTGAGGAGACCAGAGTAGTTGAAATCGAACCTTGAATATGTGACGCTGTAGCCTTTGTCCACTTTCGCTTCTACTTATCAGCCTGCAAAGTTAGTTTCCTCTTATGACAGTTTGCAGTACATGGTATTGAAGAGACAACTCCAGGAGTAAATGTGCTACTTTTGGAATTTTGGAGGTGGCCTTGTGCAGTGAGGTTATTGTTCAGTTATTTTCAGAAGGCAGAGAGAGCGGAATCAAAGGTAGATAGGTACAGCAAGAGAGCCAAAAGAGAGCAGTTGCAGTGGATAGAGTTGCGATTTCAAGTTCACAATGGAGATGAAGTGTAATATCGTATAGTGAAGGGCTTATACATCACTGAGTATTGCATATAAAAACACTTCCCATAGAAATGCAGATTCACTCCATTTTGTATTAGCTTGTCATGAAAGTGTCGAATACCATCTAAAATACGATAGGAACAACTCCTGAAAATACAAACACACTGTCGACCAGCTCAAATTCAATCAAATATTGGCCTCCTCCAGTCCAATTGCACCCCCAAAACCAATCGCAATAATACTATGAAAATCCAAACAAGACTAAATACAACTCTATAAAATGTGAAAATGACTCCATCCGATACAATGATGATATGCAAGGTTCCAATATAATCCAACCCTTAACTCAAACCTAATAAGTTTGTCAGGATGCTAGTGATTTGCAGTACTATTGGATGTACAAAGACTATCACTCAGATTGCTGACACAGCTATGGGAAATTCAAACATGATGCTGTAAGCTGTGTGAAGCTTATATCAGTATTGTCATCTTGGTGCATACTAATTGCCACCGACTCTGACCACCCATCAGCACCTACTTATACCGATGAAACATCATATATTGCTACTTACCTCACTACAATCTCTGCCATATGCAATCTCATATCTCATTGTTTCTGGAACTCCATCACTGCTCACGACGTCACCTCAACTATTTGTGCTATCTCCACCATTCATGTAATCCTGGTACTCATTGACTCTTCAGGTACTAATGACGACATATTATCAAGTGATACAGCCAACACAGCTTCGAGAGAGGCAAACTCGACCAGGTGAGTAGCAGTCATCTCCAGTTATGTTATTGCCGAATGGTTTATTACAACATACCTGGGAGCAGGAGTTGGACTCTTGCACGATTTGGAGGCACCAGGTATTTCTGAGAGTATTGATGTTCGATTGGCTCGATGGGTGGTGTATCTTGTAGCTAACTTCATCCGCTACAAGATACACTACAAATAGAGCTGATCGGTCAAGAACTCGCTTACCTGTTGTCGTTAGAAAGTTGATAGTTGACGAATCAGTTTGTGACAAACCTTGGAACTTTGTCAATCCTCAGATCAAATTCGCTCCAAACTCCGTCTCGGTTCGATCTGCGATGAACCGATCCACTTCATTGTCAACGCTAGCCAGGTTGCAGTGGTTGCACTTGTCTGAATCATTGGAGTTGGAGTCATAATCACTGTTCATAGGTAAAGGTACATTGTTTTTGTGATATCAGTTCATCTGCACCTGAATATTATCGAAACAGTTTCGGAGAAATATCTGGAACCTACTCCACTCATTTTGTATTGTGGTTGAGTCGATACCTGATGCTTTCACAACCCCTAAAACTGTGCAAAGTACCTGGTAGTGACTGCATACAAAAGAATGATATTATATATCAAGTCAATCGTGCTATCATTCTTCACACTGTTAATGGCATACATTCTTATAAGGCTTTGAATTACTGGGCAATGAACTGCTTCGTGAATCTATCAAAGTGGAGATTGACCTTAATGTCATCGGTTTCGGAAGGAGTGGATGTAGTCTTTTTGAATAGCATTGCGATATTGTAAGCAGTATATTTGGTGAGTGAGGAGTCGATCAAGATTAGGGGTAATGTGTCTATAAATGATGATGAGAGTGGTCAATAGGTAAAGATGGATTAGATAAAGATGTTGGAGAAGAATCGAAATGGAAGGAGTGGACAGCAGTATATATACAGTTCAGAATGGATCTTCTAGGTGCTGAAATCATGTGGAGTGGCTCCTGATGAGTTGGAACCATTGGTGATATCATATATCATACTTGAAAAGAAGCTTTTCTGGTTGTGAGTCGCTATCAGTACTCCTCTTCTGATCTAAATGATACATTGTATGTTTTATACATCTCTGAGAGTTGTTTCAACCACTTCTTGGATATGAGAGACACTTGTCGTACAAATGTTAGATTGAAGTGTCAAAGTCTGTCAGATTGGCTTTCCACCATAGGGTATTGATATCAAGTTACAACATAATGATTCAGTTTAGTGTCAAAAACAGTTATGTCCTGCCAAATAAAGTGAGAGCAGTGTCACCACCATCTCTGGTAGTACATACATATTTCCACATCCCATTATTTGATACTGTGCAGTGTTGTGATGAACTCTGGACTGGGCCCTTAGCACACAGAATGAGTGATATAATGTGTTTGTGAATATGTTTCATATCATCTACCCAGTGAAATATTAAACAAGCAATCAATCAATTAGGTCTAAGGATTCTCTCTTATAATTCTCTTATTCTCAGTATGACATTCGGCTCTGAACATGACTACGTCGTGAAATACTGTATCTGCAGTAGTGCTCAGCAACAAACCGTCGAAAGTTCGTACCATTGACGAACCGGCTCAGTTATTACGAAGCGGATCCTTGCGAAGCCATTGGCCTCAAACCCTACCATTTTGACGCACGATTTCAAATGAAATTAAGCATGTGAGATCTTGTCCGAATTCTGCAACGTTGGATGCAAGTTGTAGCTGGAATCGAGCTATTTTGAACTCGTTGACAATAGAGGCATTTGCACACAAACATGCTGACTTATTATTGTTCAAAATTGAATGATTTGCGAACTGGTTTGTAACAAACTGGCTATATTCAACAAATCTCAGATCTAACCCGAACCGAAACCCCACTTGGTTTGATCCATCTCGAGTATATCTGATTCGTTATCAACACTAATCTGCAGTATATTCCAGAGTCTTGATATTTTATATACAGCTCTGTGAGTTTCATATGCCATTCAACTCAATTTCAGAACCCCTGAATAGCAATGATACAAGTATGACAAAGTTCAAAACATTCTGCCAACTGCAAAAACAGCTCCTAATATTGTCTAAACTATACATGCCATGGCTTCCATATTAACTTCCAATTATTTCTATCCTGTTTGCTTGAAACCTTACAAGTATGATCAGTGGCTATATATAACAATTGACAGCAACTATCTTTGATATCAGTTCCAACCACTTGAGATGAAAACAGATCACAAGCCCAGTCAACATGTACATAACAACTGCTAGCGATGTGTCCATAATGTTCTCAGTGATATATATGCCAACCATGAGCATATTGACAATCCTGACATATTTCCTCCATTGTACCAATATCCCTATCAAGAACCATCCAGAGTTAATATTCAAGGCTTCTCATATCTGAACACGGAAGTCCCTGTCTCATATCTTCAGACTGATGATATACACATTGCTGTTCGGTACTTAGATAACCCCTTTCATCCATTTGACAGTGAGAAGGAGTACGATTTTGCAGAGCTGATCATATCTAAAATTCTTTCTGTGAACGTTATCGACAATGTCCTGAAGGTGCAACTGTAACCTCAAAGAGTTTGTACATGATTCTCTGGAATTGAATTACAACCTTCAACATAAAATTGACACGATAGAAGATGGACCTGGCCATGCCTCCTGGAAGAAAGCTATATTGCAGAGGGTATAGTAATTTCAGCATCCAGATGCAAGTAAGCTTTGGCACTATAACCTTATATAATGTACAAATAAGCTACCTTGGCAGCCAACACTGAAGAAACGTCTTACATACACTATGAAATATTACTTCAATGATACTTGGCACTATGTTAACAATGAGATCCATACTGGAGATTCTTGGTGGGATAATCAAGTAAGCTTCTTACCTGTAATGGCGGCCGGCCTATAGCAGGGTAACCATCCATCCGTACAGTATATAGTCAGCTCGTACGAGTGCTCTTGCACGCTGTCGATAACCTTACCTATTGAATGTACCTCATTCTCGAATCTACGTTTGCAACCGTATCTACACTTATATACACATACGATGACGTACGCCTTTACAGTACCTAGTATACCCTTTATAATGCTTACAATGGTGACACCAATACTACCCATCAGTGACACACTGGAGCCAATGATATTGATATCTGACTGCACTCACCTTACCAATCTTGATGCTTATATGAAGGGCTCTCCGATATATATGGTGATTGGTAACCTATCTGCACCTGCCATAATCAAGTACACAATATATAGAGTGTTGTAGATCACCCCTTGGTCCATTTCCATCAAGATGCACCATGTCCCCCTCAAAAGAAGATATGCTCAGAGGGAGCATCTATAAATGGTCTATCAGAAGGTACTGAAGCATGTGTTGCAACCTCTATTCTATTTCGAGACCCACACTATCTAATTCCACTGTATCAATGTCAATATCGGTTATTGTCATTTGATACTGGCTGTATACATAGCCGATTATCCCATGTACCATGATCTTCATAATATCAAGAATGCTGTATACTACTGGCACGAAAGCTCCATATTGGAAATGGGAAATCTACCCTACCGACATAAGTGACATAACCTCCAGAATCATAATATGTCTTGTATACACTCATGGTCAAATACACGCTTGAGCGTGGCTGATCCCAAATGCTACAATATCAATCCAAGCTTCAAGATTCCATGGCATCTCAATTGCATCACAAGAGATATACCAAAGCCTGATCTACCACATACGATGCAAATATGTATGTTGAAGTACCTCCTGATTGGACTTCACAAATGTTTCAAGCAGCATGAGCGGCTTGACAGATTCAACAATATTTGACTCTTGATATCTGGAACCCTTACTTTGATGAAGTCAAGATGTATATATACTACTGATAAGGAATCTATTGTGGTTACTGATTTGATACTCTGTCAGCTCAAGCAATCAATAGCATAGAAACAGCTGAACAACTGTAGATAGGACAGTTTCTGAGTTTGAATCATAGCTGATAAGAATGTGATGACCACACATATGCAAATCTGTTACAAATGATGCCGCTTACGATCAAAAGGATATCATTTGCCTGCAGACTCAAAGAATGAAAGGATAGGATAGGTCCAGACCACAGATATTCGAAGCACTGATTTCAGATGGGAATTATGTTGTCCAATCAAAACATTTTAGCAGACAGGTATGGAAGGTTCTGAAGAGTAGGGGAGGATAGGTAATCTAAAGAAGGATATTGATTTGAAGGGTGGTTAGATAGAGAAGGTCATAAGAAAAGAATAGATAGAGGTAATTATTAGATTGAGAGGATAGAGGTATAAACCCCTCTGATATTTCACAGGGTAGAAGAACGGCTTTTTGATGAGGAAAACAATCCTTAACAATATACGATTGAAAAAACCAAATATCTTTGTGTTGAATTATTATCTTTAGTGACTGTCACATTATGAGTGAATTTTCTTAACCACCATTACAAGCTAGTCCTGAAGGCAATAATATTTCTACCTGAGAAGGTATAATCTGGAGAGACACTCCCAGTAAGTATTGATAAGGAACCATTGGATATTTGTACCATTGACGAACCAGTTTGATTCTGGTGAAGTGGATCCTTTGCAAGCAATACGCCTCAAACCCCATCATTTCAGCCTACAACTGTGAGTGACAATAAGTAAGCAAGTTCTTGTTCAATTGGTTTAAATTGTAATTCATCTTATTACAAGCTTTATACGCTACACAATGAACAACAAATCAAGCCAATCGGATATATCCTCGCTGACTTAATTACGTTCACAGTTGTGAGATTCGGTTCAAAGTTTGAGTTGAACCTCAGAACTTCATCAAACCTCGGATTGACTCTACTTTGAACGCCTGATCGATTCGATCCGTCACGAACCGATCTACTTCATTACCGATACTACTCCCAGTACTATACTTTGATGTTGTATATACCTTTGAGAATTTTTATTTTGTTTTTATTTGTTTCAAATAGTCTTTGAAACTCAAAATCCTAGCCTAAATACTGTACTATAGCAGTGGAATCTGCAATAGAGAAGTTGAAAATAAAAACTATAAAACGGTAATTATTTGTACAAAAGTCCAATCAAATATAATGAGCAGTAATAGTAAGATACTGCAAAAGTAATGAGAAAGGTATATGGTTTGAAGCACTGTCTGAATTTTATTAGTATATTGAAAGTAAGTTCAAATTTTACAATTGCTAGATTGACACTTAGTGGTTATTGTAATGTATTATTAAGTATTGTTGAATTACAGCTTGATCATGGCAAGCTGGGAATAGTAGATTCTGATCCCAGATGGCTAGATACTGTCTGATAATATAGTACTTACAAGTCAATTTTAAGTAGCTTCAACTAAGCCCCTGGATTTTAATTGAATCATAAAGTAGTATATATATCAAATATGATTAAATAATGTCTTATTTACTGATCAGCATTCTATCTATAATATTTTCAATATTGATGGAGTGGTTGGGAAAAAATATTTGATTTTACAATTCATTGAGTATTTATCCAAAGTAGTATAATCAGTATAATAGATACAAGGCTCGGAGGTGACTTTGCCACCTTGATTTTTTAGGTAAGACAGTGACTCCATTGCCTCAGTTTTGTTTTGCAGGGATATACTCTCAGTTTTGGAATCAGTCAGATCTGTATGGCAACAACCTTACTCCATCAAAAATCAACAAATGGTTAAGTGAACTATTGCATTAAGTTCATGAGTATAGATCAGATAATTTAGAGTTTGGTAAGTAAATTATGCAGCTTCACACGGCATATCTATTGGCAGTCTCAGATTTCTAATAGTTGTAAAGCTTATTGAGTGCTGATCATAAAAGCCTGTGTTTTGGCCCAAAATCGGTCAAATTTGAAAGCTACTCACTGAGGTTTGAAGGTATCAAACTTTGAAAACCACCACAAGATGCATCGTATGAAGCAGCATATATTACATACCAAACTCTAAATTCCCTGATCAATATCGACAGATTTTCCTGGAAAAGAATGTTTCTTTTGCAGGGATATACTGTGAACCAACCAATGAGGATGCTTCATGTGAACATTGCATAATCACATCTATAGCTATAGTATTATCATTATAAATTGCAGTCCAAGAGATAATGGGGCGAAGGATTGCAAATATCACAAAAGGATCACAGAAAAAATCATGGATTCATGAGGAATAACATTCCAGATTTGTACAAGATGGATACTTATCACAATCAATCATTTAGCTTTCCAATTCTCAGCAAAATGAATTGTAAGAGATACCTCGAATGTAAATAGTATTGGAAAAAAGATTCCACTCTATCAGGCCTTATCAAAGATACTGAATATACAGGTATACTGTAATAATGACAACTATTTATTGCTCTCCATTAAATGACTGCTACCAGTGACCACTTGTCTTCAGAAAAAGCAACATGATTTATTAGATTACAGGTATAATATGAATATGTAACTGTAGTTTAATAGAATTCGATATCATTCACTTGATTGTTTACAATGAACATTATTCATACTGTATAAATATATACAGTAAAAATAAACTTGAATACTAATTCGTAAGGAATGTTTTGACGAAGACTATTGGTGACTGATAAACACAAACAGATATAGGTAATACCTTTATAAGTCCTGATCCAGAAAGAAATGAACTTTAAGAAGATTTGATATGAAGAAGAAATAGTCAAAGAACTGGAAGACAATATGGATGAATATATGATAAGAAAAAGAAACTTAAGGAGATCAACATAAGGCTACAAGTACATACAGAGACAGATAACTGCAATTGAAAATTAAAGATATACGTGATTGGTATTTAAGGACTGAAAAAAGATATAGATACCTGCTGTATACACCCATATAAAAAGGTATGTCTCCAATAAGTTCAGTGTCAATAGATTGCAGTTTACAGTTAGAAATTTCAAAATTAAGAAAAGAGGACTGATTTTTCAATATCCATATATGTTACACCTCGCAAGTTGTTCAGCACCAAATGGCCATCAAAGCGGAGTCACCTAAGATTACTCGAAGATAGCTGTATTGGGATAATACAAGTGCCATCCCTGGACGTCATCGAAACTACATAGATTATCACTTATATCCAATGAAATCAGATGAGTTGTCATGCAGTCAACCACACCACTGATAAGGAATTAAAGGTGGTTATTGATGCGATACTCTGACAGCTCATGCCATCAACAATGTGAAGACAGCTGAGAGGCTGTAGATACAATAGTACCTGCATTTGTAACAGAACTGATGGAGTCTCTAATGTCCTTCAAGAATACAAGTATACCATTCGCCTGGAATCAAAGAGATCGAAACGATATGATAGGTCTGGACCACAGAAGCCTGAAGGACTGATATCAGTAGGGGTTCTATTTATCTGAGTTAGAGAATTGGGCAGAAAGATGCGGAAGGTTCAGACGAGCACTGCAGGGCAGGAAGAGTATTGATGAGAAATGAAGGTTAGGCAGAGGAGCTTATGAGAAAAGTATAGATAGAGATAATTGTTAGAGTGAGAGGATAGAGGTATAAAGATCTCTAGAATCTCCGAGTGTAGAAGGGCAAGCTCATTGATCAGGAGAATAAGCCTTAACAATATACGCATTGACAAGCCAAACATCTTTGTCTTGAATCTTGATCTTTTAGTGACTTTCACATCCTGAGTGAATCTTCATAACTTCCATCGCAAATAAGTCCTGAAAACAGTAAGGTTACTACTTGTACTGCTAAATATGGAGTGCTGCTCCCGGTGTTACAATATAAGATGTGAATCTGATACAATTGGGTGTGCTAATCCATTTGGATGCATACCATTTACACAGATATATATGGTATTCAGAGTATAAGTGGAATTAATTTGGATGTGTTATGCAAGATAAGGAGAAAACACTTATCAAGATATCACTCCAAAAGAAACAAAATATGAACCAAGAAGATATTCAATTATAAAAAGCAGAACAGGTATCTAAATTTCAGTTATCATGATCCTGATGTGACTCAATAACAGATTCTTGTTTTCAATTTGCATTTTTCATATTCTACATCTTCACCTTATGGTAGTATTCTGTATATTCTCTTTTTCAAAGAAAATAACTGCCTTTGATACTTGAATGTTCATTGTGATTTTGATATAATGGGTGTGAGTTTAGAATTTGTTGTAGTCTTGTAGTGAATTTCCTCTGTATTGAATGTGAGCAATATATTCTCAATTATATTGTTCAGGTATAATATCTTCTTTGTATTATATATTGATGTTGAGATATCTGATACAGTACGTATGGATAGTATATTGATATATGATAGTTATGTATACTATGATAGAGTCTGGCAACAAAAGAATTGACTACATAGGTCTTGTGGGATGGTGACCTGTGGTCGGTTACTGGCATAGTAGTCAAGAGAGGTCTAAAACGTGGTATGTATTGTAAAGGTCTAGAAGGTGTTGAGCTAAAGAACAAAGAAGCTCCTCTACTAGTAGGAAGGTTGTACGGCCCTACGAGCTGTCCTATACCCTACGCCAGTCATGCACTTGGGCCCTAAGATGTCCGACACACTTTACTGCCCTACACTCCTCCTGGAACGGGTAACTATCCAATCAAATCAAACAAATAGTACAGTGTAGTGCCCCAAAACAAATAAACAGTAAATGCCCACGATTATCCCGTATCATATCATCCAATCACAAGGAGAAGCCCAACCTATTCCATCTCAATGATCAAAACCATGCTATGGCAGTGCTTCAAAAATGTCGTCTTCACCAAGGCCTTCGTAAGTGCATCTGCAGGCATCTCCATAGTTGCAATGTACTCCATATCGAACTGGTTCTCTCATACCATGTCTGCAGCCAAGTGAAACTTTGTACGGATATGCATAACTTCAGTGCCACGGTAAATACGGTTCTTGATGCTGGCTAGCATCGATTGGGAATCTGTGTAGACCATGGGGCGGATGTCAATGTCAATCTCCTTCATCAGATGCATTAGATGGGTGATTTGCATACAGGTGGCGCCAAAAGCCTAATACTCCGCCTCTGTTGTCAACTGAGCGGTTGACTGCTGCTTCTTGGATCTCCAATCGATTGCTCCTCTGAAGTTGATAACCATTCCCGATGTCGATTTGAAATCGTCCTTATCTCCAGCGTAATCGGAATCCATATCGACTTCAAGTCGACTTCTTGGATCTCCTCCGAAAGTTTCTCCTCTGGGATTTTCTCCTCCAAGACAAAGTCTCCAGTGCCTATTACCTTTGAGGTATCAGAAGACGCGTTTCAGAACCAATATATGCTCCTTTGATGGATCTGAGTTGTACCGGCTAAGAATTCCGACTGCATATGCAAAATCCAGCCTTGTAGCAGTCATCAAGTACGTAAGGCTTCCAACAATCGATGATATAGTGTCTTGTCACAAGGATCTTCGTCAGCTGTTGGCTTATGAAGTTTGATACTTATGGGAGTCGAAACGGCATTTGCATCTTGCATGCCATACTTGTGTAACACAGCATCAAGAAAGGCTTGCTGGTAGATATCGACCGTATGGAGATGGCAATTTCTCTCAATCGTCATACCCTGATAAAACGATGCTTCTCCCAAGTAGTGCATCCTGAATTGAGTTGCCAACTGTTTCTTGATTCCTTCGATGTTGTGGTCCAGAACCAACAGATCGTCGATGAATAGTACGACGGCAGCAATGACTGCATTGCATTTGTTGTGGAGTATAAATAGACCACTGTCAACCCTTGACGGTTCAAATCCAATCAAAATGCCAAAAGCCTTAAATTCTCCGTACCAGACGTTAGATGACCGTTTCTGGCTGTACAGCGATTTCCGAAGTCATATCACAAGTACCTGAGAAGTCTTTGGTTTTATTGGCAACTTTCCAACGCTCAAACAGTAGTAACCCTGAGGAGGATTCATATATATTTCCCCTTCCAGATTGACTCCAAGAAATGTTGTGCAGACGTCCATCTGGTGCAATTCCAAATCATATGCTACTGCAATAGCCAAGGCCATCCTGACATGGCCAAGTCTTGCTGTCGGAGTATAGGTCTCCTTGTAATTAATTCCTTCTATTTGATGATTTCCACCAACTACCAGCCATGCTTTGAATCTCTGTATCTTACCGTGACTATCTCGCTTGACTTTGTAAACCCAGTGGCTTGGTAGTACTTTCCTGCCTTCTGGAAGTTCGACAAAATCAGGGTCAAAGACTTTGTGATCGATAATCTCTTTTAGCTCTTCTTTCTTAGTGGAATCCCACTCGACTGCCTGTTCACTTTCAGTAGCAGCCTTATACGATCTTGAGTCCTCAAATCCATCCTGACCAGTACTGTGGCCTATGGATATCATGACTACTGTATAGATAGGGGCAAGATCCTCTTCATACTCCTCATCCTCTGCAGCTAGTTGTGGGGATTCAGCCAACTTACTTGGAGGCGATCGAGCTCTTCAACTTCCTTCTGGCAGTGCATTCCAAGCGGAGCCAAGTGACGTGTCGAGGCCAGCCAAGGCTCTCGATTTCTGCTTGTTAGTCTGCAACGTCGAGCGCTGTATCTGCGAAGTTTTCGACGTGAAAGACTGTATAGGAGATACAATTGAAAGTTCAACTAGAGTTTCAACCATTTCTTCTTGTATTTGACGTCCAGAATTACCTTCTTCGGTAAACTTTGAAGCTTCAATTTGCTTCTTCAGAGCGTCATATTTGTTTTTTCAGCGATCATCCGAATCCTCCGGGATTACCGCACAATTGAAGTGTTCTTATAAAATCGCTTCATCTGCAGTGTTCAAAGCTGTATACCTGTGATCTTCTCTGAAGATGACATTTCTCGAACAATGAAGAGCTCTGTCCAAGGGATCGTATATCAAATACTGCTTGGTGCTGTTGCAGTAACCAACGAATATACCTGGAGTCGCACAATAATCCAGCTTCTTCCGCTTCTCTTTTGGAATATGAACAAATGCTAAACAGCCAAATACTCTCAGATACTTGATTGTTGGGTTTGTACCCAGGCCGTACCAAGCCTCAAATGGAGTTTTCCCAACTACTGACCTTGTCGGCATACGATTCTTCAAATAAACTGCAGGCTCGACTGTAAAAACCCAGTACTTCATCGAGAACCCAGCATCCTCGAGTATACTCTACGTACGACCGCAAATGGTCCGATTTGCTCTCTCAACTACTCCATTAGATTGAGGCGTATATGGCGTTGTAGTTTCCTTGATGATGCTCTCCTTCTTTAGGTATCCAGTGAACTTCTTTGCAGTGAACTCTCCTTTGCCATCGGTTCGGAACTTCTTGACTTTGTGTTTCGAATGTGTCTTTTCAGCAAGTGCAACCCATTCCTTGATCTTCATTAAGACTTCCGACTTGTGAGCTTGAATGAAACAGGTAGTTCACCTCATGTAGTCGTCAATGAAAAGAAGCATGTACCGACCTCCTCCAATTGCAGTTTCGACTGGACCGCAAATATCCAAATGAATAAGCTCCAGGGGTGTTGATGCCCTCTTTGTAATGGGTATAAAGGGCTTTCTTGCATTCTTGCCCTTTATGTAGCTGTCGCAATTATATTTCCCTGTGAGCGGTGGCATGTCATCAACCACCTTCGGGGTGATATCCAATGCATTCAGCCCAACATGTGCCAACCGCCTGTGCCAGAGTATGCACCGTGCAGCCGCCGACTTCGTCGGGTGACCAGTAGTCTTAAGCGCTATCATGCAGCTCTCCGCTGCTGCAGCGCTATCGACCGTGATCTCCTTGGACTCCTCCATGATGCGATCCAGGACAAATAAACCTCCGACCTGTGGAGTGGTTGCAACCAACTTTCTTTGTCGATTGTAAAGATTCAGATCATAGTCATTGACCAACTCAACTCTCACATCCTTGTCCATGATTGTCGATTGTGAAATGAGGTTGAACAATCCAGAATAATGCATCATATACCGCAGGACTATGTTTACCGATTGACCACCTGGCAGATGGCTTTTCATGATGACTTATCCATATCCCGTGGCTTTTGATAGTACTCCATTGAAATCCCTGACCAGCTTGCTTCCCAAAGCATATGCAGTATATTTGGAACATTGCGAACCTTGTCCACAAATGTACGAAGTGCAGCCACCATCGATGTACCAATCATAAGCGATCATTGGCACGTCCGGGCCAGGACTTGCAGCTATTCAAAAGTTGTCAACAGTTGTTGTTGACGCGGCTGCGGCAGCGACAGCGGTATCTTCCATTTTCTCTGACCAAGGCTTCGATGCAGCTTTCTCTCCGTGGATCTTGCTTGAGTACTCCCTGACGATATGGCTTTTATTTTGACAATCGTCACAGGTCGTTTGGTTAAGACCTGATTGCTTATCCTTCTTGTCATCAGAATTGCTGTTTTCTTAGTTGTCCTTGCCCTTGCCCTTGCCCTTACCCTTGCCCTTGCCCTTGCCCCTGTCCTTGCCTTTTTTTGCAAAGAGTAGGGTATCAGATCCAAGGCCCTTCTCCTGCTTGTACTTTTCCTCACGCTCTAGTATCTTGGTGATGACTTTACTAGGCCACATGGTATCCTCGGCATCCTCATCCTCCATAACTTCGAGGAAGATCTTCCAATCATCGTTGTTCGGGATGCCATACAGGAGGTAGAAGATGTATTCGCCATGAGGTATAACTGTCACCTTATTGCACTGCCTCACAGCTGGCTTGCCGACATCTTTCACATTGTCTGATACCTCGTCTGCATCAACACATAAGTCTCAATCCTGAACTAGTCTATCGATACAAAGCGTATAGGTTGTAACGTCTCCACCATCCTTTAACTTTCCTTGCAAAAGTTCTCTCCGAATGTGGAACTTCGACCTCTTGACTTTCCAATTGCAGTCAACCGCGAGTTGTTCTCATAACTCCTTGGCATCCTTGACCTTCATATACTCGAGCTGGAGTCTCTTCTCCATCGGTAGCAGGAGGGTCGATCTAGCAGTGCCATACTTGTCGACATAAGATTCCATCAGCGTCGCATGTGTAAGTCCCTCTGAGGCAGATGCATTCTCTGCAACAGCCTCTGGCTTCTTCAGGTCACCAGTAACAATTCTGAGAACGTATTTGCTCTCTAACAGGAGCTCAACTTGTCCGGACCATTTGTGGTAGTTAGCTCTGTCGAACTTGCCAATGTTCATGATGAGATTGCTGGCTGACATCTTGGTACGTCGGATGTCCAAACTCCTTAAACCTTGGATTCAACTGTTTGTCGTTAAAGTTTGTCGATGCTGAGAAGGCGGTGTCAGTTACTCTTTACTTTGAGTTAAATAGACCGATGTCTATCAGCCGCCGACTGGCTAGGCTACGGTGGTATGAGGGGGAGGGGATTATGCTTAGCTGCTCTCCTCCACTGAAGTTTGTCAAAGTACGTCTCGACGAATCTCCCTTCTACGCTTTGATAGATACATTAATTAAATGTGCAAGGGTTCATAACCTGTGGGACGGTGACATGTGGTCAGTTACTGGCACAGTGGTCAAGGGAGGTCTAAAACGTGGTGTGTATTGTAAAGGTCTAGAAGGTATTGAGCTAAAGAACAAAGAAGCTCCTCTATAAGTAGGAAGGTTGTGCAGATCTACGAGCTGCTCTATGCCCTATATCAGTCACGCACTTGGGCCCTAAAATGCCCGACACACTCTATTACCCTACAGGTCTTCCATCTACCAAACTATCTCTAGAGTTGGCTGTATAATGCTATAGCTTCAGGCTAAATAGTAATCTTATCGACTTAACAGAGGAACACATATTTGATTATTACTAGTTTATTGTATCTATTAACTAGATGAATCTATCTCAACATGATCAGTATTGGATGTTCAGAATGTTCATTAGACTTTTCATTCTGACTCCAAATCAATTGGCTAAAACAATAGCAAGTATCATTCAAGATACTTATATCAATAAATTCTAGACTGCAAGGAACGCAATCATCCTTCATATGTCACACTGTGAGCTACTATTTATCTCACTCAGTGCCAAGACTTGTGAACAATGAGGAACATTGAGATGTACTTTGTAGGAATATATAAAAAGTTAGAAAAACAATTTCTATGGCTGAATTTTAGGAATTGAACGAATGTGGCAATAATCAGATATATATAAGCTAAGGATACTTAATAACAGAGTATATATTAGATCATACCATGTGGATTAGTTCTATTACTGTTGGAAGTGAATTCTCATGTTTCGTCCAAGTATGAATGCAACAGTTAGATTTCAAAACTATTTGCATCAAGTCATAGAGAATATAATAGATTGATCTGTTTTTGTTTGAGGTAGTACTTCTATCCAACTTGAAAAACATAAATGATAGTATCAATACTGAATGAACAGCTGCAGTTGGTACTGAATATAACTTCTTGGAAGGTACTTGAGAAGAAAGACTAAGAGAATGTCATCCTAAAGGCTTTTGTGGAATGGATTAAATCTTCATTGAAAAGAAGAAATAGTTACTATGTTATGAAGGATCCAGTATGACTTCATTCAAAAAGGTTTCTGCAAATGTAATGATTTGAGATTTCTGTTAGTGCTGTGTACATTTAATTTGAATATTACCTGATGAATAAATTTGAACTTAAAACTTCAGAGTTGGAGTAGGATAATAAATAAAAGCTTGATTATTCTTTGAAATCTGCTAGACTAGAGTAGCAAGGAAGAACTTATTATATCAATCTACATAACTTTATAATAATTGTTTTTGAATAGATTGAAGTTCTCAAGTTTCCAAAATCTAAACTTGGTTTGTCAACATTCATATATATTGTATCAGTATTAATTAGTCTTTTGCATACTTGGCTATACAGGATCTGCTCATGTACTCAGAGCTGGCTGAGCAGAAAATCTGCAAATCACCTTGGTCTGATTTGATTTGTGGGTCATTATCTGAACACAAATGTGATGTGTGTACAAACTGTACAGAATACATTGCTCTTTCGGCTTCTGAGCATAGAATATAAATTTTTTCAATATTGGTGGATTTGAATCGAATAAACATTGATATTCCATTAATTTCACATGATTTGCTAAAGCAACATCACCAATTTCTGAGATATTGTAATTTTTATAATAGCGAATAAATACACAACACATTCTACATGGTTTGAATGTATATTACACTGTGATCAAATTAGAACTTGTGAAAATAATTGGACAGATTGTTTGGTGTTTGTTTGTACAATGTCTAGTGTACAAAAGACAAACACCTTTTTTCCCAATTTACAGTTACATAGAAATCAGGATATCATTGCTGAAGTTATCTTATCGTATTATTGGAGATGCAGTGTCAGGTTTTTCTTGTTTCATATTGTTCAGGTTATTATGTATATATATTGTAAATGAAACAGTTTGTCTACACTCCCCCTATTCAAGTCACATACTGCCAGCTTGGCATGAAATTCCCTGACTGTTGGCCCAATGAAGTCTGCAAACATTATTCTGATCACAAGATGATATGTTTAAGAACTGTACAGAATTTATCATTCCTTCACCTTCCGATCTCAAACCCACAATTCCTTTATTAATAGCAGAACAACTTTAACAGAACACTGAATTTTGCTTAATATCACATATTGTTCTCAAGTAACTTTGCCGATTTTGAAGATATTTTAATTCTGTAACTGGCAGATCAAGGAACAATCAATTCCACACAGTACATATATACATTTTCATGTGGTTGGATAAGAACTTGGGGTCCTATTCTGACTGACCTTTTAATATTGTTGTCAGTATAACTCAGCAAACAAAATACAAACATTTGTGTTTCCAATATATTTGCCTGTAATAAAATTTAAGAGTTGAATAGCAGAGAAGATAAGCAATTCATTTGAATAAATAGTCTATGGAAAGAGGGAGTTACAAGGTAAAAGTGAAAAATATAAAAATATACTAGAAAAATGATATAGGCAGAGAGTACTGGATGAGGATTTGATATGGATGTACTGGATGAAATATTTCAAAACAGAGTACTTGACAGTGAGTAAAAGATTTGTGAAGTCAGTTCTGAATATTAAACTTATACACAGACAACATGATGATAACAATCAATATCAAATTTTAAACCTGACAATCATGGTTTTGGAATTCAAGTACTTTAGCTATATGAATAGATAGTCAAAATCCTGACCTAATTCATAGTGTATGAATCATTGTTTAACATTTATTAGGGTATGAATATGGTCTATTGCAGATAAATCTCATGTTATTTCCAGCTGTAAATATAATAGTTCAGGCCTTAAATTGTGATACTCTGTAATATAAGGTTCTGAATGATATTGTCTGATAGAGTTAACATATAATATCTATCATTATGTATAAGTACTGTATATGTAAATCTTTTAAATCAAGGTTTATAGTAGTAGCAATTCTTTAGGTACAAATTATGCAAGGATAAAGCTGTTTGGTAAGGATTATAGTATATAAGAAAATTGTCATTTTCATTCTGAAGTCAGTACGATTATTCAATACTTTTGCAATTGTTGCTTGACTTTCCATAAGTATTCAAAACTTTGACATTTCTACTAGGAGACTCTTGCAGTATTCAGGAATCTCTTTCAGTGAATTTCAAAAGATGTTCCAAATTTGAAAGATATCTCGAGTAGATGACAATATCGATTAAAAGAAAAATGAAATTTTCAAAATGAAAGAAATTGTGTTTCACTACTATAGCAAAAGAAATACTGGATATTAAAGTTATCATAAATCAAATGTTGATACTTGTACATATGAAATACAATCTAAGTACATTATGTTAGTTCAATGCAAATGATACTGAAAATAGTTCTGGCAGGTTTGAATAAACCTTGGAGTTAAATGTTTATGAGACTCAGTGAGATGAGATCTAAAAGTACTATGCAATCTATCTGACCAGGATATCTTTCAAATTATCTTCAACAAAGCTGGAGATTTTCTGATAAGAATAATATAAACTCTAGAGACAATTACAATTCAGTGAATATATATTAAGTGTCCAAGTTGAAGAATATTAAAATGAACTTTCAAGTCTAGTATTGAGATTGAATATTGAATTCAATCACCAATAAGATTAGAAAAACGGAAAATAGAACGTTGGTAATTACCATATAAACAGTATATTTCTAGATGATATGATACCAATATCGTTATAGTATAGTAACAATCATACTAGTATTGAAAGAATTGAAATTCAGTGGAGTATAGTGAGTATCAGAACTGTGAAGAATCTAGCACTGAATTATAATGGTCAATTTGGAAGTTACATATCGAATGCAGTTCCCATAGATATCAGACAGATGGAAAACAGGAGTAGTCTGCCTACCTTTTGATCAGAATATCTACAGAAGGAATTGTTTTAATATGATGAGGATGATGACATCAATCTAGAGACAATTGAAATCTTGTACGAGTATACTTGTAGTTTAGCCTTATAGTCTCTATAGCTTGTTAGGATTGGAGTCAATTGACTTGGTTTCTTTCTTTATTGATCTAACCTGTAAGGTGTGCTCAAAATGGAGATCCTCTATATCTCCTATACAATTCAACTGCACTCATTGTAATACAACTTTATTCTCATTTTATAGACAGCTATCATCCTTTTTAAAGTCAAGTTGAATTTCAGTCTGAAGCTCAAGCTCAAGTACATGCTCAGATGAAGGATATCATATAGGCTGTATAAATTGAATTTATATTCTACAACCTAGAAACTTCTTTCAAATCTCAACTGGCAAGGTTGATACTTCTGATCCAATTGGGGTAAATATATATGTGAAGGTTCTAATAGGTCCAGAAATTATCAACTTGTAATATTTACTCTATGAATCTTTAGTATTATTGAAAATTTTGTTATTTCTTTCTGGAATCTTCATAAGTATTTTGAACTTTAATATTTTACTTTTACATTTTCTTAAATATATTTCCATAGAATGTAACAAATACAAAATGTTCATAATAGGTTAAAACATTATTTGAAGAAATAAAATAAAAATAAAAATAAAAATAAATTTTATTTTGCTAATAACAAATTAAGTAGTTGGAATTTTGATGTCTGAATGATAATTGAAAGACTGATAGGAAATGTCAGGATACTTGTTATGGATTTAAGGGAATATGTTATTCTAATATTGAATCGTTCAGATTGATATTCACTTCTTCAGAACATAAAGACATCTCTCATGCAATTCAGTCAACTTGTGCTTAAAGATTGCAGCTAGTACAGATATGGTATATTTACCTTATTTCTATTTTTTGATCTCTCTTTGTTATCGAAAAAATGCAGGTGCATCTCTTTGGTGGCAAGTATCTTTTTGTGATTCATATATATCATTTTTCATTCTACCTGGATATCAATTTGTGGCATATAGACTTTAGTTTGATTGCTAAAGATTTGAGACTCTGCTAGATTTTTGTATACTCAACATAGATATTGATATGTGAACATATCAACTGGATAATATGTACAATATATTTGAAGTAGATCTTGCATAGGATGGTGAAGAGAAAAATTCAGAACATATTGTGACTAATAGAGATAAAAGGTATAGAGGGTGACTTTTAAATATACAGTTCATAGATATTGGAACTAGAAAGATACTGGTAATTTCAGACAAAGAGCTTTTAATATATAGATGAATGTCATAGCTATCATCCATTCTACAGTAGTTCAAAAATCACTCTATAGAATTCTGTCAAGTTTTCTAGTCTGATTAAAAACGATCCAAACAAAGATAATTCTTGTCAGTCTAAATTTACTAACTTGGTAAGTTATGTAAGTATACTTTGTGCTGCTTGGAATAATAGTAAACAAAGCTATCACTGATGATAATTTATATTCTAGGATAAAATATTTCTTTGGTTCTGAGAGGTCATGACATACATTAACTGTGTATTTGGAGTCTATGTTCCTAGCTACTTCTATATTGGATACCATCATCTCATCTTCACTTGTGGTCATACCTCCATCCACTTTATACTTCCCGACTGTATCTCACCCTTATCTAATATCCTGTTAACTACTGATAACTTTTAAAACATTCAATATTACATTAACAAAATTTTATTTCTGTTTGAATATACTCAGTCTGAACTATGTTGAAAGGTCTTGCTATGAAGTAAATCTTATAGTAGAATCATATGAAATACATTTCTGACCATAAAATCGCAATCAGTTCAAACAATATATAGGAGATGAGGATTACAATGGTCAGCATGATTTCTACTGAAATTGATATGTATAATCATAACAAAGTCTAGCTTCTAATTATCCACTTCTAGTGATAGTATTGAATCACCATGACAGGCCAATAGTACTATACAATTGAAATCCCATTCAATTTCTTGTTAAACACATTTTCTACAATATATTTTCAAATTCCATACACCAATACTACTAATTTCATGATCTCAGTTCTTATCTATATGTTAATATATCAAAATCTAAACTATTACATATTATCATATTCTTATACAAGATTTCTATCCATATCAATTTATTTTTATTTCAATCATTCCTTCTACTATGTATTGGATTGGTCACATATAGCTTTATTTTTCATATCAACTCAGCCTACCATAATCACAAATTATTACTTTAGCTCGACTGCACAACTATGAAATGAATCAAATTAATATACTTCAAATGCTATTACCTGTTATCACAATCAATTTATATCCATAATATGACCAACCATTCAGACAAATCAGAAATAACTCCTCATGCAATTGAACAATATGTTCAACAATTATGATATAATGCAGCCAACCTGGTTATTTTATTTCCAGATCTAAACCTGATTGGATCTATGTAAAGGCTGTTAATGATGATAACTCTCAAGATAAGTACTAGAACAATGATCCCTTTGAGGGAGTACTTTAAAAAAAATTTCAAATCAAAAATTGAATGTAAGGTTTGATACCATGATATCAGATATCAGATCTCATCAGATTGGAACATATTGATAGCAAAAACCTGCATGAGGAGTTATATTCTGACTCTGATAAACCAGTTCACATTGTTTTATAGCACCATAATAATATACTGATATATCTTGTTTATTCCTTCCATTCATTGGACAACAATACTAAACTTCCTGTAGTCTATGAGATATAATCGCCGAAATGCATTGGGAAAATACCAGGTCGCATCAAGGCTATGCGTAGGTCTAGGGTGCATCGGACACTTCAATCGAAACCTTTTGAGCCTTGTCATTGAGTCATACTGCATGTGTATATACACAACCCCTTGTGTTGTGTTTGTACCAGCTGGTGCAGTCTTCCTTACTGACGCATGTATACAGTGAATATTATTCCTACTGATGCAGCCTGTAATAAAGCATATTTTGGTATACTATACCACTTGGCCAAAAGGCAACTATGACACTACTTGTGACATCCAACAACCTCTTATAACTGGTACTTCCTCTGTGACCTTTACACAGCTATGCAGTGTGCACTCCTGTTGATCCACAACACTACTTATGTGATGTCTGAGTACAATGTATACCATAACATAATGTAATGTCCAGAGCATGTGACTTTTATATGATACCCTACATTGCATTTACATCTCAGGTGATGGATACAGTGCAGTGATGTTACTGTAGACGATGTTTGATATTATACTCTAATATATACACTTTGCCCATTCTAAACACCATGTTATACTTCTCAGCCTGCTTAAAGTACATCTTCTAAACTACTCTTTCCTTTGCAGTCATCCATCAACTCCGACTCTACATCATCGTACTCAACTTCATTCTCATTCTCATTCTCATTCCCCATCTCATCCTCATCCTCATCCGCCGCATTCTCAACCATATGATCATCCAGCTGGAGATCACGATGTGACTGGGTCTGACTTCTGGCACTATATATGTCATCATGGTCGTTGTCGCTATCAATGTGACCATTGTCAATTCCATCCTAAGCATAGTATAAGAAATGGTTAGCAATGGGAATGAGGATCGCAGAAATGATCAGAGTCTCAATATTCGACTCCATCATCAGGGCTTCTATCGAAGTCCTGATTAATACCACTCGATGAGGCTTGCCAATGGATGGTATATTATTGCTTCCTTTCTAATGTAGAATGAGGTTGTTGAGAGCTATCCTTATGGGCATGATTACTTCTGTATCAATGGAGATGGGAGATCGTTCAACATATTCATAAGATCAGTATAACTCTCTGCAAAATGTTAGAGCAATTGTATGCATTGTGAACATCATACAGTCATACTTACCACTGTCATTTAATTGATTGAATTAGTACTCCCACTCAGACCTGTTACGCTGAATTTCGAAGTTATTGATCTTAACTCTTGTTTGAGCTAAACCTACATTCCTTTTCCACTCTGTCAGTGTGTGAAGCAATACCGTACATATTAACACAAACAGTGCCGGTGGTGTCTGTTCCTGAATCCAGTCATGGAAGCCCTCCTAATGCCTGCTACATTTGCGTATTGGTTGGAAGAAATATATATATACAAATCGTTGAATCTCCTTGGTACTAAAGTAGCTAGCTTATTGCTGGTGGTGTTAGCGATGCTAGATATTGCAGACAGACCTCACATCAAGTTTGTGTGTACAATCACATTGGCGCACAAGAATGTAAAATATGAGAGAATTACGTCAATATCTATGCAGCACTCCTCATCTTCGAAACAGTGTAAGTTCTATAGTCCCCCTATACACTCATGGACCTTCTTGATTATGTGTGATCTGACTGCATTGCAACTGATTTTGCTCTGATATAGGGCCGGTTAGTCAGTAAGAATGCAATTCTAAGAGATACCTAACTATCTTGAGATACTCTTTCTGACGTTCCAGGAAGCTAATATTGACTCCTTCCTACCTGCATGCCTTTGGCCAGAAATGGTCCACTAACTTTGAATTGCAACCGATATATTAGTTGGTATCTACCAGTCTCGGAATCGTATAAGCTCTCCACCGAAAATCTGCTTTTGTTGGAAATTGTCTGTCACTCACCAGTTACTTTTCCATCATTCAACGTATTGTTTTCAATATAGCAGCAACTCAATGGTCACCTGATTCGACGACAGTTTCACTGCTACATCGTTTACTGCAGACTAACAGACTGAATATTATCCTCCGCAGAGGCGATAGGATGAGTTGTCAAGCCGATGATAATGGGTGATAGACTCTGAAGGTGACAAAGATTCATCGCTAAACAAATACTGACATTGGAAACAATACTGGATGATGACAGCCTCGAATTGGAGGTTTGATTCAGACGGGACAGAGATGGTTTCAGGACTGGATTTCGCACATATACAATTAGTGTAGATGCTGAGATGTCTAGAGTAGTTGAAATCAAACCTTCGGTACGTGAGGCTGTAGCCTTCGTCCGATTTCACTTCTGCTTGTCAGACTGCAAAGTGAGTTTACTCTTGTGACCGTTCGTGGTATGTGGCATTGAGGTGCCATGAGTGGCCAGTGCTGCTATTGGAATTGAGGATATGGCCTTGTGCTGTGTTATTGATCTTCGGATCATTTTCAAAAGACAGGAATGGCAGACAGGTACAAATAGAGTGCAGTTGCAGTGGATAGAGTTGTAATTTCGAGTTCACGATGTATGTAAAGAGTAATGCAGTGTGGAAATAGACTCACACATCGCTGAGCATTAGACCTAAAATATTTTCAGATAAAGCGCGATATTGACACTGTTTCGTATTAGCTTGACATGAAAGTATCACTTACGATGAGTCAATCAAACATCTGTATCCTCCAATCCAATCGCAACCCATCATACCAAATACAATAATCCCAAGAAAAGCCAAATGTGACTAAGAATGACTCTGGAAAATGCAAATATGAGTCCACCCGACCCAAAGAGGATTTTGTAATAACCCTATCTAATTCAACTCCAAATGCGAACCTAATATGTGTGGCAGTATGCAAGTCATTTGCAGTACTGTTGGACGTACAGATAACTATCACTTAAATTGCTGACCTATTCATGGTGCAGTTAAATGCGATACATTGAGCTGTGTGAAGCTTATACTGGCATTGATATCTTGGTACGCACCAATTGCCAACGACTCCAATGACTTGTCAATATCAATCAATACCGACGAAACATCACATATTATCTCTTCCTCCACCAAAACCTCTGCTCCATGTGACCTTGCCTCCCACTGTTGCTGTAACTCCACTATTATTCACTACATCACATCCACGATTTGTGTTGTATCTACCATTCGTACAATCCTGGCATCTTGGGGAGAGGTATACTTGAGGTGGTAAGTAGCAGTTACTTCCAGTTGTGTCATTGCCGAGTGGTTTATTGCAACGAATCAGAGAGCAGGCGTCGGTCTCTCAGCCAATTCAGAGGCAACAGTTGTTCCCGGTTGAGATGATCATGGTTGTCGTGGTGGTGGTGGTAGTGGTGATGGTGGTGGTCATGGAGTAGCTCTTGTAATCCTTGGAGGTGCAACTGCCATTGCCTTTAGAACAGCCAAAACGATGAGAGGGTTGTAAGCTGTAAAGTCACTGAAAGTGCCCTCAGAGTCATTGCTATTGAGTCAAGTTGGAGTCTATGGCTGCAGAGCGGTTTCACCGGACATGACTAGACATTCAACAATACATCCAATATCTTTGACCGGACATAGGTGTCTCACAGTACGGTGTATAGCCTTTGCGATAAGCTTCTCAACTTGTGAGAGATGTCATGTGTTGAAGTTGTGGTGAAAGAAGATGTCATCCCAAAGGTCGTAGCTTTCTGGGCCATAGCTTTCAGGTTCGACAATGCAAACCCTGAAGGGTTATATAACTGTTGGGCTGGTAGGAATAGTATTGGTAGATATCTCATCGAGTTTTCGTTTCTTGTAGAGGGAAGAGGATATGATGGTCGATAGCGTTGCATGTTTGTGGGTGGGTGGCTACAGATTCAGTATCCCAAGATATCAGATATCTTTCTTGGCAAGATCATTGCCACGTTTGGAGTTGTGGCAGTAATCAGAGTCGTTGGAGTCATCATAGTTGGGGTCGGTATCGGCATCGGTAGATAAAGGTGGGTTTGTTTTGTGATATTGGTTCATTTGCACCAGTGCTTTATCGAAACAGTCTCAGAGAAACATCCAGAATCCATTCTCCCATTCCATGTATCATGGTTCAGTCGATGTCCGATGCTTCCATATCCCCTGAAACTGTTCAAAGTGCCTTGTAGTGAGTGACTGGATTCAAAACAAGCATATCATATATCAGATCAACCATGCCATCATCTGTGGCACCATCAATGGCATACATCCGAATAAGGCTCCGAATTTGCTTGGCCATGAACTGATTCGCAAAATCATCTAGGGGGAGATTGTCGTTAATTGCATCGGTTGTGGAGGGGGTGGATGTGATCTTTTTGGCTTGCATTGGAACGTTCTCAGCTGAATATAAGATATTTGAGGGGTCGGTCAGGGTTAGGGTTAATGTGTCAAAAAATGACAATGAGAGTGGAAAATATGTAAAGATGCAGTAGATATAGATGATGGAGAAGGATCGAAATGGAGGGAGAGTATGGCTGTATACATTCCATGTAGAATGGGCCATCAAGATTTTGATATCGTGTGGAACGGCTTGCAATAGAGTTCAAACCGTTGGTGATATCAAACATTGCACTTGAAATAGAGCTTTCCTGATTGTGAGCCACCATCAGTACTTCTCTTCCAGCCTAAAAGTGACACCCAATATTTTATATGACTCTGAGAGTTGTTTGAACTACTTCTTGAGTATGAGACACACTTGTTATGTGAATGTTGGGTCAAAGAGTTGAAGTCTGTCAGTTTAGGTTCCTACCATATGGTAGTGACAACAAGTTCCAATACAATGATGCAGTGTGGTGATATAAACAGTCAGAACCTGCCATATGAAATAAAAGAAGTGTTATCGGTATCTCTGGCAGTACATAGGCCTCCCCAGGTACCACCTATTGACTTTGTGCAGTGGTGTCATGAACTCTGAACTCATATCTTGGCATACACAATGAGTCATATCAAATGTTTTTGTATGTATTTTGTATCATCCATCCAGTCAAATATCAAAAACGTAATTAAACAAGCAAGTGCATGGATTCGTGCATACATTTGCATTACTATTAGTATCAAATAAGGCTGTAGATGTGGCTACATCATGACAAACTGTATCTGCAGTAGACTTTCCCTGATCGTGGCATTTCATATACAGCTCTGTGAATTCTGTACATTATGCGACTCAATTCTACTATCCCTGCAAGGCAATGATTTATGGATTGCAACACTCACAATATTCTGCCCACTGCATATACCGCCCTCAGAATCGTCAACACCACATGCACCATAGCTCCCATTAAAACTTTGAATCTTTTCTGCCCTATTTGCTTGAAACCTTACAAGTCTGACCTATTGTAATTGCGGCTGGGTAACCGTCTATCTGCTCAGTATATAGTCAGCTGGTGTAAGTACCCTTGCACACCATTGATAGCCTTACCTATTGAACCTATCATATTCTCAAATCTACGTGTACAACCGTATCTACACTCATATCTATATTTACAAGGATGAATGCCTTTATACAGTTATCAATCTTTAGTAATTAGGTACAATTCGCTCACAGGATTTCGTGAATTACCCCTTTTCGACGTGTTAGTACTCGCGATCTACCATCGGGAAATGCTACACATCGACAGAGTCGTCTTATTCCTAGGCGGGATGAACCACTCCTTTGTCTTATCTAGCAGGATAGTCATCTACTTGGTTCCATTCCTAGGCGGGATGGACCTCTCCTTGTTCTTATCTAGTGGAATGGACGTCTACTTGGTTGCATTCCTAGACAGAATGGTCCTCCCCTTCATCTTACCCAGTGGGATGGACGTCTACTTGGTTGTATTTCTAGGCGGGATGGACCTCTCCTTCATTTTATCCAGCAGGATGGACGTCTATTTGGCTGCCAAAATAACTGCCGGTGGAAGGACCACCGGAGGTGGCGGCGGCAGCGGCTCTTGATATCCAAGCTGCGAAGCCAGCTTGGCATCTGGGATGAACCAGCATTCATCGCAACCTCGAACCTCGATGGTAGCGAATTGATGTCTGCAAGAAAAAGGAGAAAGACTACCAAGGGTACAAGCATTGCGAGAGCTACGCTAACTTGATTGATTACATTGTAAGTTTGATCTTCTCTTGAATGCTCATGAATTAGATAATCGACGAATGACATATGATTGGTGACGAGAACTTGGCATCGGTCAATGACTTCTGATGCGATATCAATTCACACCTCCGAGCATGCACAATGAAAGCTACGGTATGCCGAGGACTTGGATATGAAGATATGGAGATATGGAGGTTACTGGGGTCAATTGGACATTTCCTTCTCTTTTCTTCATATTTGATCTTGGCACGGTACAAATGGCATCGGCACGGATTTTATTACCAACCACTGGAGGTGGATTTTCTCTGTGCGCCGGATCCACCGAAAGGTCACCCCTTGAGTGGTACCTATCGAAAGCGTGATTTATCATGACGTATGAGGGTATATGAGCTTGGATTGTTTCTTCTTCTCTTCATGTATGGGTATGCAGCCCAGAAGGTCTGCAGATAAAGAGGTAGATGATGTAATGGCAGCCGAGTAACCGTCCATCTGGCCAGTATATAGTCAGCTCATGCGAGTACCCTTGCATGCCATCGATAACCTTACCTATTGAACCTATCTTATTCTCGAATCCACGTGTGCAACCATATCTACACTCATATCTATATGTATGAAGATGTATGCCTTTACACCTATATATCCACAAATTTATCGGCAGCGACTATCTTTGATATTGCATCCAACTTTCTGATCTGAAGACAAACTCCAAATCCCCTGAATATATTCGAAAAAACTCTCTACCATGCGTCGACGATATTAACTGTGGGTTTCATATCAACCATGACAATGTTAATGATTCTGACACCTTTCCTCTATTGTACATGTCTCCTTCTCCAGAACCAGATGAACTTGACTCAAAAAGCTTTTCATATCATGATGAGGGAGCAGCTGTCACATACATTCCGACCAATGAAGACCACAATACAGTGTACAATTCTGAGCAGTGCTTAGACAACCTCTTCCATCGGTTGAATACTGCGGAGGAGTACAATGTTGCACAGCTGATCACATCGAAAGGGCTTCCTGTCAATGTCATCCATGACTTGCTGAAGCAAAACTGCAGCCTTGAAGAGTGTGTGTGTAATTCTCCGAAATCGAATAACAACCTCTGACAGAAAATTCATGTGATGGAAGAAGGACTTGGCCATGACTCCTGAAAGAAAGCTAAGTTCCAGATGGCATTGAATGTGCAGTATCCAGATGCAATTGAGTGTTGGTATTCTGACCTTATAGAGTATGCAAAATGGTTACTACAGCAGCCAGCATACGAGAAACATCTAACATACACTCCGAACTGTTGCCTCAATGATGCTGGGCACCATGTTTTGAACAAGATGGATACTGGCAACTGGTGGTGGGATAAGCAGGTAAGCTTCCTTTTTATACCTTTTATAATACTCTATACCCTTTACAATACTCATAATTGTATAGAAAACACAACCTTGATACCCTGGTACCGATGATATTCATGTCTGATGGCACCCACCTCATCAGTTTCCCTGGTGACAAGAAGGTATGGTTGAAATATATGAAGATCAGCAACCTATCTGCAGCGGCCAAGATCAGGTACACAGTGTACAGAGTGTTGTTTGTCACCCCTTGTCCCATTCCCGTCAGGATATAAGATGTCTCCCTCAAAAGAAGAAATGTTCAGAGAGAGATTAACCGAATGGTCTCTCAGAACATGCTGCAGCATTTGTTGCAACTCCGACTCAATTGTGAGACCCACACTTTCTATGATCGATATACCGATGGCAACTTCAGGTAATGTTATTCGAAACTTACTCTATGGATGGCCGATTGCCCAAAGCACTGAGGCCTTCACAACATCAAGAATGGTGTATGCTATTGGTGTAAATATCCCTTGCAAGAAATGGAAAATCAACCCTGCTGACATGAGCGACCCAATCTTCCAAATCATAATAAGTATGGTATAGTTCCAGATTCATATACACCACTATGTATCACCGATATCAAATGCCACGATGTCAAGCTAGGCTTCAATATCTTGTGGTATTTCGATTGTATTACAACTCACAAGCAATCTTCCCAAGCCTGATCTACTTCATACGATGCAAATTGGAATATTGAATCACCTCCTAATATGACTTAACAAATTTGTAAGGAGTATAAGTGGCTTCATAGGTTCAATGATATTTGGCTCTCGGTACCTACATACCTTGATGAGATGAAGCCAAGATGTGCATATCAGGAGTTTTCACTTTAGAATGCAGGAGACATCAAGACGATGACACAATTCTTGGTGGGTGTCAAAAGTATTGCTCTGCGGGACTTAAGCTCCTATGAGCGCAGTGACTTTGACCGTATAGTTGAGTGCTTTCCCTCTCTTATTGAGTTCAAGTTCTATTGGCAGCATGACCCTCATAATGATGACACCCTGGACCTCATGGAAAATATTCTACATCACGTTCTCGATTTGAATGATGTGTTTCAACAATTAATGTCTAGCAAAAGACTTGCATTAGAGGCCAAAGAGAGACGTACAGAATTCTGCACCAAGTGAAATATCGATTTGAATTCCGAGGAAAACAAGATGAAAATGGCAGCCTTTGCACATTTCATTCTCGAAGTCTGAAAAGGTATTATCAATGCAGAAATCGCCCAATACATTGAAGAGGGTAGTGATTTCAACTTTCCCATGATACATCGCATGCAGCACTTCCAACAGCAGATACAATGGTAGAGGTATACTCAGACAGTTGTCGATGAAGGTCAGAGAAAGTTCTTATCAGAAGGAGATTAAGGATGGATTTAATGCCTCCAACAAAACAGGTGATTACTATATTGAGATAATTAACCACTACGGTCGGAGTGATGTATTTGCAGTCAGAAAGTATAATCGCGAAGCATGAAAGCTTAAACAAGCTGCTCCACAGAAGCTGATGGAAACGACCACAAAGGTGACTACCCATGTGACAGCGGAAGAAACCACTACTAGTAGATATCGTTTATTGATGTTCATATCACCGCAGCAGCAAAAAGGAAGTGAGAAAGTCAAGGACATTCAAGGTCTTTTGAAAACAATCAGTAACGACGTCCTCCGAAATGGTCCATACAATACCACCTGTCATTTGTTACACTCCAAGCAGGTTAATATCAATTCGGATAGTCTCCTAAGCTGTGTGCCACAATTTACCATGGATAGAAGGTAGAATCACACAACATGAATGATGAGCGCATCATTTAGAAGTTCAGATGAACTGGATATAAACGATAGTATTCTGGGACTGTCCGTTATGAACTCGTATGGGATTAATACTTCGCAACGTAAGGAGAGGCAGGAGCCATCTCACAAGGTACTGCAGAGATATGTACCGTACTGTATAGTTTATCTATTCAAGTTGCAAGTCATCCATTAGTGTGGCAACAATACCTGTTGGCTAGCATATGTTGAAGTAACGAAGCCTGCCAATGGTGGAATGCTGGAAAGTACATCGCAGCTAGTCAGGATATTGAAACCATCTTCTGGAGGTGCATATGCAGTTATTAGTGCAGGAAATATTGTCGATGCGTCTCACTTAATTCCAGAGGAGTGAATTTCGTCGAAGTCAGAGAATAAAAGATGGATAGTCAGTAGTCATATAGACCTGACAACTGATAATGATAATTATTATATGCTGGAGGATGAGTTGAATACAGTGGCGAACAGGGTATAAATGGTCTTTAGAACTGTAATTAGGCTTAATAAACATTACATTGTCATAGGCAGACCTTCAAGTTGCTTGTGTCCAGCCAAGACATAGATGCAAAAAAAGTAGTTGGCTGCTACTATCGTCTGATCGCACTTCTTTATGGAAAACAGCTCAGAGAGATAAACAGTCCAAATAGTATAATATGCAGTGCATAGCATGGTGTTATATGCTGTACATTACATTGTCATTACAATACCCAGCGTAGTATTTCCACCAAGTACCAAGTACTATGCTATTGTACTGGCCAGTCGAAGAACACAATATATCAAGTGTCCTATGGTGCTGTGCAGTGTAATATGCGACCTTGTGAATACCTGATATCAAGAGTTGTTTTTGCAGTCTCTCACATTGTATCGTCGCGGACTTACATATTACCCTGCCTTTCGATATTACCGGTGCTCCAAGTATACTACCATCTTTCGGGTGTGACTAATATGTCCAGGTGCAGTGATTTGTATCTGATAGAACCTACTGATCAGAGTCAACGCTGCGATATACTGGTTATTGGAAATTGATACCACTCCACCACACCATTACCCATTGTTGGTCTGCACCCACAAACTAATTGTAGTCATTATACTCCCAGAAATTGCGGAGATACTCAAGTATATAATTGTTCAAATCACCTATGGAACAGTATTTGATATTATCAGACTTTTAGATCACAATAATATGCACATGACTAACAAAGACTTTAATGTGTATATTGGCTTCCCACAAAGAGGATAGAATATCCACCTGATATCTTGTAATAAGTTAGAACTCAGACACAGTTCAAAAATAATCGACAGCTGACTAAGTTTGATTCTGGCTAAGCTATCTTTGTTGAATTCCACTGGTTTAAATGTTGATATGATCAGGGGTAGCAGGTAGCTATGAATGTTAAGATCAAATACAAATTGCAGGTGACCACCATACCTGCATACAATTTACTGATTGATTGGCTGAAGAAGGCCATGGAGTTGTTGTATGGTATATGTATTCATCTCGAAAGCCCAGATATTATAAATGAATATCTTGTCCAGAAGTATTGTAAAGCTCAAATTGGTTTCTGATATATAGGATCTGGACATGCGACAATAAAAATTGGAACTCTGCTGCAGGAAGAATCATTCATGCTGTACGTCCTTGGAAAATTCGAATATAGTCAGAGTGACAATAGATCAATGTGCAACATCTTATCATGGTTTCGAAAGAAATCACACATTGAATCAATGTTCAATGGGCTACTAAAGAACAGATCAAACTACACCAACCATTCAATCATTACAATTTCAGGTATGAATGAGGTACCTGGCAGGTATACTATTAGAGGCTATTACCGATAATATCTGCTGTGTACTTGATTATACAAAAGTACATATTCATGAAATTGGAGGAATTATACGAATCCGAGAATCTCTCAAGAGCAGCAGCTACGATCAAGATAGGTACATCCTGCAATTATACTAGTTGACTGCTGCAGAGATGGGATACAGGTCACAATGATCTTACCCCTCAGATGGTATTGATGAACGTGTTCAATAAAAGAAATTGTATATGAACGATTGATCAATTTGTTGGAATATGAGGTCAGCAGATCACAGTGCTGGAGAATAACACTGAATTCAATAATCATGACTGCTTCTGATATGTCATGTATCAACTATGATATATCGTTGCCGAATAACACCTGCAGGCTATTCAATTGAACCACAGATTTGAACATTACCCAGTCAGCACCAAGGGGATCAATTGCTTAGATTAGGAGAAAACTGGGAGTCCAGTTGAATATTCGGAACCATGAACTTGCAAGCCAGCTGAAGGAGAGGTCTTGCTGGTTCGCTGCTGGGGCGGCAATGATTCGGAGGTAGACTTGGAGAATTCAGGATCAATTGGATGGTTTCTTCTCTTCTCTTCTATTCTCTTTCTTCTCTTCTATTCTCTTTGTTCTCTTCGTATGGATTTCAGTCCAGTACAAATGGCATCAGCACAGATATTACCACCTACCACTGGAGGTGGATGTTTCGGTCAACTGAATCTGCTGTGAGGCCACCGTGATGGCCCCCTTCTGTCATGAGACCTATGCAGACATATGAAGACATATACAACTAATCTTGCTCTTCTTGAAATATATATATGTCCTTTACCCTATGAGGTCTGCAGATAGATAGGGGGATGGTGTAATGGTGGTGCCAGTTATACTTGGCCTCATCAGTGCACTTGAATCGCAGATGTACTTGGCACACAAGTGCACCTTGCTGTCAAGGTGGAATAAGCGCCCTTCAAATATACTCACCTTCGAAGTACTTTTGGTATGCTAGTGATTATCTTACTTACTTACCTTCTTACTTCTTTATCTACAATTTATATCCTATTTATTTCTCATTCTCATTTGCAACCATATCTATACTTACCTATCCATACAAGGATGTATATCTGTATAACAAAGTTCCACCTCTGCAGAACCTTTTACCATATTCGAATTGAGGAAGATAATGAGGACAAGACAGTATTTTTAATCTGATACAATGCATATGAGTTTAAGGTTTTGCCAATCGGCTTGACCAATACACTGACGACTGTTCAGACATATAACCAATATTGTCTGTGGCCTTTTATTGATGACTTTGCAGTTTATTACCTCCATAAGATCCTAATTTACTCGTCCAATGAGAAGAATCATTTGGAACAAGTAAGCAAATTGCTGCATTAGCTACAAGAGTTCAGACATTACTTCAAGTCAGAAAAGAATCGATTTGAAGATTTGAAGATTGACTTTCTCGGCTCCATTATCTCTGCTGATGGTATCGGCATGGAAATGAATCAGATCACTATAATCAAGCTTGGCCAACTTTCATGTCAGTGTGGGAGGTAAATATTCTCCTCAGTTTCACATACTTCTATCAGAGATTCATCTGGAAATATATACAGCTGACTCTTCCAGATACAGAATTTCTAAAGGAATTCAGGCAACCTCTCTGTTTCCGAGAGACCATGGTGCTGGTCAAACAAACAATAGTACAGAAAGTCAGGACTTCTCAAACCCAAGTAGAAATTGATTCGAAAGATGACTTAGCCTTACAGCAGCTCCAAAAGGATTTTTCTGTTGTACTAATGTGGAAGCATTGTAACTCAGCAACACCAATCATCTTTTGGCAGACGCTACTGGCTTTGAAATTGCACATCCTGAACATGCATGATGGATTTATAACTCTGCAGCCAGTCTATTTTCATTCTCAGAAGTATTCTTCAGCTGAGAATAATTATGATGTATACAGTCAGAAGCTCCAAGATATTGTCAATATCTTTAAGCAATGGTAATTGAATTCCGAAGATACCAATCACAGAGTGTTGATGTAGTGTCACTACAAGAATCTCCAGAATTTCTTGATGTCAGAAGTGCTCTCCCAGAAACATGTATACTGAGCAGAGATATTATCAGTATACGGCTTCATTATTAAGTATCTGGTGGATATCAAGAACCTTGCATATAGTCCAATTAGGAGATTGACTATGAGAAACCTCTTCGCCACCATAATAGTTGAACTCTAAGATAACCTCCTATCAGTAAGTAAAAAGGCTCGGACTACCAACTCATTGGTAGTCAACATCATGGAAATGCTTGTAGATAATCCAATGATCACTGCATATACTGCAGAAGACAGCCAATGAAGTGTCATCTCTGGAGCTCTGATCTACCAGTGAGAATATATGACCCTATGAACAATACTCCCTGTGATCAAGTGATAAGTCTCATTCATGACAACTCCGAATCTGATCACTTTGAAGATCTTAAAACTAGTGAGTTATTATCTAGAGAATTCTAATGGCCTTCAATGAACATGTACATAATTAAATATATCAGTGGCTACACAGTATACTATCAAATGAAGGCTCTATAGCATGTCTACCACTGAGTTACCAGGACTCTGCCACCTCCATCAGCAACCAGAGAAAGTGTCATCATGGACATTGTAACATATTTATCACAATTAACTATGTCTAACAGACCAGAAAGTCTTGTCATTGTTGATCAGTTAACAAAGATATCAATCTGTCAATCCTGCAGAAAGAATATTAACTTATCCGAGGTGGTCAGAATCATCTTCGAGCATGTAACCTGAAAATGTGGTACCCTTGTTCATATCATCACTGCCCGTGGCCCTCAATATATAAGCTGATTCTTGATAAGGCTTGGTAGCCTCATAGATATACATCACAGACTATCAATCGCATTTCTTTTGCAAATATATATGCAGAGTAAGGGGCAGAATCAAATGATGCAATAGTGTCTCCGAGCTCTATGAAACTATGAGTAGTATAAATGGGTCAAATACTTCAGGTTGGCTGAATGTACATATAACACTTCCATGCACATTTTAAAGAGGATATACCCTTTGAGGGCCATGTATAACTACCACCTGATAATGCAATTCCAGGTTCCAAAGGCGACTGACCTTATGACAGAAGTATAGACTGATATAATGGCCAAAGAAATAGATAAAACCCACCAACTCATTTGGGAAAACCTCCTCCATGTTCTGCAGCAGCAGGTAAAGTTCACCAGCAGCAGCAAAGTGACCTTCGAGATTGGCAAGAAGGTTTGACTTACAATATGGAATATCAAAACGACAATGGCATCAAACAAGTTAGCTTATCAGTGTGCGGAGAAATATATAGTGAGTAAAGTTATTAAGAAGGATGCTTACAGATCAGACTTGCCTAAGACGATACGTATATACAATGTATTTCACATCTTCCTACCTAATATATACTTTCAATCTACATTCGGCCAGACTCCATCAGGATCTCAGCCGACAATTATTGCTGATACAGGTAAGTGGCAAGTTAATCGAATACTTCATTCCCAGTGACTCTACTGAATACTCTATTATCATCTCCAGTACTCCAGCTACTACCACATTCTTGTGAGATTAAGACCTGCCAGTAACCTTGAGCATGCCAAAAGATGATTATCAGGTGACATTTGAACCACCTGTTGAAGCAATGATGCAAAGCCATTTCGGGGTTATATGTATGATCATTATCCTATAAATAGGATTTGCAATCCTAACCCTTGGAGAATCCTTGACTTTAGAAAGTCTACCAATTTGTGAATCTGCAGATATGGCTGGGTCACATTGGTTTGTTTTCTTCTATTATTGTTATTCTTTTCTTCGCAATTTCGGTCCAATATAAATGTTGTCATCATGGGTTTAATATTGACACTGAGAATAGAGTTTTGTAAAGGCCACAGAGGAAGTATCAGTTATAAGGGGTTGTTGGATGATACAACAGGTATCATAGTTGCTCTTTGGCCAAGTGGTATGGTATGCCAACATATACTTTATTACTAGTTTCCTTATGCACCAAATCTGCTGAGAGGCCATCATGATGATATTAACAGATTATAGTATTTATACACATATACTAAGATAGATATACCTGATCTTGTCTTCCTTTATGTATATTCATAACAGTCTAGGATATCTCTGGATGGGGAGGGGGAAAATATAATTGCAGCCAATAACTATACTTATGTTCACATCTAGGCAATGTACAACTTGAAGATATCTGAATGATTTAATTGGTGGCTGGGTAATGGTCAACCTTAAATACTTCCCACATAAGTGTAATGGCAATGCAGTCATACACTTACCTATACATCCATACATACTGTCACTAATAATCTGATTTGTAACTCTATCCAGTGAATTGGTGTATGTTTATGTATGAGTATATATACGGATGTACTTAATCTTAAATAACATTCTGAAAATAATAATTATAAAAGTCGATAATATATCTAGTATTTCATATGTGGTAACTGAAATTTGAGAAGAAAATAAAACATTATAATACTTATAGGATTATTTGATACTTTGTATACTGATTTGGTACTAGATTAATCGCGAACAAATGTCTGGCAAGAGTACATCAGTCATATCCGGGTGTTAGTTATATTCCTGGGATATCTTCTATTTACGTAGGTAGTAGAATATATAAGTCCACAAAGATTTCATGTAAAGGACTTACAAAACCAACTCTTCGTGCTAGGTATTCACATGGTCACATACAACTCTGCACAGAGCCTTGGAACACTTAGCAGACTGTGTTCTACATCTGGCCATTGCAATTGCATGGTTATCAGCCAGCCGAGAGCCATTGCGGACCAGCTTGATCATCCCTTGCCAGCCTTGAATCCGTACAACTGGATCTCATCTTGCAAGCCAAGGGCAAGCCCAAGTCAATCTCATCCAGCTAACCGAGAGCAGGTCGGCTCAATAATATTGGGCCTGCTGAGAATCAATCCAACTCGATAGTGTCCAGCCAGCCGAAAGTCAGTCCAGCTTTGAGGGTGTATGGCCTCATACTTGAGCATATGTGTAGATACAGTCGCAAACGAAAATAACTGATAAAGATGATATCAATTGTAGGTAAAGTAAGTAAGATAATCCCTACTGTGGAAAACCACTTCACTAGGAGACTATATATGAACGGTACTTATCTATTCTCGGCTATAAAGTGCCCTTGTATGCCCAATACTCCTGTAATCCAAGTACACTTATGATGGCAAGTGTATCTGGTACCGCGAACATACCAGTTCGATCATCTGCAGCCAGCTGTCTTCCAATCCTTTTGAAATACATACTGCCAGCCAAAACCTTTTGTCACTCAATCGTGTCCACCCAGTCGGTATCCAGTACAATGGCAGCGACAGATACACCTAGCATGTAAGTATTCCTGGCCTTTTAAGTACATGTAGCCTGCAGGCGTAGTTGGCTCATGAGTCCATTTTGCATCATAAATGTGCTTGGCTGGCAGATGTACTTGGCTGTATGAGTATAGTTCAATCACAGTTTCACTTCGCATACAAGTGCACTTGGCTGCCAAGGCTGGATAAGTACCTTTCAAATATTGTCTGATCCCCTTTTCTACCCCCTTACTTTCAATCCTATTTGCCCTCCAAGTTCTACATTCTAAGTTCTAAGATCAACTCTTTGATACTTCCCTTTCTCCTTCTTTTACAGTTACTGTTGTGCTTTGGAATTCTAACAGATTTTCAGCCAATCTTAATCGAGGTATCCAGCCAGTACTGATTGATCATCTGCAGCCAGCTGAAAGCAAGTGTGACTTAATCACCTTCAGCCAGCTGAGAACCAATCCACCTCGATCGTGGTCAGCAAGCTGAAACCCAGCCCAGCTCAACCCTCCCCAGACACTCTGCATCCTACATGTTTGCCTCAGCTCAAAGTGTAGGTCCAAGTGTACCACAATGTGAACCTCAAAGTGCACCTGATCAAAATACTAATGCTTCTGTCCACATCTTCTCGATCTCATCCAACTAGCCAAAGGTCAGCCCAGTGCAATCACATCCAGCCAGGCAAGAGTCAGCGCTGCTAGATTCTGTCCAGCCAGCCAAATGCTCGCCCGGTTTGATCACATCCAGCCAGTCAAGAGCCAGACCAGCTTGATCAGCTTCAGCTAGCCAAGATCCAGTCCACCTCCAACACATGGAGGCAACAGTGAGCTAGCAAAGCTCAATTATCTCCCACTAGCTGAGAACCAGGCCAGCCCAATCGGATCAAAGTACATTCATGATCTACCATGATATGTTGTATATAGTTGACAATAGATGTGTGAATTAAGGCTATGACTTTGAATCAAAGCTGAAAACGTGAATCAAGGCTGCAACAATACAGTGTGCTGTGTTTGAAGGTAAATACTAATCTCAATTCAAATACTATATTTGTAAGAAAATGCTGTATCTGTAGGCCACAATACTGTACCAGAGTATAACAAGACTCAGGAGATATTGATTAGAGTGTCCAATTGACCAAAGGTATACAGGTATCCAGGATATGACTTGAATATTTTGCTGATATATAAGGTTTGATATGGTATGATATAACATTATACTCTAAGACCATCAGGTTATTGGCTTTCAATTACTAAAATATAATACAATTTTCTTATATGATATCAAGAATATATGTAATTATCATATTCGCATGTCATATAAATTATGAATTCTGGAATTGAACTGCTATATTGATAATATAATGTTGACATAATATCTAGTGTTCCAGAAATGGTACAATCATAATATTGTTGATATTATTCCCATATGTATTTCCAAATTAGATTATTATTTCAATATGAGAATCATTTGGATATCAATATTATTACAGGTGAGTAGAAGTCAGAATTGGTAAACAAGAGATCATTGATTGGTGGAATTGTTTAAAATGATGATAGGATGTGATGGTGTAATAGATTGGAAATTAGAAATAAGGATTGAAAATTTACTAGTGGTGTAAGGGAATAATGGCATGATTGTAAAAGAAGATATTTGAAGAACTATATAATTGTTTGGTCAGGTTAGAAGGATTGGAGGGATGAGTGATAAAATATAATGATGGTCATAAATTGTGAATATAAGGCGATGGATTTAGTGAATGATTGGTTTGGTCTTGACTCTTTCTTATCTCTACAAAAGAATATTATATACTTTGGCACCAACCTCTGTTTATCTCAGTAATTATTGTTCAGTTTCTTGTCTTATTCACTTCAGCAATTCCAATCTCCCTCATCTTAGTTTTATAACCCCTTGAACCTTGAGTACAACTTAGTACCTCTGGTACTAAATATTGATGGACGAATAAGCAATATATCATTCTCTCAGTTTTTCTTTTATTAATATGCCAATACCCTGGTCGGTATACTTGTTATTCCTGTTATCATCACTGTACTTCGTTTTGTATGGTGTTTATGTAAGTTGATACTTGCAACAGTCGACTAGCATTATATAATTATTGGAGACAAATGTGTGACCCTTGCCTATGGGGCTTTCATCAACCACAAAGTCAGATATGTTTTGAATTAAATCCCAATGTGGAAATGCTAAATAAATATATTCGATCTTGTATTGCCCCTCTGCCAGACAACCAAACTCGAACTCCGAATTTCTTTGTAAGCATTTATATTATGATCTCTGAATCTGAATATACTCTTGAAGCTTACTTCTGATATGAATCAAGTCCCTCCTCTCATAAGCACAGAAATTGAAATGAGGCCATAAAATATGGAGAAGGCCTAAGTATCAATGATCTGGTCTTTTCAAACATTTGAAACAAGTATAACAACGTATACATGGATAGTAATAATCAAGATATCTGCAACTATGAATCCAACTGCAGCAGAACCAATACCATGGAAAGTAGAGCCATAAAGATTCAAATCATTGTGGTTACATCTAGTGTTGGCAACGAATCGCCCGGGGTTCGTACAATTGACGAACCGATTTGGTCTGTGCGAACCGGATCCTTGCCAAGCCTTTCGCCTCAAACCCCACCATTTCGACCTACAACTGCGAACAAAAATAAGTAAACGAGTTCTTGTCCGATCGGCTCGAACTTTAGCGCATCTTGTAGCTAACCTCTTCCGCTACAAGATGCGCTAAAAATCAAGCGGATCGAACAAGAACTCGCTTACCTATTATCGCTCGAAGATAGATGGTGCGCGAACCGGTTTGTACAAACCTCGGAACTCCACCCAAATCTCGGATCGAATCTTGATCGAACCCCGTCATGGTTCGATCCGTGACGAACCGATCAGCTTCGTTGGCAAAACTAGTTACATCCATGACTGAATATTAGTGTTGGCAATGAACAGGTGGGAGTTCATACCATTGACGAACTGATTCAGTTCGAGCAAAGCGGATCTTTTTCAAGACTTTCCCCCTCCAACTGCACCATTTCGCCCCACAATCTGAAACACAAATAAGTAGGCCAATTCTTGTCCGTTTGACTACCTTCAAGGGCTATAGGATGAATTAAAATTCGAGCAGATGGGACAAGAACTCGTTTAGTTCTTTTCGTTCCTAATTTCTGCGATTTTGCTTGAGGTTTGATTCAAAACTCGAAAATTCACCAAACCTCAGATCGAATCTTTGTCAAATGTCTGGTCAGCTCAATCCGTTTCAAACAGATCCGGTTCGTTGCCAACACTACCGAAAGTTCTAGATACGAGTGATAAATACAGTATAATATCTTGCTTCCTGACATTTAATTTATTGAGCGAAACTTTCAAGACAACTGAGAGGTCTTTGAACAACAAAAACGATGTAGGACCTTAACCAAAGAATCACATATTCCCATGGTATTAGCAGAATATTTACACTATCAGAAGGAAAAGAGAATATTGGCCGACTCCACCGTAGGTTCAACCTTTCTCCTCTCTTTCCTCCACTAGGCTTCACGATTGTGGGTTAACATCTCCCAAGCCACGCCTCGCACCAATTACACTCACGTTCTGTCAGACCTTCACTCTCAGCAGCCGACTTTAGTGACTGACTCCTCCATAGGTGCAACTTCTCTTCTCTGTTTCCATCTCAAGTCCTCCACTTGACTTTGCTATTGTGGGTTAATATCTCCTGATCTATATCATGCACCAATTAACTCACATTCTGTCTGGCCCTTGCTCCCTGCGTCTGGCTCCCAAGCAATCTCACTCCAAGTCCTCTTACGAGCCGTTTTTCATCAATCCCATCTCATCAACCCCATCTCTCATCAACCCCATCTCTCCAAGCCCACTTGTTAGCCATTTGATCTATCTCGCTCCAAGCACGCTTATGAGCTGTCTTGTCCATCTCTTTCCGCACCCATCTCTCCAAGTCGGATTAAAAGCCATCTCCTCCATATCTCTCCAAGCCCCCTTCAAAGCAAACATATCAGAGTTGTGAGAGCGAGCATGTCAGTTATGAGAGCGAGCATGTCAGTTGTGAATGCCAGCATGTCAGAGTTGTAAGAGGGTACAAGTCATAGTTGAGAGAGCGAGAATGTCAGTTTCGAGAGTGATCATTTTGGAGTTTGTGAGAGCGAGAATATCATAGTATCGAGAGTGATCATGTCACAGTGGTGAGAGTGTGTCAGAGTTGCAACTTGTAAATAGTAGTTCATAGTTTAGTAATGAATAAGTAGTATATATCATGATTAAATATGAAGCGACCATGAGATTATAGTGATTACAGTCTTGGACTCTGACATCTGACCGTAGGGTCTGACAAGATCATAACTAGCATACCCATAGACTCTGACATGATCGTAACCATCATCCCTGCAGACTCTGACAATTGACCGTAAGCAGTGACAGTATCATGGCCATCACACCCGAGACCTTTGGTACCTGAGGTATAACTAATGCAAACTCATTGGCTATTGCACCTAGAGAGACATGGTGACTCAGCAATAAGGTTGAAATAGAACTGCAAGTTACGGTATGTTACGGGAGTGTTACCAGAGTATCATCCAAATTATCCATGGTGGGCTTGGACCTATTTGTATTTTCGGACATTATAGTAGTTACTAGAGATTACAGTACGTCATATGGTATACTGTAAGTTACTGGTAACGAGTTACCAATTTGCAGACGAAGGTTGAGGTCAATCGCAGTAGTCAAGTTCAATTTGTGATTGTTGGAAGCAGTGATAGCCGCTGCAAACAACGATGTTGCATGGCAGAAACAGTACAACAGAGCAATGGAAGGCAGTCGAAGGCATGACATCTCATTCAACAATGAAGTCCTGTATTATAATGGCAGACTGTGAATTCCAGAGGTAATGCAGTTACAAAAACAGATACTCAAAGCGGAAAATGATTTGAAGGTAACCGGATATATCGGACAGAACAAGTCAATTGAGCTTGTTTGAAGGACCCTCTTTTGGCAAGAGACGGGGAAATATATCGAAGACTATGTCTGCTCACGTCCTGAATGTCAAAAGAACAAGGCTTCTAGCCATACTTGTTACGGACTTCTGCAACACCTCGAATCAGCATACTGCCCATGCGATTCTGTTTCCATTGATCTATCATTCATTTTCTTTTGTCAGTTGACTGCTGATCAGTATAGATGATTATTGACAGGTTTACAAAGATGGCACACTTCATACCACTGAAAGATAGCAGGAAGAAAGCTACAGACTTGATCACGATCTTCCTGAAAGAAGTATGGACCTTCCATAGTCTACCCTCAAACATAGTATCAAACAGAGATTTTAGGTTCACATCAGCATTTTGATTGTCCATGATTGGGGCTCTTGATATTGAGTTGAACATGTCATTTCCATTTCATGCACAAACCTATGGCCAAACAGAAAGAATAAACCAAATGTTAGAATGTTACCTGTAGAACTACTGCAATTATGAGCATGATAACTGGTTCGAGATGTTGTCAATAGCAGAGAATACATATAACCACTCTCTTACTACTGTACCTGACATGTCACCTGATTCTGCAAATCATGGGTTCGATCCTCAAAGAAATTGGCCCATTGAGGCCAAAGCACAAAATCGATCATCAAGGAACTTTGTCCATTGGATGTTCAGCGTGCATGATTTATATCGAATGGACATAGAGAAGGTACAGGAATCAATGGGGAAGTAGCATTATAAATGTACTAAACAACTACCAAAGCATTTGGTTTGCGATCTAGGTATGTTGAATGGAAAATATCTCAAAACCTGGCATCCATCTAGAAAGCTAGATGCGAAACTGTTTGGTTTGTTTAAAGTTCAAAAGGTACTCTCACCTACAGCTATAAGTCTGGAGCTGCCTAAATAGTGGTGTATCCACAATACCTTTCATGTTTCTCTCATCGAACCTTATTGAACAGCCACTGTTCCAATCAGACCTTCACCAGAGCTCACTTATAATAGAGAAGGAAACATATTAGGTAATGATGTAGATGGCTATGAGTACGAAACAGGTTTTAAGGTAGAACAAAGTTATTAGCAGCCAGTATAGCAAGGAACGAAGGAAGGTACTGTACTTGGTTAAATGCAAAGGGTATCCAGATGAAGCACATTGAACAGAGGAACAATTGAAGAATTTCGATGACAAGATGTTGTTTAAAGAATATCAAAAGTGGAATCCTCAGGGCCCTATGGACAAATGGTTCAGCGAGTACCTTTTTCCCATAAAGGGTTCTTAATGGCTAGCAAGACACTTAGGTTATGGATTTAATTTGGGACCCAAGGAATCATATTTTACCAGGTCAAGGAAGAAAGGATAGACTTTGATTTTGGACCGAAGAGGTCATTTTTAATAAAGCAATGAAGAGTGAATTAGTATGATTGTTTAGAGATGAACTTTATAAGAAGGGAGGTAGTGTTACACCTCACAGGTTATACACCACAAGGTACCCTCGATGCGGTGTCACCAACGATCACTCAATGATAACTGGTTCAGAATGGTACAAGCACCATCCCTGAATATTACCGAATATGTACTGAATAATACTCGAATTGGTTATGACATCCAACAGAATCAGATGAGCTGTTATGCAGTCAACTACACCACTAATAAGAACTAATAGGTGGTTATTGGATCGATAGTGGGCCAGTTCATGCCACCAATAATACGAAGACAGCTGAGAGGCTGAAGATACAAAAATACCTGAGTTTATATCATAGCTGATGAGGCTTTTGATCACCTCGTATATGCCGACTGGTTACAACAATACTCCTTACAATTGGAAGGATACCATTCACCTGCAAGCCAAAGGATCAAAAGGATACTATATGTCTGAACCACAGAAGTCTAAAGGGCTAATACCAGTATAGATTCTATTTGTCTGAGTAGGAGACTTTAGCAGAAAGGAGTGCAGAAGGTACTGCAGAGAAGTGGAGGGGAGGTTGTGAGAAGAGGATATTGGTGCGAAGGGTGATTAGGTAGAGAAGCTCATGAGAAAAGCATAGATAGAAGTAATTGTTACAGCTAGAGGAAAGAGATATAGAGACCTCTGAAATCTCCAAGAGTAGAAGGACAAGCTTCTTGATGAGGAGAACAAGCCTTAATAATATACACATTGGAAAGCCAAATATCTTTGTTGTGAATCTTTAACTTTAGTGACTTTCACATCCCAGGCAACACTTCATACCTTCCATCAAAAGAAAGTCCTGCAAACAGTAAGGATACTACTTATACTGGTAAACCTGTGGTGACGCTCCAGGTATTACCATGGTAATATGGATACAAATTCTAGCATATAACAGTGGACTCGATTTTATAGCATTGGCCTAGCAATATATGTTTCTTCACTTGAGGGTTAGAATACATCATTGATATATTCATAGTGTACACAGTCAAAGGTTTTTGGACTCAAGTGTTGAAGATTTTCAGATTAACAAATGGACTCAGCAAATTGAAGTTGAAGGTATTATGTAGTCAAGTGGAAAAAAAGTAATATGTTATAGGAAACTGACAATGAAAGTTATATGACAAGAATATACAGTTGACAAGGTGATATTGAATAATGTTGAGTCTATATTCAGAGCCTGAGAGTGCTATATCTGAAAACCTAATTTTCGTACATAACTGACTCGACATGAGTTCTGGTGAATCTATCTAGATAATATCATGAATGTACCTGTCACAACAGAATTCTTTATTTGACTTTGATTATTTATGTATGCAGTATATATTTAAAGTCAAATTAAAGGATTTAAGGGGCTCTAGCTAGTACTTTAGATTCATTGATATAAAGTTATTTGAATCACAATTAGAACAAAGGAATACAATAATGAAACTAGATATCCAGGTTCAAGTTCAATATGAGATTTTCTCACTTTGCAAATAACAATATTACAGTATTTGTAGAGTATATATCTAACTCCCAATATGACTGGCTTCTGCTCATGGTGGACAGCTGATTGAGGCTGTCAAAGATATATATTTATCTCATTCTCACCTCCATTGTCATTATACAGCAACTTTAATCTTCACTCGAACAGATCTGAATGTTTACCCTCTCTACTATATCTTCCATCTCTATCACCCACACCAACCAGTCATTCGTATCAGTCATACTCGCAATACTTTCTGTACCAGGCATATTAACAAATATCAAAATCATCTTTCGAACCTACCTACAATATGTTTGTAGGAAATAATCCCCCACTAGGAAGATATTTTGCTGCCCTGCTATCTCATATTTGCCAGAAATTAAGAGAACTCCTATCTTTGCCAAGATAAAGATGCATATTGCCAATAAGAAGATGATACAAGTTAACGATGATAATGATAATCATGGTGCAGACACTCCAAATAAGACAACAAGAACAAAGTAAGTTAACTGTAGAACAGAAATCCTGGGACATATAGGTGATAAATGTACTGTCTTTGGACAAATATTGAAGGTACCAGAAATCTTATCTGATACGTTAGAAGGATGTATATCCTCGTATGGATGGATACGTGTAGATACGATTGCAAACGGGAGTAAGTGATAAAGATATCAATTGTAAGGTATATAGGTAAGATAATCGCTAGCATGCCAAAAGTACTTCGCGAGGTGATTATATATATGAAGGATGCTTATCCGGCCTCAGCAGCCAAGTGCACTTACGAGACCAAGTGTACCTGCGAACCAAGTGCACTTACGAGGTCAAGTATACGTACAAGATCAAGTGCACGTACAAGGCCAAGTACGCCTACAAGCCAAGTATACTTACGAGGTCAAGTGTACCTGGCACCACCATTATATCATCCCCCTCTTTATCAGCAGACGTCCTGGGCTGCAACCTATATATACATGAAGAAAGACAAGATAAGGTGTATACTCCTTCGTATATCTACCTAAGTCCTATGACCAATCGGTGCCATCATGGCGGCATCACAGTGCAATTGGCGCATGAGGAAACACCACCTCTAGTGGCAATTGTAAAACCTATGCTGATGCTATTTATACCTGGCCGAGATCCATAAGAAACGAAGAGAAGAAAGAGGAGAGAAGGAAACGTCCAATTGACCTCATATCCTCCAAGTCCACCTCTGCACTGTCCACAATGATGATATCGATTGTGGCTGTGGCTTCATTGGGTACTCCCGATGGAACTTGTTGACTAGTTCTTGACGATTCCTGAGGTTCTCTTCCGGCTCCCAGTTCGTACATAGATAGTTCTAACCGGTCCACTAAACGTGATAGTGGATCATCGGGTAGCATCGCTTGGAATCGAGAATCCGATCGACCTCCCACTCATCTGTATCATTCACAATCATCCGTTGCAGTTCCGATTGTAGCTTGCCAATGGCAGGTGGCTAGTAATTATCAAGCAGGGAGACGTGAAATATGTTGTGTATATGTATCATCTTTGGCATGTCCAATTTACAAGCATTCTTATTGATGACTTTACTCACCGTATATGGTCCCACGTACTTGTAATCTAACTTCCTTGATGCCTTTATGGTCTTGATGTTCCGAGTCGAGAGTCAGACCTTATGTTCAATCCTGAACATCATTTCTTTGCTGCCGACATACTTTGTCTGATGGGTCAGAGCTTACAGTAAGTTTTTCCGCAGGGTGCGGTGTATCTCTTCCAGCTCGGCTGCCAAGGTATCTGCTTCGATCTCTGATTTTAGCTTCGATCGATTCTTCGTGGTGCTGAACTCCAGTGGCGGATTGTAGTGATAATTGGCGCAAAAGGGAGTGATCCTTGTTGAACCATACACGGAGTTATTGTATGCGAATTCGACCAATTGTAGAAACTCCATCCAGTTATCCTGCTCATAGTTGCAGAAGGCTCAGTGATACTGCCTACCGTCTGATTCTGCCACTCTATCTGATCGTCTGTCTGCAGATGACATGCGGTCGACAGTTGGTAATCCATATTGATATCACTGCAGACCCTCGTCCAGAAATGGCTCAAGGACTGGGTATCACGATCAGTGATGATATTGTCAGGGATACCCTGTGTGCAGATCAAATACTCGAAGAAGAGTCTGGCCAGCTCTGGTGAGTGGATATCCTTGCTGAAGGGCTGGTAGATTGCCATCATTACCGGTCGATTCATAATGACTAGAGTACTTGTGCATCTGGACACAATCAATTCTGACAAATCTGTGACCAGGTCCATGGTGTTATCTTCTCCGAGTTGTGACGGTGATAGTAGTAGCATGTTGATTCCATAGTGGACATGTCGTAGAGTCTTGATTCGGTGATATACTTATCAGCCACAGACATACTTCCTTATGTACGTGTAGTGTTGGTAACGAACCGCTCTAGTTCGTGGAAATTGATGAACCGATTTGATTCGCACTTATTGGATCAGGGTTAGGGTTCGTCAATTCTGATATGAATTGAACCAAGGTTCAGTCGAACTAATCTGCTTTGAAGTTTGCCATAAACTATCGTCAAATGTTTGGGTTCTAGCAAATCTGTTTGCGAACCTTACGCTAAGTATCGCCATCGCTCATAGAAGCTTTTACTTGCATGTATGAGTTTTAACTTTGCTTCTAGTCAGCCGAGAGCCGATTGTGAGCCAGCCCAGCTCAACTGTCTCCAGCCAGTCCAGACTCAATGGTGTCCTGCCAGTCGAGAGCCAGTCCGGCTCGGCCTCCAGCTCGATCGCGTCCAGCCAGCCGAGAGCCATTCCAGCTTGACCATTTCCATCCAGCTCCGGCTCAATTGTTCCCTGCCAGTCTCCAGCCAGCCCAGCTCGACAGTCTCCAGCCAGCCACAGCTCGATCGCGTTCAGCCAGCCGAGAGCCATCCCAGCTCGACCGTCTCCAGTCAGCCACGGCTCAATCGTGCCCTGCCTGTCAAGAGCCAGCCCCGCTCAACCGTCTCCAGCCAGCTCAGCTCCATTGCTTCCAGCCAGCCCCGACTCAATCGCGTCAAGCCAGTCGATAACCAGCCCAGCTCGACTGTCTCCAGCCAGCTACGGCTCGATCACGTCCAGAGCCAGCCAGTCGAAAGTCAGCCAAGCTTGATCATCTTCAGCTCCGCTCGACCGTCTCCAGCCAGCCCCAGCTCGATCGCATCCAGCCAGCCGAGATCCAGTCCAGCCCGATCATCACCAGCTAGCCGAGAGCCGGCCGAGATCCAGTCAAGCTCGATCATCTCCAGCCAGCCGAGAGTCAGACCGGCGCGATTGTGTCCAAGTGCTATTCGAAGTACATCCAAGATCTACCTTATTGTTTTGTATATAGTTATCAATAAATTTGTGAATCAAGTGTGTGACTGTGAATAATGAATTGACTACTGCGAGTTGATGGCGATGATAAAGTACATAGACCCTTGTATGAACACGAGAAAGCTTGTATGAGCCTGTATGAAACCTGTTGCATTGTGGCTTTCGCAGAATCTGTAACACGAAGTAAACAGCAACACCGATAGAACACATATGAACTTGTATGAGATCTATCTTGGCCGTTCGAACTTCACCTCGAATCCCTCATGAACCGTTTTCAAACTGCCAAGGAGCATGGTGTGATTCAAAAGTGACGACATCGAACCGTTGGTGGCTAGGGTTCGTTCGAATTGAACTCTCCGCAAGACTAGCATTGGTTTGATCGGACTCGGATTAATCCGCTGCGTTGCCAACACTATGTACATATCCATCGTAGGCAAATAGAAATCTTCAGAAACTAACTCAGCGATTTTAAGAGCTCTGAAGTGACCGGACTCAGAGTTGTCATGAAAGAGACTTATCACTTTGCCTCAGAGAGCATCGTCTGCAGGGATATATATTCTGCCCACGTAGGTTAGAACTCCAGCCACGCCACTCCACTGGTTCTTGTCTTTGACTTTGGCTTTGGCTTCGTCTATTTGGTTTTGGACTAGCTTACTCGAGATGTCGACCGCCAATCGGTCGGTATCCTGGGTTTTTTTTATCGCTGGTAGCAGGTCATCATAGGGCTCGACAATAGGTGTAGTGTCCCCTACTATCAGAGTTGCCAAGAGTCGGGCAATGGGCTTCTCGTAGCCTTGCCCATAGTCAGGCCATCTAGACTGGCCATCGGCGGAGTCTTTGGTGTCTTCCAAGTATTCGATACTGAAGTCCTACGCCGGGAGAATTTCGGGCCACCTAGCTTGCCGCCCTGAGAGTACTTTGAAAGTTTGAAACTACTCCAGGATCTTGTGTTCACACCGTACCAAGATCTTCTGGCTGGCGCCTTCCAGATAGTGTCACCATTGCTTGAAGGTCTCGATGATGGCAAGGAGATCCTAATCCTATGTGTTGTAGTTCAGTTCAGCCGGAGAGCATTTCCGAGAGTAGGAATAGACTGGCCAAAGGGTTCCGAAGCCATCATACTGGTTCAGGATGCCTGGAATGGCAAAGCCACTCGCATCTGTCTGGAGGATGATCAGCTTGGCCAGGTCGAAGTGCTGCAAGATCAGTGTCACAGAAAAGTCTTTCTTAGGGTTCTGGAAGGTGAGCGCTGGGTCTCTCGGCCACTCCCATTTTCGCTTTCCTGTAGTCCTCCTTATCAAGTTCGGTATGTGTGCCATTACCTTGATATATTTCCGGATGAACCTCCGATACAAGTTGGTGAAGCTGGAATGGACTTCGACATCCCGTACCGACTTGGGAGTTGGCCAATCCTTGATCATCGCGATCCGATCCATTTCCACCCTGACTTCTTTATCAGAGATGATCAAGCCAAGAAAGACAACCTCTATTACTCCAAATCGATACTTCTCTGCTTTGTAATACAGACCGAAATGCTGCAGGCATTGCAGTTATTTCTGCACGTGCTCATCATGCTCCTTCTCATCAGTGGAGTAGATCAAAATGTTATCGAAGTAGTACACAGTGAAGTCGTCGATATAAGACTGCAGGCAATCATTGATGTATGCCTGAAACATAGCCAGTATATTTGTCAGGCCGAATGGCATGATCTTGTATTCGAACTGATCGTATCAGATTCGGAAAGCCATCCTGTATCTGTTTCCTTCCTTAATGCGAATAAGGTCATAGGTTCTGTGGAGATCAAGTGTCAGAAATATCCTGGTACTGCCAACACGGTCATGTATCTCCAAGATCAATGGAAGGGGATTCCAATTCTTGATGGTACTCACGTTGAGAGCTCGATAGAGTATACAGAGTCTCAAGCTGCTGTCCTTCCACTTTGTAAAGAGTATTGGCGTTGCCGGTGGTTATAATAACCACTGGATGAAACTATTGGCCAGGTTTGTATCAATGTAGGCCTTTAAGTTTTTAACTCAACCTCCAACAGGTTATAGATACACCCATAAAGCAGCTTGTACCTGGGTTCCAGGTCGATCGCATGGTCAATTGACCAGTGCGGTGACAGCGTCTCTGCCCTGGCCTTATGAAAAGACATCTACGAACTCCCGATAGTTGGTGGGGATATGGTCGCCATCATCTGTAGGTACCATTTCAGGTCCACCTCCATCTATACTCGTTAGCTGTGTGTTTTCAATCATGAGATGGGAGTGATGGTTGGGAAATCCAGAAGCTCTTGGCATAATGAGTTATCCTCGATGGGAACTCCTGCCATCCAGTACTCACATCATTACTCGGTGAGTCGGTAGCAGTCATTCAAGCACTGTCAATGTGTAACTCTTCCGCCACAACTATCGCCGCTACTTCTGCTATCTCGTCCAGCTCCAAGCGCTCATCTCATCTTTGGTGATAATGCCTTCCATAGAAGCTCCAAGCAAACCTGTGCAATCGCCAATACATAAGGTGAATGCCACGAGAATCTCGTCGCTAGCTCTGAGACTCTTGAATGCAATGGCTCTGAGCAGATATATCTCAGGAGACTTAATTACTTCACCGTCCTCCTGCAGCCAAAACATGTCAGATGCCTGTGGAGAATTTGACGTCACTGGGACAGTGGATATCGGTGTATTTGCATCGCTAATTGGGGTCCACAGAGCTCGATGTTGACCGGATGTCCAGTCGACCTCAGAGTTTATTGCCTTGAACCAAAGCAAGTCTCGGACCAGATCATGTGCCATGGATATGATCAGCACCTCCGGTTCGTCAACCTGAGTTAAGTGCTCACAATACTGAACCGAGATGCTTGCCATTTGACTCTCCTTTGCAAACATCATCCCTTGGCCGTTCAGATCCTGCATAGCTGGGAATGCGGGTTGATGTTGTAGGCCGAAGCACCTGAGCAGTCTCAGAAACATTAATATGCTCGTCGCGCCACTGTTGATTAGAGCTCGAATGCACTGCATCTCGCCGTATCAATCTCGTATGAGTACTTCGTGAACAATGTCAGACAAATCCGGCTTTTCTGTACCAAATAAGTATTAAGTTGAACCGAGAGCCCAGAGGGGCTCAAGCATAACTCTCGATTTGAGAGCGATTTGATAGTGCTGGATCTTATCTATCATTGCCAACAATCATCTCATTCCCAACCTCTCTAGCCCTAACTCCTCTGCGTCTAGCCCCTCCCACCAGGCTAGGTGTCAGGAGAGGTATACGAGTTCTTTGACTGTTGAATGTCAAATGACTTTTGGGGTTTCACTTGGTAGTTTCCACCGCTGGTGCTGCCGTTTTGGCGGCTTCCGCCATGGTTGAAACTCGATTCAAGCACATGAGTAGTACTGTAAGTTGGATACTGGAGATGTTTATAGCTTTTGCTTCCGCAACGTGTATTGTGGTTGTTAGCCTTTCTGCCATCGACGACCTCCTTTGAGACCTCTGGTACTGCGGTCAATATGCCACAAGTACCAGTGGGCCTGCGGTGTCTCTTGGCCTTATCGTTGGTCGACTTCTCGGTTGTCGGTTCGGAGATAGATGGTTGGTAACTTCACTTTCCACCTTTATGGGATGATTCCGATTGCCATTGCTGTTGCTGCTGCTGCTGTTGGGTACCGGGTGTCTTATCAATGTGTATGAACTCCGAGGCTGTATCTTAGTCAAAAACGTCCTCGATTTTCTCGAACCTTCTACAAGCAGGGATCATCGGCCCGATCTAGCTTTTGAGTGCGTTCCAGAGCCCTGCCAAGGCCATATCATACAACATCTACTCATTCTTTTGTATGGTCCATCCGGCCTGTCTCCAATCAGCTTTCAAACGGTTCGCATAGACTCAAACTGGCTCATTGGGCAATTGGATGTATTCGTCTAACACCTTTATCAGCGCTATCTCTTGGCTATCCTTGTTTCCATATATCTTGGCGATAACTTGCATGAAGAGATCGAAATCCTCCAAACAGGGGTCAGAGTCAGCGAGTAGATTGCGGGCCCATTCCAAAGAGTCCATCAACGGTGTCGAATGCTGCATCAGATCTGAGTGATTGCACCAGCAGTTAAGGAGAGAAACCGCGTAGTTGACTTCATCGCATCTACGATGTGGAAAGAAGTATTGGTGTGAGTTGAAATTGGAGCGAAACACATCTATAAAACTTTCTAACTCCTTGGCTCCACCACAGTATCATATGGGATTGATTATGGTAAGGACTTCGGGTTTTGCATGCGTCACGGCTTCGCTTTCAGCGCGTTTGGCAGCCTATTTCTCTCGTTCGAAGATCAATTGTTCTTGCTCAGCCTTTAATCATATGGCCTGCTGTTCGAACATCGTCTTTAGCATATTGTTTTGGGCTAAAATTTCGCTAAGATTCTCGTCGTTCATTATGGATTTGAAGCTGTCGTCGTGATCATCATAATGACCATCGTCTTCATCATAGACCTCATCTTCATCGTCCATCTCGTCGTCAATCTCGACCTCTGATAAGGCCGTCAGAGCGGATCTGGACCTGGTGATTCAACATGTTTGGTTCTCGGATATGGAGGTTATGGTCTGCAAGATATCCTCGCTGTTGTGATTGTCAGTAACACGTATTTCAGTTCTAGATATCTTATTTGGGGGTATTGGGGAATGCAATAGTATGAAATTGATAAACCATCTGTTCGTATACGTATAGCAATGCGTCTAAAAATTAAAAATAATCATGAAATCCCATAGCAAAACATATCTGGTAACTGAAGAGCGATTAAATCGTAATAAAGTACATTCTTGCATGGATGGATATGTGTAGATACTGTTGCAAATAGGAGTAAGTGATAAAGATATCAATTGAAAGGTATGTAGGTAAGATAATCGCTAGCGTGCCAAAAGCACTTCACAAGGTGATTATATATGAAGAGCACTTACACAGCCTCGGCAGCCAGGTACACTTACGAGGCCAAGTGCAGCTGTGAGCCAAGTACACTTACAAGGCCAAGTGTACTTACAAGGCCAAGTGCGCCTGCAAGCCACATGCACTTATGAGGCCAAGTATGCCTGCCACTGCCATTACATAAGTCGTACAATATTGAGAGATTGAATGAGCTGGAACTATATTAGCTGAAGCTATACAAACTGGAAATGAATGTGATGGAGGCTTTGCAGGTCAAGACGAAGATATCAAAACAGACCACTACAAAAAAGAATAGAGGGAGGCAAAACCTATCATATAGGATACTAAACTTCTGATTATCTAAGTCTGATAATAATAATTGGATAATCTAGTCTTTCTTGGATACCTCCTCAGAAGATGAACTCAACCAGGATAACTGATTGTTATCCATCACTCACAAGGAAACTAAGATGCTGAATTCCACTCAGATCAGGGACAACTATCTATCCCGATCTGATGCAACCACCACAAATATCTTCTGCCGAATCCTTGAGCTGAGTCAAACAACCTGCAGTATATTTATTTGGACAGTAGATTTGACATAAAAAGATACTTGGATTGAAACCGGAAGAAAAAAGAGTAACATTGGAAGAAGGCGATTGAAGAGGTCCTTAAGTAGGAGCAGTGGTCACTACTGTCCTATTTGTATGACCACAAGATTATTGTTTCAACCATAAATCCCATCAATAGAATCGAAGCTTACTATGTGTACAGGATCATGAGGTAATCAATCTGAGGGCAAGTGAAGTAATCTTAATCAAATACCAGAATCCACAAAGAGATTAAATTATAGCAGGTGATCCATAATATCTATCCATCTCATAATCTCATAGATACATCTCTCAAATGGAATATTACTACTGTGGTTCAGGAGAATATATGTTCTCCATCTACAGCAGATTCAAATAGACCATTACTCCAAATAATACAGAATCTGTTTTGAAAGGTCAACAATATTGTGAACTCTGAAATCAATCACCGGAAACATTGACTTAGTTCAGATTTCAGTTACAGTTACAGTCACTACACAAATGTCTTGATGATTCGGTCTGTATACCCCCTTGCGAATATACTCTCCAGCAACAAAAATCAATAACACACTCCAACCAAAGATGATACAGTCTTCAAACCAAAAATAGAAAGTGTCTAGATACTTATAATAATGTTTGTATAAGGAGAAACAAAATGGAATAGAATTACATGCTCAGTACCTTGTATACCATCCCTTAGCATCAACCATAGCAGCCACTCTGTCGGCATGCTTTTCCACAGTTTCTCAATGTATGCCTTCAGTATCTCCTTCCTGATCTCGGGCAGGACTTCAGCCAACCTTACTTTCACTTTATCTGGGCCTCCTTTTGTGTTTACAATGTCTGGATGTTTCCTATAAAGCACGAATTTGAGTTCCACTCAGACATATTCAATGGGATTGAGGTCTGGAAAATAGGCTGGCCAGTCATCTACCTGGATATTGTTTTTCTCAAAAGAATCCATAACCACAGCAGCTGTGTGTGTTGAAGTATTCTACGGCCAAAAGATGGGATCCCCTAGAGTGTTATGGACACGTTTAAGAACTGGAAAAAGAAGGTACTGAAGGATCTTGACATAGATACCCTTGTTAACCGATTTGACCATGAGAGGGGAGAATGTTCTACGGTTCCTATCCTACAAACAACTCCAAACGATCAAGGAAACCTGTTTGCCCTTTCGTTTTTAAGCAATGCAGTCTTTAAACTACTTTTCATGTGGTTGTCAAAAGACTCGAAAGATCTCCATTTGCTGTTCAGAATCACCCTTCTCCAATAAGCATTCATCACTACATATGGCTCCATTCCACTTCTCATGTATCCAATCCTTGCGTTCAAGTATCCAATAAAGCCTTTGGAATACATGTGTATCCTCAAGCTATGGAGTTTTCTTCGCAAGCCACTTCCTATAGTTGTTCTGATATAGGTACCAATGAATGGTTGACAGTGATATAATTGGTGTATACATATTGTACAATGTAGCTCTTATTATTGGTCTACCTTTGTTAACTGCTCGCCTCACAGATGCCTATTTTCATCGAGTCAATATTTTTGGTCTGCCGGTACATGAGTTGTTTTCAAGGTATTGGCGGTCAGTAGCACAAGCAATCATATTGTGGACTTTTGACCAAGGTTGCCCTGTAATCAGGTTAATCACTGCAAGAGAGTATCTCAGGTAAAAGAGAACGAGGATTGACCCCTTCTGTATCAGAGATATCTTTCGTTGGGCAGTTAGAGGCCTTGTGGGAGGTGTAGTGAGTTTGCAAAGTCACAACCACATACTTTTGATATGATGCGTATAGACCGAATCACCAAGACTTTTGCTTAGTGACTGTATATACTTATAAAAGACCCAAGAGTTGATGAAGGTATAAGACCTACTGTCAGGAAATGCAGGAAATAGTGCAGGGTCAAGGTAAGGCAGATATTGAGGATACTTATATATGAATGTAATGTTAGCCAATCATCTTTCTTGTATCCATATCTTGGCTGGAGGTAAGACATCCAATTGCCCAAGCCGAAGGCAGGGTAACTCCTGATGTACTTACACTTTATGTATCAGTACAATTAAATGGCAATGAAATTCTTATGTACTTACTGGTTTACTATTTACTCTTATCATCATTTGCAATCATATCTATCGTTATACTCTTGTATGAAATTGTATACAGGTATATATACTTAAACTATTATCGCTCTTTAGTATTTGGATATGTTTCACTTATGGAATTTCATGAATTAGTTCTTTAGACAGTTTGGGATATATCTGACCATACATCATATGGATATGAAATCACTCAATTCCAAAGGAAAGCATCTTGATACATATACTAATTGGAGATTGAAGGTAGCAGAGATGATTATGAGTTGATTACAGAGGCCAATTACTCACGAAATGTATCAATATCCAACTCAGTCAAGGTCAATCATCATATGAACATGAAAGTTACCAATCACAGCACCTATGATCCTCGATAGGTTTACCATCATCTATCTATATCAATTGCTGATTACAGAAATAATACTCGAACCTATATGTCTGTGGGAGACGTATCACAAACAATACTCAAACTGACTGTACTTCAGGAATTCCATTGAACTTTGTAGGATCATCACAATCGTATGCAAACTATTGAGCAGTGATAACCCCAAATACAACAATCCTTCGGAACTCATGCCCGATGTGCAGTCTGCCATAATAGAAATACCTATAACTATCAACTCAGACGATAAGGCTAATATTGAATGAAGTATAAATAAGAACATTGAACGAGCGAAGTGTGCTTATGACATATCACCATTCTGCCTGTAGACTTACACACAGTCAAGGTCTATATAAATACTTGAATACAACAAGAGGAGATTAGAAAGGTCGAATGTCTTTCGGTTTACCATTGAAGGCAAGGATTACATCGGAAGCAGTTTGCATGCTGGAAGCAGTTTCGCAGCAGCAACTATAAATATTATTAGAGATAATTAATGGCCTTTCTAGGTTAGACGATTCGAAAAGAGCAACTCAGGCAGATGGAAATCTCCACTCTATGGCTACAACTCCGAACAATTCAACAAGGCAATTATAATAATAAACATCATTTGTTTATCAACAGATACAGTAGATGGTAATGGAGTTGCAATAGCAAATTGTGCTGCAACTGCAAATAGAGAAATAATACCCCCAGATATTCTAGTGTGGCAAACATGTATGATGCGAGATCAATATTATCATGAGAGATTTTCCTGACGAACCGAACAGATCCCTACAATTACACAGATACCCATAGTACCGACTTCATTACTCAATGTCATCCAATCAGAGTCGACCATACCTTATCACCAAACAGATCAGTAAGATATTCTATCACCAGATTGTAACAATATGAGGACGTATAAAGTGTATTCCTAGGAATTCGATAGGAATGATATTAATACTAGTCAGAACCCAAAAGATCTACCGGCTATGCACTATGGACTATATAATACTGAAGGATGAATACACAGTTGGGACACTGTCTGGAGATCAGCAGATTCCATATGTATATACAGTATGAGGAGGTTCAATTGATACTTGTCATATTCCAAGAGGGTATGGACTGTATTTACTTGTCCGACAGATCCAATCGGGTGAGACAAGTACGTAATGTTCTGTTTGAGCGTATTCATGCAAATGGTAGTAGGATGGGTTGACCTTATCTTAAGGGTAAGAATCCTGATGTCGATTGTTAATGTGTTCGACCTTTGTATCAGTGAATAAAATGTTGTGTAGACAAGGTATCTGTAGACCTGGTAGACCCTGGAGAATTCTCTGGAAATGTACCTGAATAATGGCATGGAAGGAGGTCTGTTCCAAAGAAGTTTATACTCCATATATACAAATTACTGATGCTACTGCTTTAGATGATCTATTAGCTGGGGGAGAATTGTCGATGAACTGTCTTCCTAACAATATGATTATATTCAGGGCCCCAGGGAGCAACCATGGAAGATACCGCCAAAGAAGATGAAATTAGTCCCAGGTGCTATATGGGTGAGCAGGAAACAGTGGCAGTAGTTGTGGCAGAAGAGTCTCAAACAATGTGGGGCTTGAATAACTGCTACTGACTAATCGAGTCAGGAAAGGAGTGACTGAATAGTAGGGGTAACCATTTATGATTACTTGTTGATGACAGGATCTCCTGAATTCCGAAATATCTACTGATGTATCATATACATTACCACATTAGCTGATATATTTGTAGCTATCAGGAGCCAAAAGAGCTTGTGCAGATGTTAAAGATGATATTTACCTATGATTAGATTGGAGTACTGAATGTGAATCCCTGTGAAAACATATTGGATAGCCGAGAAAATGATAAAAAGGTACTCGCAATGCTGAATGCATTCATGATTCTACTGAGGAGTACAAACTACAAATGACTTATGAATTGTTTAGCACAATACATTTCCTCTGAATTGATGAAAGGATGATTATAATTATGGTCAACAGAATCAAGTTTTTCTATCAAACAGATGATCTAAAACTGCAACAGTCACCAGAGTGCAAAGACACATTCATTTTTGGTGGATATGATTGTTCAAGCTAAATGCAATACAGTACTCTGTGGATAGCAGCACCACCTTATAGACTTCTGAAATAGCATGGAATACAATCATGTACTCAAGTGTCAGAACCAGGATTTGGACTGGTACTACCATACCATATGGACAGATGAATGAGTGAGGATTGACTTACAATGGACGATATGTCACTGGATAGATTATGAAAGTACAATATTTAGACTATCTTTCTCTGGCTGAAGAGAGATGACAGTCAAACGAAAGCTGATCTTATATATATAGAGATCAGGAACAATGGTCTTTATCAAGCTTACAAAGGTACAGATGAAGCCATAGAATATAGAATGTACAAGTGTAAATATGCATGCCACAGAAATATATAGACAGATATGATTGACCGAAAATGGATAACGTTGAATTAATATATTGTTATAGTCAGGTTACATTTGAAATTCTTCACTTTATTTGTGATGGTAAATTATCGAACAGCTCCTTGATCTGTTTGGTTACTTGTTTTGCATTAATATCCAGAATATGTTCGAAAGTTTGTACTATATGATTGGTGAATGTTATTCTTTGATCGTACCAGTAATTGTCAAAAAATGGTGAACACCTTATTGTATCTGAAGTGCAATTATTTGCTGCAAACTATGCCATTGGTAGCCACTGAATCCAGTTATCCTGATGAACATGTACGAATACTTATAAGTAATGCTCAGACACTATATTTATCCTTTTGATTGGCTCGTCCATTTAGGGGTGCACAGGTGATCACAGATATTCTTCTATTCCACACCTCTTACCAATATGGTGTCACAATACTGAAGTTAAATGGGATCCTCTATGTGATCCAATCATGTCGGGAAGTGAGTTTAGCTAAAATGCTTATTCAATGAACATTGATCCTAACCTTGTCCTATCTGTTTGGTCTCAGCATATAACTACATCAGGAACATATCCCTGCACCCGGATGTATTTGTCACTTCCGGACATTGGTGGTATGCCAGAATTGCCTGAAACATCAGTTGGCAGGGTAACATGTAAGTCCGCGACAATATGATGTGAGGTGATACAAAAACAACTCCTGGCACTAGATATTGACATGGTCGCATGTCACTCTGCACAGCACCTTGGGATGCTAAATATACTGGGTTCATCATCTGGCCGGCGAATTGCATGGTGCTTGGTGCTCAGTGGCAACACTGCTCTGGACATTGTAATGACGATGCTATGCACCGCATATTACACCATAACTTTGCTTGTGTCCATGTTTTAGCTGGACGCAAGCGACTTGAAGTTCTAATGTTTATTAAGTCTATTTACAGTTCTAAACACCATTTATACCCTCTTCACCGCTGTATTTAACTCGTCCTCCAGCATATAATAAACATTGTTCCAAGTTGCTAGGTCTAAATGACTATTTGACTATCCATCCTTTATTCTTCGACTTCAACGAAATGGGCTCCTCTGGAATTAAGTGAGACGTACCCACAATATTTCCTGCACTAATAACTGCATATATACCTCCGGAACTTATGGTTTCAGTACCCTCACTAGCTGCAATGCACTTTGCAGCATTCCACCATTGGCAGGCTTCATCACATCAATGTATGCTAGCCAAAAGGTATTTGTACTGCGCAGATGGACAACTCGCAGCTTGAATAGACGAAGCATACTGTACGGTATGCATCCCTGCAGTGCCTTGTGAGACAGCTCCTGCCCCTCCTTATGTTACTAAGTTTGAACCCATACCCAGTCATGATGGGCAGCCTCAGAATACCATCGTTTATCTCCAGTACATCTGAGCTTCTGAATGATGTGCTTGTCATGCATGTTGCATGATTCTACCTCCAATCCATGATAAATTGCGGCAGCACAGCTTAACAGATCATCCGAATTGATATTTACCTGCTTGGTGTATAAGAAATGATGGGTGGCATCGTATAGATCATCTTGGAGGACGTCGTCACTAATTGTTTTAAAGTGACCATGAAAGTCCTTGACTTTCTCTTTTTCTTTGTGCTAGTGCGGAGATATGAACCTCAATAAATAACGTCTACTAGAAGTGGTTGCTTCCGCCATCACTTCTAGCATCACTTCCATAGTCTGTGGAGCAGCTCATGTATGATTTCATGCATTGCGATTGGCCTTTCTAACAGCAAATACATCACTCCAGAGGTAGTAGTTGATTACCTGAGTATAGTAATCACCCATCTTGTTGGAAGCATTAAACCCGTCCTTAATCTGCTTTCGGTGAGAACTTTCTCCGATCTCCATCGACCACTGTTCAAGCGAACCATACCATTGTACCTGATCTCGGAAGTGTTGCGTGAGATGTATCTTGGGAAAGTTCAAATCGCTACCCTCTTCAATATATTCGGCCATTTCTGCATCGATAATACCTTTCCAGGCGTCGCGAATGCGCTGTCGAAAGGCCGCCATTTTCTTCTTGTTTTCCTCCAACTCGTCATCCTGCTCAGCACACAATTCCGTAAATCTATCTTTGGCCTCTGCTGCAAGTCATTTCGCAGCCCTGAATTGTTGAAATACATCCTTCGAATCGTGAAAGTGATGTAGAGCATAGACCATTAGATCTAACATTTCGTTATCGTGAAAGTCATACGGACAATAGAAATAGAACTCTTTAAGTGAGCAATAGCACTCAACTGCACGGTCAAAAATACTGCACTGGGAGGGGCTTGGGTCCCGCAGAGCATTGCATACGACACCCACAAGGAATAGTGTCATCGTCTTGATTGTTCCTCTGTTCCAACACAAAACCTCCTTATAGGTACATCTGGGCTTCACCATATCAAGGTATGCAGGCACCGAGAGCCAAATATTATTGAACTTGTTAAGCTGCTTATGCTGCTTGAAAAATTCATGAAGCCGTATCAGGAGATACTTCAACATCCCAATTTGCATCGTGTGGAGTAGATCAGGCTTGGAAAGATCGCTTGTAGCGCAATCAAGATACCATAAGATATTGAAACCTGAATTGACATCGTGGCATTTGAGATCGGCGATACTTATGTGTGTATTTGAATTTGAGAGTATACGATAGATATTATGATCCTGGAGGTTGTGTCGCTTATTCTCGGTGGAGGGATAGATTACCCATTTCCCGCGATGGGTATTCGTACCAGTAGCATACACCATTCTTGATGTTGTGAAGGTCACGGTACTCGGGTTGATCGGCCATCCATATAGCCAGTGTCGAATAACAATGCCTGAAGTTGCCATCGGCACAGCAGGTATAGACGGTGAGGGTCTCAGAATTAAGTAGGGATTGCAACACATGATGTAGTACATTCTGTAAGACCATTTGATTATGCTCTCTCTGAGCATTTCTTCTTTTGAGGGGGACATCACGCATCTTGACTGGAATGGGCAAAAGGGCAACCAACAACACGCTGTACATTGTGTGCTTCATCCGTACAGCTGCAGATAGATTGCCAATCATTATATATATAGGCCATACCTTCTTGTTACCCGAGAAGTTTGGAAGGTGGGTGTCATCAGATATGAATATCATTGGTACCAGTGTATCACCAATAGATAGTGTTGTCTATACAATTGTGAGCATTGTAATGGGTTTGTAAAGGGTATAATAAGAAGGAAGCTTACCTGCTTGTCCCACCATCTGTCTCCAGTATGCATCTCATTGTAAACACAATAGCAAAACTCAATTGCATCCAGATACTGCACATTCCATGCCATCTCCAACGTAGCTTTCTTCCAGGAGTAATGGCATGGTCCATCCTCTATCGCATCGATTTTCTGGTGGAGGTTGTAATTCAATTTCAGAGAATCACGTGCACACTCTTTAAGCCCGCAGTTGTCTTTCAGGAAGTTGTCGATGATATTGGCAGGAAGACCTTTCGCTGTGACCAGCTGTGAAAAATTGTACTCCTCCTCACTGTCGAACAGATGGAAGGGGTTGTCTAAGGAATGTTCAGCATTGTGCTCATCGTTGTTCGGAATGGATGCGACAGGGACTCCAGCATCAGGATATGAGAAGCTTTTTGTATTTGAGTCGAATTAGGATGGTTCTGGAGAAGGTAACGTGTGCAACGGCGGAACTGCGTCAGGATCGTCAACATGGTCATCGGTGACATTTAAACCACTGTGCGAATCATTGAAGTAATGCTGAGAGTAGTTTCAAACGCGTTCAGGGGGCTGTGTGGAGTCTGTCTTCACCTCAAGAAGTTGGGTACGATATCGAGGATTGTCGCTGCGGATATATTTGTAGAGCCACAGGTCAGACTTGTAAGGTTTCAAGTAAACAGGGCAAAACCAATTCGGAGTTCAAATGGGAAGTATGGTGCGCATCGTATAGATAATACTGATGGCTGTATATACAGTTGGCAGAATATTATACGTGTTGCCAAGTAGGTAATTGAGCCGCATGACATACATAACTCACAGAGCCGTATATAAAATACCAAGACCCTCAAATATCCTGCAGACAGAGTTTGTCACGATGTAGCCATACCCAGAGCCTAATTTGACCCTAATTGCTAGGTAAATATTAGAAAGAATCCATGGACTTGCTTGTTTGCTTGCTTTTGTGATGTTTCACTGAGCCGATGATACTAAATGCGGATGAAAACATGCGATATCACTCGTTTCGTGTGCCAAGACACGAGTTCAGAGTTCATGACACCACTGCAGTATCAATTGGTGGTGCCTGGAGAGGCCTATATACCGCCAGAGATGCTGGTCACACTTCTCAAACTTCATATGGCAGGTTCCAACTGTTTGTGACACCACACTGCATCATTATATTGGAACTTGATGTCACTGCCGCAAGATATAAACCCAAACTGACAGACTTCGACGCTTTGATCCAATATTCGCAGGACCAGTATATCTCACACTCCAGAAGTGGTTCAAACAACTTTCAAAGTTGTATAATACATGTATTGCATCTTTCAGGCCAGAAGAGAAGTACTAATGGAAGCTCACAACCAGGAAAGCTCCTTTTCCAGTATGATGTTTGATGTCACCAACGGTTTCAACTCTTCTGTGAGCCACACCACACGATTCCAGCACCTTGTTGGCCCATTTTGTACTGTACATATACTGCCATACACTCCTTCCGTTTCAATTCTTCTCCATCATCTCTATCTACTCCATCTTTACCTATTTATCACTCTCATCTTCGTTTTCAAACACATTAACCCTAACCCTGACCGACACCTCATACAGCTCAGAACGTTGCAATACCTCCCAAAAAGATCCCATCCACCCTCTTCCAAACAGATGCAATTAAGGACACTCTCCACTTCGATGGTTTCGTGAAGCAGTTCATGAGCGAGCACATTCGGAGCCTTATTCGGATGTATACCATTCACGGTGTCAAGGATGATGGCGCGATTGACTTGATGTTTGATATCCTTTTTTTGGACCCAGTCACTACATGGCACTTTGCACAGTTTCAGGTGATGTAGAAGCATCGGGTATTGACTCAACTACGATACATGGAATGATGGAATGGGTTCCAGATATTTCTCTGAGACTGTTTCGATAATATTTGGGTGCAGATGAACTGATATCACAAAGAAAACCCACCTTTACCCACAGATACCGACCCTGACTCCAATGACTCTGACGACCCTGATGACTGCAACAACTCCAAATGTGGCAAAGGCCATACCAAGAAAGACACCTGATATCCTGGGATACCGAAGCTGCAGCCACTCTCCCACAATTGTGCTACCCCTCCGACCACCTTTACTTCTGCCGTGCAGAAGAATCGGAAATGCCATGATATCTCCACCAATACCGTCCCTACCGACCCAATGCTTATATACCCCTTCAGGGTCTATATTGTCGACCCTGAAAGCTACAGCCCAGAAAGCTATATCTGTTGGGACGATATCTTCATTCACCACAGCTCAAATAGATGGCATCGCTCATGAGTCGATAAGCTCACCGTCAAGGCTGTATACCATGCTGTGAGTTAGCTATGTCCTGCCAGAGATGTCAGTTGTATTCTTGGATGTCTAGTCATACCTGGCGAACAATCTCTGCAGCCATGGAATGTGACTCGACTCAATAGTGACGACTCTGTATCCACCTGCTTTTCTATTGTAGATTATAACCCTCTCATCATTGTGAGTGTTCTCAAGGTATTTGCAGTTGCACCTCCAAGGATTGTAAGAGCTACTCCACCACCACCACCACCACCACCACCACCACCACCACCACGATTGTCTCTGCCGGGAATACCTGGTACCTCCAAACAGGCCGGGAGCCCGATACCTGCTCCCAGGTTCGTGGCAATACACAACTCAGCAATTAACCACTCGGCAATGACACAACCGGAGGTAACTGCTACTCACCAGGTCGACTGTGTCTCTCTCCAAGATGTGTCATCGTTTGTGCTGGAGGAGCCAATGAGTGCCAGAGTGGCATGAATGGCCGAGACAGTACAAATTGTTGAGGTGACATCATGAGCGGCGATGGAGTTACAGCAACAGCGGGAGGCGAGATCGCAAATGGCACAGGTTTTGGTGTGGCAGGAGACAATGTATGACGTTTTGTCGGTATCAGTGAGCTTTGATGAGTCATTGCAGTCAGTGGCAATTGGCTTGCACCAAGATGTCAATGTCGGTATGAGCTTCACACAGCTAGTGGGAGCGCGTTTGACTCCACCATGGAGTCAGCAAATTGAGTTATGGTTTTCGGTATGACCAACAGTACTGCAAATGACTGGTATACTGATACACGTAGATTCATGTTTGAAGGTTGAGTTAGATAGAGTTTTTGCATATCGTCTTTGGGTCGAATGGAGTCATTTTTGCATTTTACCCAGTTGTTTTTAGTCTCGTTTGGATTTACTTGGCATTATTCGTATTTGATTGACTAATCGTACGCAAACTTTTGTGACAAGCTAATATGACATTGTGTGAATCTGCCCCATTATGAGAAAACGTTTCAAGTGTAATACTCAGCGACATGTCAGTCCTTTTCCACACTGTATTACCCTTCGTCTACATCGCAACTGCACTCTTTTTCTACCTTATTAACATTCCTGCATTCTAAAAATGATCCGAACAACAAAGCCATTGTACAAGACCGCATCCTCAATTCCAAAAGCAGTACCGGCCACTCCTGCAGTTGCCTCTCCAATGCCACATACAGCAAACGGTCATAAGAGGAAACCCACTTTGTAGGCTGACATGCAGAAGCCAAAGTGAATGAAAGTTACAGCCTCACGTATCGAGGGTTCGATTATACAGGTCTCCTCAGTATCTACAGCCTTTGTATCCGTACCAAATCCAGTCCTGATACTGTCACTGCCCCTACCGAATCAAGCCTCGATGTTGCCAGCACCCAGTGTCTTTTTCAACGTCAGTATTCGTTTAGCGACGAACCATAGTCACCTCTGGAATCCACACCCATCTTCATCGGCTTCACAACTCATCCCATCATCGCGGCCGAGGACAACGTTGAGTCTGTCGGTCAGCAGTAAAAGATATGGCAGTCGAAGTCTCCTTGCACCAGGTGACGTTCGAGTTCCTGCTGTACTGGAGACAATGTGTCGCTTGATGGAGAAGCAACTGCTGAGCGAGACACCATTTCCAACTGAAGCTGAGTTTCTGCTGGTAGCTTATACAATTCTGAGAGTGGTAGATACAGACTAACATATCCAACACAAAGTCTGTAGAGTATTTCTGGCCAAAGGTATCCAGGCAGGAAGGAATTAATATTAGCTTCCAGGAACATCAGAAGGAGTGTCTCAAGATAGTTAGATACCTCCCAGAATTGCATTCGTACTAACTAACCGGCCATATGTCAGATCAAAAACAGTTGCAATGCAGTCAGATCGCACATGATCAAGAAGGCGCATGAGTGTGTATGGAGACTGTACAACATGTACCATTACGAAGATGATGAGCGCCGCATACATATTGACCAAATTCTTTCGGATGTTACATTCATTGTATTCCAATGCGATTGTACAAATGAACCTGATGTGAGTTCTTTCTTCAACTTGTAGCATCGCTAACACCACCAGGAATGAGCTAGCTACATTCTTGCCAAGGAGATTCCACGATTTCTATATATACATTTCTTCCAATGAATTCGCAAAGGTGGTAGACATTCAGAGGGCTTCCATGAATGGATTTGGAAACGGTCACCACCAGCACTGATTATGATAACATGTACGGCATTGCATCACGTACTGACAGAGTGGCAAAGAAATGGAGATCTAGCTCCAACAAAGGTTACAATCGATGACCTCGAAATCCGGCATGACAGGCCCGAGTGGGAGTAGTACTTAAATCGAGACAATGATGGTTGTAAGTATGTGTAAAGGCATACGACCTCGTTCGGATGGATATGTGAAGATACGGTTGCAAATGGGATAGGTGATAAAGATGCTATCAATTGTAAGGAAAGATTTTCGCTGCAGTGCAATTGCACTCGCATGTGGAGTATAAGTACACGGGGGATTTCCCGGCCATCGGCTTGGCCAATCACGTTGCTTACATCCAGCCAAGATATGGATGCAAGTAAGAAGATCGGCCGCCATTACATCATCTCCCTCTATAGGAGTACACCCCCTGGGCTGCCATATACATACATAAAAAAGATGGAAAGAAATAAGATCCAGACACATATGCCCCCATATGGCCTTATAAATCCCGCTTCCGATCAGTACCGCTCAAGAGTGAACTTTTGGTGCATCCGGCGCACGGGAAAACTCCACCTGCAGAGGTAGGTGGCAAAAACCCGTGCCAACACCATTTGTACCGGGCCAAGATCCAAAAAGAGAAGAGAAGATAAGGAAACAACCAATTGACCCTGAATCCTCCAGGTCCATCTCCAAACCGAAGCCACTCCTTCAGCAGGCCTCGTTCCAAGCCCACTCCTTCAGCAGGCATGCAAGTCCATGGTTCCGAATATCCAAGTAGACTTCCAGTTTCTCTGAATCCAAGCAATTGATCTCTGTAGTGCTAGCTCGGTGGTGCTCGAATCGGTAAATGTCATTGGTCGACTTGCAGGCCTCATTCGTCATCAATATCGTAGTTGACACGTGGTATACCAGATGAAGTCATCATTGCGCGACTTCCATCTAATCAGTCGATCGTTCGTATACGATTTCTTAAGTTGAATGTGTTCGTGAACGTTGTCTGAGGGTATGGCTATAGAGGCCAGTATCGTATCGCTACAGTACTCAACTAACATAATTGCATCATGTACTTATCTTAGTGATAGCTTATCTTGAAAGCCCTCGGATTCATATGATTTTCGTCTCTTTGCTTTCGTATATCAAAGCTCATGACAGACCTCATTAGTAATAGCCTGATCATATACGTCTCACCGATTGCCTCCAAGTTGACTCGTATATCGGTTATAGGGATTCAACTTTTCGTTGACATTCTGCTGAGGATCCAGTGGTGATTGATTGACATGTATCGACTTCTTAGGCCCTCTATTGCAGTCATCATATGTCGACATGCATTCATACATACTCATTCGAGTTGCAGTATCTATCTCGTAAGTGTACCATAAGATCATACTCACTCAGTAACCAAGTATACTTGCACTCCAGGTACATTAAGGCAGCTATTCTCCATGTCTTTGACTTTCGAATCCACAAAAGTAGTGAGTTTGTACACCCCTGCCCTTCCGAGCCTAGCTGTAGCGGTCACACCCTAACATCTAGCCGAATACGATTCATCACCACTATCTACTGCGACGTCAATCGATTATCGTCATGGCATTGTTTGGTACTCTTGGAGATAAAGACCAATTGTGGAGTATATTGATTCGTTGATATATCTAATTAGTAATCATTCCGTACAAGGTCATAGTTACCATGTGATTCAGAGCGATTGCACTCTTGGAAACTCCTGGAAGTCTGCATCTGTAAGGACGTACATCCTCGTATGGGCGAATACGTGTACATACGATTACAAATGGGAATAAGTAATATATATCAATTATGTGGTGTGTAGGTAAGATAATCGCTAGTGTGCAAAAAGCACTTTGCGAGGTGATTATATATGAAGGGCAGTTACCCGGCCTCGGCAGCCAAGTGCACTTGAGAAGGCCAAGTGCGTTTGGGAGCCAAGTGCGCTTGAGAGCCAAGTGCACCTGGCACCGCCATTACATCATCCCCCTCTTTATCAGCAGACCTCCTGGGCTGCCACATATATATACATAAAGAAAGACAAGATAAGGTGCATACGTCATCATACGTCTGCATAAGTTCCGCGACCGATCGTTGTCATCACAGAGGCCTCATGGCGGATTCGGTGCATGGGGAAATCCATCTCCAGTGGTAGGTGGTAAAACTCGTACCGATGCCATTTATACCGGGCCGAATCCATAAGAAGATAAGAAAGAAGGAAAACCAAGGAACCATCCAAATCCTCCCGATCCTCCATAGCTCTGATATCTATAGCTCCGACCTCCATAGCTCCGACCTCCAAATCGGAGCTGCTCCATCAACAGGCCTCCAAGCCCACTCCTTCAGCAGGCTTGCAAGTCCATTGTTCTGAAGATCCAAATCGACTGTCAGTTTTCTCTGAATCCAAGCAATTGATCCCCATAGTGCTAGCTTGGTGGTACTCGAATCGGTAAATACCATTGGCCGACTTGCGGACATCATCTGGCATCGATATATCGTAGTTGACACCTCGACTTCCGACTAATCGATCGATAATTCGGATGTGATCTCTGTCATTGAACGCGTTCGTGAATGTCATCTGAGAGCAAGGCCATCGCGGCCAGTATCGTATCGTTGCAGCAGTCAACTAGCATAATTACACGATGTACTTATCTTGGTCATAGCTGCTGCTCTTGAGAGCCCTCGGGTTCAGATGATTCCCATGTCTCTGTGCTTTCGTATCGCCAAGTACACGGCAGACCTCATCAGTGATGGCCTCCGCTCTCGGTATTTGTCATTCTGCTTCATATCCACTTGTGTCGGCCTCGCTTGGCCCTTAATTGTAGTAATATATGGACATGTATTAGTTCATGCTCATTCGAGTTGCGGTATCTAACTCGTAAGTGTGCCATAAGGTCGTACTCACAAAGTAACCAAATATGCTCCAGATGCATCAAGGCAGCCATTCTCCATGCCTTTGACTTCCGAATCCACGAAAGTAGTGGGTTTGCACACGTCATACCCTTCCAAGCCTAGCTGTAGGGCATGCACCCTAAAATCTAGCCTGATACAGTTAATCGCCACTATCTACAGTGACGTCAATTGATTATCGTCATGGCTTAGTTCAGTTAAGGCCAATTGCAGGGCATATTCGTTGATATATCTAATTCGTAAGCATTCCGTACAAGGTCATAGTTACCATGTAATTCGGTGCGTTCGCGCTCTCGGTTCTGAAGCTCCAATACAGTAGCATTCTCATACATCCATTAAGGATTGCAGCCAGTTCGCATTCTGCGCAGCTTGACATCTCGATTGCTGATTTGGCTGGCTCTCTGCCGCTAGCACTGGGTGCGGTTGACTCCATAGATTGTTGATTGCAGCTGGTTGTGCATTCGATGCATTCGGTGGTACTTCCGGCGATTCGCAGCCACTAACGTACTTCCTTATGTTCCCATTCATCGTATGCCAATAGAAATCCCTAGAGGCTAACGCAGCAGTTTTAAGAGCTTCAAAGTGACCGAACTCAGGGTTATGAAAGAGACTTATCACTTTACCACGGAGAGCATCGTCCACAGTGACATATATCCTCCCCTTATAGGTCGGAGCTCCAGCGATGACGCTCCATCGGTTCTCGTCTTTGACTTTGACTTTGGCTTTGGCTTCAGCTGTGTTCATTGGGTTATCGACTAGCATACCCGAGATGTCGACCGCCAATGGGTCAGTAGTCTGGGCCTTCTTAATCACCGGTAGGCATGGGGTTCAACTGTCAGGGTCGCCAAGAGCCATCCGACAGGCTTCTCGTAGCCGATCTCATAATCGGGCCGTCTCGATGGGCTGTCGGCAGGGTTGATTGTGCCTGCGAGCCAAGTGCACTCACGAGGCCAAGTGCGCCTTCGAGCCAAGTACACTCACGAGTCCAAGTGCACTTGATGTCTGCAGCGTGATGGGTTCGTTGCGGTGGTAATGGTGAGTCCTTCCAGTACTTGCAGTGCGGAATTCGTTTGAAGTAGCGGTTTCTCGGTTTCCGTAACGATCATTCCCCTCTTTTGAGGTCGGTGCTCTGTCGACGACTAAATGCAGTGTCGATTCCCATCGATTTTCTCGTTGATATAACGCTTTCGATTGCCATTGGCGCTTCGTACTTCTGTATCTGCAACAATTGCAAGTCTCGCAGAATCTCTTCAAAAGTAAGTGTTTCTTCAAGAAAAGGAGTAGAGCCTCGAACGTAACTTTGTATCACCATATCGGCAAGAAGACTTGTCATCCTTCTCAAGAGTGTGCACGATTGCACTCGGCACTCGAGAATCTGCATTCCGCGGCTCTCCCGTGGCTCAATAAGTGCCATCCGTCTAGCTGCCTTTTAGATTCTTGATTGTGCTCGTGTTGAGAGCTCGGTAGTCAACTTCAGAATTTCAAGACGCTGTCCTTCTTCTTTGCAAGAATATCGGCGCTGCCGCCGGTGATGATGACCGCTGGATGACACCAAGGGCCAGGTTTGTCTCGATGTAGGCCTTTAGAGTTCTTGACTCAACCTCCGACAGGTAATAGATACATCCATATGGCAGCTTGTGCCCAGATTCGATCGCATGGTCAATTGACCGGTACGGTGGCAGTGTCTCTGCCTTGGCCTTACTAAAGACCTCAACGAATTCCTTACATTTGGCTGGTAAATGACCGCCATCGTCGGTCGGTACTACCAGAGCTCCGGTCTAGTCCGCTCCAGTCTCGTCCGCTTCAGTCTCGTCTGCTCCATCTACACATGTTTGTATTAAGTTCTTATATGAGAATGGAAGCGAAGGTTGGAATCCAGGAGTAGCGGTACTGCCGGCCCGTCACAATGGAGTATGACCGTGGCGCGCATCCTCCCTTCGTGACTCGGCGAGCCGGTAGCAGTCATTCAAGCCCCACATTGTTGGTAACTCTTCTGCCGCAACTACCACCACTGCTCCCTGCTTGACAATCCAGCATCGGAGTTTCTCATCTGAGATCCCGCTCCATAATGATGCTCACAGCAGCCCGGTACACTCTCCAAACTGTAGGGTGAATGCCATGATGACCTCGTTGCCTTCCAGGAGATCATCGAATGTGGTTGCTCCAAGCAAACAAATGTCCGGAGGCTTACCATGGCGCCCCTGCGAAGTTCCGTTAGTATCCACGTATGGGGTTCCATCGCGATTCCCATTCGTGGCCTGCGACCCACTAGGGGTTCGGAAGGCCACGAGTCGGCTGGCCTTCCAGTTGATTTCCGGGTTTCGGGCCTTGAACCAAGGTAATCCAAGTCCCAAAACCAAGTCGTATGCCTTCATGGGCACAATTAAAACATCCGATTCGTCAGTCGGTGCCAAGCTTTCAAAATACTGAATCGAGAGAGTAGCCTTTCTACTTTCTCTTGCAGACATCATCTCGCCGCCGTCATGGCTCAAGGTTGCGATGAATGCTGGTTCGTCCCGGATGCCAAGTCGCCTTTGCAGCTTGGGCATCATGAGCCGCTGCCGGTGGTCATTCCACCGGAGGTTGTCTTGGCGTCCAAGTAGACGTCCATCTCGCTCGGATAAGATGAAGGAGAGGTCCATCCCGCTTAGGAATGCAACCAAGTAGACGTCCATCCCGCTCAGATAAGACGACTCCGATGTGCGAAGGATCGCTCGTTGTCGATTGAGAATCGATTTACTCCCGACTTGGGTCACTTCCATGACGATAACAATTCGCGTCGTGCAGTTGGTAGTGATTGTTGTCTCATCTGGCATCACCGGTTTCTCAAAGGATGATCGGTAACTTGATTGAGTCTCACCGAGAGGTAATCGTGATTGTAGTTGCAATCGGGTATCGAACGATGTGTTCGTGAACGATGCTTGATTGCTCATCCATCTTGTAGAATCGTACAATGGAGTATCGGCTTTGATCTGCTAGATACACTTTAGAACATTCGGGGTTAAACTTCCCACTTGGAGCTGTTTCACGATCTGCGACCGCAGCTCCACTATCTGGCTCTTGAATTCGACCCATCAGTAGTCTTTCTCCGTAAGTGCGCGTCCGTGCTCCCGTAGTCATTCTCCGTAGGAGCACTTCTGTGCAATACTGACGCTCCGTAAGCGAGCTTGCAACTTCGTTCGTAGATCCTAATATATCGTAGGTGCGCTTTAGAGCTTCCGCTTAGCTCGTAGGAAGGTAATCGTCAAGTACGCTTCATCGAACGCATTGATCGTCAGTGACTTCTCGCCAGACTCGATCGTCAATGAACCGATGCGTTCAGGGATAACTGTCTTAGAGTGATGAATTGATGCCTGTCGAAGTCGATCAAAACTTCACTAGCACTTGACCTGCTCAATGGGTTGCCATCGATCGTCCGTACGTATGCGATTGATCTCGTCGAACGTATTTCAAAGACTTCTCGGTGGTGTGGCCATCAGGCCGATCACGAGTATATCAGAGTCGATTGACCTCCGAATTGTCTCGGAATTGACTCTGCTCAGGTCAATCAATTCCAATAGACGGAATACTTATCTCGAATCATCACCCTAGCGATGATGATCTGTATGGATTCCGAGTAGTGACGTTGATGAAGGTTCGATTAGTCTTGATTATCTGTTCGTATATGATGGATCTCGTTAACCGTGTTTCAAGGTCTTCTCAGCAGTGGCCATAATGGCCGGTGACGTATTTCTCGGGGTCAATTGACCTCCGAATCATCTCTGATTCGTCACTGCCATCGTCAATTAACTTAATTTAGGTGTACTTATCAAGCTTCGACACTTATAGGTCGTGAGAGTATGTGTGTGAACGTATAACGATCGCGATCGGTTGTGCGACATTTCGAATCGATTGGCCTCCGAATCGTCTCGGAATAGTCTTCGTTGTAGGTCGAGAATAGAGTTTTCAAGTTTTCAGGAGTGCCTATCATGGCAGGCGATGCATCTCTCGGGACTGATTGGCATCTAAATCATCTCGGAATCGTCCCTACTACCGTTAATCAACTCAATTGGATGATTACTTATCTTGTATCGACAATCTAACGATAGTTCTCGGTGTAGGTCTGATGCATCGAAAAAGTAACGAAATCACGAAATCCCATGAGCGAAACATATCTGGTGACTGAAAAGAGATTATAGTGTAAGGACATACGTTCTCGTATGGGCGAATACGTGTAGATACGGTTGCAAGCGGGAATAAGTAATATATATCAATTATGTGGTGTATAGGTAAGATAATCGCTAGCGTGCAAAAAGTACTTCGCGAGGTGATTATATATGAAGGGCGGTTACCCGGCCTCGGCAGCCAAGTGCACTTGAGAAGGCCAAGTACACTTGGGAGCCAAGTGCGCTTGAGAGTCAAGTGCATCTGGCACCACCATTACAGCATCGCACCTTCGTACATCTAACCTGGAGCTTCTGCCCCAATCCTCATAATCCAATACAGGTACGCTTTCCTTATGCCGCACATTCCAATGAGGTACAAATTCCATGCTGCTTAATGATCTATATCTTCGACCTCGAATACCTCTTTGCCGCTGGCTTATTTCGTCTGACCAGTTTGGGCCCACAGCAGATTTCCTCAGAGATTTCGGTGGATCTCATCCAGGCTAACTGACATGATCTCATAGATTTCTCTGCTCGGTAATGTCATCTCGATATTGACATCTCGATAGATGGCTTCGTAGACTCAGTCATTCTGTATGCCATTCAATTGAGCCTTGTTAATATTCTAAATACTGTTAGCCTTGAGAACTACTCTGAACTTCATTCTATGATAACTCAATTCTGTATAATATCTCTGATCCGGTAGCCATCTCGACTGTATGTCGGTAGTCCTATTGGTAGGCTTTCCTTCCGTGACAATTGCTTGCCATCGTAACTGTTGACTTCTCTGGTGTACATAACCATGACGGTACTTGATGCCAACACTTCCGGTGCAGTAATTGTTTGCAGTAGGCATTGTTTCTGAATTCCCAGTATGGTTATCCCCCTCTTTCTGGTCGGAGCTCTCCAATTCTCATGCTGATCCTCGTATCGATTCTCGTGTCGATCCTAAGACCTCAAATTGCCATCGTGATTTGATATTTAAATATCTGTGAACTGTATCCAGGATCTTGATTGCATCATTTCGTCGGTACGTCCTAAATTTGTGTATGTGTGTATCTGCACTTAATTGCTAGTCTCATAGCTTGTCATCTAAAGTAAAGCTTTCTTAAAGAAGGGAAGAGTTCCAAACATAACCTCGCCTCGCCATATAAGTAAATAGACTTGTTTCATCCATATCCAGTCATCTCGGCTATTCGTTTTCGGACTGTGCAAATATGCACTCATATGGGCCACCATTCGTGGCTTCTCCTGTAGCTCTGTAAGTTCCATAAAGGTTATCTTTACTGACCTTAAGATCGGCTTTCGCACAGCCATCATCTTCTCATCCAGTCTGATGAAGATAGTTTTTGATGTCGCACTTCCGTGTTCCATCCGGTGACATGTCGTCCATCATAAAAATATCCACTTATCGATCCGTCCATATGGCATAGGGTCATTAAGTCCAAATCCATGATCCGGCTGTTCAGTACGCGATCTTATTCCACACAATTTCGAGAATACCACTCGGTGCCACCATACGACAGCACTTCTGCCCCCAGATCTCTGTAGAGCTGTAGGCTCATACGATCATAACCACTACAAGAATGCCTAATTGTGCTGTGGTGACTGTTGGAAAATCTTCTTTTTGTCGACCATCATTTCGATCGTCTTATCATCAATCCGGAGGTAATTCATTGAGGTAAAGAATTCATTAGTCGTATGTGGCTTGTAAGTCTCCGCAGCATTGAGCGATCCGAGTGCCTTTTCGTCATTTCCACAGGTATCTAGCATGTGTTGACATGGTTCTGCGTTCCGGTATTCCGTCTAATAGTAGGTAGATATTGTCTCTAACTTCTGTAGGGGCTCGTATGGCTCCATAACTCCTCCAAATGCGTTAGACAACTTGGTCATTAAAAGATAGAGCGGTAAATATCGCGGAAACCAGGAGCCATAGATCAAACAGCTGTCCACGATAGAACCAGAACACCGCAGCCAGTAAACTCCCTTCTTGACTCGGCGAGCTGGTACCGATTATTCAAGCCCTGCATTGTTGGAAACTCTTCTGCTGCAACTACCGTCGCTGCTCCCTGCTCGCCCATCCAGCGCCTGATGGCTATCTCACTGTCGGTGATGCTTTCTATGGTCATTTTCAGTAACCCTGTCCGAACTCCCACTCTTAGATGGAACTTCCATTGACGACCTCCCCCTGGCCAATAGATCGTCTAAAGCAGTAGCACCAGGTATTTGTATATATGGAGTACAGTTTCCTTCGAAACGCGCCTCTCTAGCGGTGATCCAGGTACATTCGTGGGCATTCCTGATGGTCTACCCGGTCCACTGCCACCACTTCCGTTCACCCTGGAGTTCGCAGAGCCAAAAGTCGAATGCTTTGCAAGTCGACGTCAGGATTTCTGGACTTGAACCAATGCAATCCAAACTCAATCTCCAGCTCACACAGTGCATCCACCACAGCTGCCACCATTTGAACAAAATAAGCTCACTCAGCGAATCACGTACTTGTCTCACCCAATTGGGACTGTCTGACAACCAAATAACATCCATACCTACTTGGGATATGACAAGTATCAATTGAACCTCCTCAAACTTGTATATACATATGGAGTCCGCTGGTCTCCGAAGAGTACCCAGACAGTCCATCCTCCATCAAGTAGTCCATAGTCCGTAGCCCATAGCCAGTAGATCCTCAGATTCCCAACTAAAATTAAAAGTATCTACATCGCATTCCTAGTAATCCGTTTCGTACACCATCGTATTGGCACATATTAATGGCTTCCTCTCCTGCTTGCCACTTTAGAACCTTAGGAGTTTATACTTCCCATTCGGAGTTGTAGCACGATCCGCGATCACTGCTCCACTATCTTAAACTTTGTCCGTCAATAGACGAATGATGTTCATAATCATAACTACCTAGGTATCTCGTTCGGAGTCGTAACCATAGAGCCGTGGCTTCTGTCTGCCTCTGTGGCTTGTTAGAATTGTATGAAATTGTGAAATCTCGTGAGGCTATTTATGACCTCACATGACTTCTGTATCCGTAACCGAAAACTCCTAATGGCACCCATAACGTAGATAACTCGATTGAGTCTCGAAGAAGGATAATCGTGATCGTAATTGCTATTGGTGGCATCGATCGATCGTTCGGCTATCTCGCGCTTCGATCTTCCGAAAATAATGTGATTCTCATAGCGTTCGGACTTTCCAGCTCTGTATGTAGGTCTCGACCGTGTGTAAATCCGCTGGCAAAATACAGATCCTCTGTAGACACACTTCGCTCGATGAATGTGTTCATTTATGCTTCGTGTAATTGTAGCCTTATCGACTTTGTATTGTGCTTAATTTTCGACAATTAACACATTCAGGGGTGTCATCGATTATAGATTCGCTAGTACTTCATGCTCGATTGACTGCCATCGATAGTATGTGACTCATCTCGAGAGTTTGCATATGATTGTGTTCGTCAAATGAGGTTCGAGGAAATCTTTGGAGAAAGGTTCGAAAAATTATCTGAACTAAGGCCGACTTTGGGATTACCGGTGACACATCTCTCAGGGTCACTTAGATTCCAGAATCATTCCTGTCATCATCAATTGACTCGAGTGGATGGTAACTTATCTGATCTCATCGCTCACGCGATTGGAAGCCTATTTGTAGAATGGTTATCAACCTCGACTGACTTGATCGCTGACGCGTTTCTGGCCAAATGGCCTCCAGAATCAACTCGAAATCATATCTGCTACCGTCAACCTCAATTGGGTATACTTATGAAGACTCTTTGCTTATGCAATTGGTAGGTCTCAAATCCATATAATTTCTCATTCGGATGTGTTGCGATACGTCAATCGAAAAGAGTAATTCATCAAATCCTGTAAGCAAAACGTATACAATTACTAAAGAGCGATAATAGTGTGAAGGTGTACGTTCTAGTACGGATGGATATGTATCGATACGGTTGCAAATGGGGATAGGTGATAAAGATGATGTTAATTGTAAGGTAAGAGTATCGCTGCAGTGTAATTGCACTCAGGTGTGGAGTATAAGTACGCCGGGAGTTACCCTGCCATCGGCTGAGCTAATCAGATTGGTTGCATACAGCCAAGTAATAGATGCAAGTAAGATGATTGGCCGCCAATACAGTATGACTGTATGGCCTTCACAATGTATGCAATGGCTCTAACAATTTGCAGAGACTTACACTGATCTCATGAATATATGGAACGATCTCCCATCTCCATTGAGACAGAAGATAATCAAGTCCATAAGGGCAGCTCTCAACAACCTCATTCTACAGGAGAAAGGATCCAATAACATGCCACCCATTATCAAACCTCGTCAAGTGGTATTAAACAAGACTGCGATGGAAGACCTGATGCTAGAGCCGGATATTGAGAGTCCAAAGATTTCTGCGATTTGCATCCCCGTTGCTAAAGATTTGTCTTTCGATGCTGAGGTTGGGATTGACGATGGCGATAATGATGGCAACAATGATAGTGACAACGGGCATGATGACATTCACAGTGCCAGGAGTCGTGCTCAGCGACATCATGGTCTCCAGCTGAATGATGATACGGTCGAGAATCAGGAGGATGAGGATGGTGATAATGTTGGGAATGAGGAGGATGAAAATGAAAATGAGAATGAGAATGAGTACAAGGGTGTAGAGTCAGAGTCGTTGGATGACTGCGAAGAAGAGAGTAGTTTAGAGGATGTGCTTCAAGCTGGCTGCGACATGTAGCATGGCGTTTGGAACGAGGAGAGAGTAGTTTAGAAGATGTACTTCATGCTGGTTGCGATGTATAGCATGGTGTTTCGAACGAGGAGAGGGTGGTTTAGAAGGCTTGCTGCGATGAATAGCATGGTGTTTAGAACCGAAAACTGTATATATTTGAGCTTAATATCAAACATCATCAACAGTAACATCAATGCACTGTATCCATCACCCGAGATGTGAATGCAATTTAGGGCATCGTATAAACGTCGCATGCAGTGAATATTGCGTTATGTTATGGTGTACATTGCACTCATGTGTTACATGAGTAGTGTTGTGGATCAAAAGGTGAGTATACTGTATGGCTGCAACAGTAAAAATTATGTGTACTGTATAGCTGCGACAGTAAGGAATCCTGCGTCAGGACGTTCAAGGGCGATGTCAGAGGTTTTGTATATGCACGTGCAGTGTCACTTCACAATGAGACTTGAAAGGTTTCGTCTCAAGTATCTGATGCGCGCTAAACGTTCCGGTATCCGGAGCACGACTTGGTGTTTTTCCTGATATAAGTGTCACATCTTGTTTAAACGATCTACTACAATCCATATCATACTGAACCAATGGCATTCTGGTAGTTCATCTACGAAGTGTATGCTGAATTCTTCGCACATCTGTTCGGATGATTCCAAAGATTTTATCCGTACATGCGATATTTTGCTTTTGACCTTGCTGCATTGAGAGACATTACAATTTCGCATATAACAATCAATATCTCTCCGTATTTCTGGCCACTTATAACCACCATTGGGAAACGTTCCATTCTCCGGACGTATTAATTATGATCTGATGTGGGTTGTGCATCTGAAGCACCTGGAATATCGGTAGGCCGGGTAATATGTAAGTCCGCGACACTGAGATGTTAGGCATTGCAAAAACAACTCTTGGTGCTAGGTATTCACATGATCACATATTACTTTGCACAGTGCCCTGAGACACTTATTATACCGTATTCTTTATCTGGCCATTCCAATATGATGGTGACCAGGCAGCCGTGAGCCAGCCTAGTTCAACTGTGTGTAGCCAGCCCGGCTCGATCATCTCAGGACAGCGGTGAGCCTGTCCGGCTCAATTGCGTCCAGCCAGCCTCTAGCCAGCCCTGCTTGATTGCCTCTAGCCAGCCTCTAACCAGCTCAGCTCCATCATCTCTTGCCAGTAGTGAGCCAGCCCTACTCGATCGTATCCAGCCATTCGAGACCTAGTATAATAGTGGTGCAAGGTATACTTGGCTTGTGAGTACGCCTGGCCTCGTAAGTACACATGGCTCGCAGGTGTACTTGGCTCGTGCGTGTGCTTTGCCTTGTAAGTTCACCTGGCATCGTAAGTGCACTTGGCTCCTACTTGGCTTTGTAAGTACACTTGGTCTTGTAAGTACACTTGGTAGCCGAGGCCGAGCAAGAGCCCTTCATATATAGTCTGACCCTTTTTCACTCCCCTTACTTTCAATTGTATTTGCACTCTAAGTTCTAAGTTCTACTCTATGATACTTCTCTCTCACTCTCACACAGTCACTCTCTTTATTTGCAATGCTAACAGATATAAAGAGAATTTTAATCGAGGTAACCAGGCGGCCCTTATGGATCATCTCCAGCCATCCGAATGGCAGCCTGGCTTAGTGTTGGCAACGAAGCGGATCGGTTCGTCACGGATCGAACCATGACGGGGTTCGATCCGGGTTCGATCCGAGATTTGGGCGGAGTTCCGAGGTTTGTACAAACCGGTTCGCAAACCATCTATCTTCGAGCGATAATAGGTAAGCGAGTTCTTGTCCGATCCGCTCAATTTTTAGCGCATCTTGTAGCGGGAGATGTTAGCTACAAGATGCGCTAAACTTCGAGCCGATCGGACCAGAACTCGTTTACTTATTTTTGTTCGCAGTTGTAGGTCGAAATGGTGGGGTTTGAGGCGAAAGGCTTGGCAAGGATCCGGTTCGCGCTGACCAAATCGGTTCGTCAATTGTACGAACCCCGGGCGGTTCGTTGCCAACACTAGCCTGGCTTGATTGCGTCTTGTCAGTCGACAGCCCGCCCAGTTGGACGTCCAAGTAAACCTGATCGAAATGCTAATGCTTCCGTCCAGATCTGCTTGTCACATACAGCCAGCCGATAGCCAGCACGGCTCGATCGTGTGTAGCCAACACAGCTCGACCGCGTCCAGCCAGCCGACAGCCAGCCCTGCTCGATTGCATCCAGCCAGCCGAGAGCCAGCCCAGCTCGATCATCTCCCACTAGCAGTGAGCCAGCCCGGCTCAATCCCGTCCAGCCAGCCGAGAGCCAGCCCAGCTCATTCATCTCCCGCCAGCGGTGAGCCAGCCTGGCTCGATCGCCTCCAGCCAGCCCAGAGCCAGCCTGGCTCGATCGTATCTAGTCAGGCAACAGCCAGCCCAGCTCGACCGCCAAGCGCACCTGATCCAAATGACAATGCTTCCGGTCAGATCTTCTCTTCGCATGTAGCAAGCTGAGAGTCAGCAAGGCTCAATCGCCTCCAGCTAGTGGTGAGCCAGCAAGTAGAGCTCAATCGCCTCCAGCTCGCGGTGAGCCAGCCAATCACAATCGTCTCCTGCCAACAGAGTCAGGCTAGCCCAACAGTTTGCACCCAGCCTGTATCGATCTTCTCCACCCGTGCACTAGCTCAAAGAGCTGCTCCAAGTGCATCCAAGATCTACCATGATGTGTTGTATATAGTTCGCAATACATTTGTGAATCAAGTGTAACTTGAAGTAATCAATTGACTGCCCTGATATATTAAAGCTGTGATCGGAAATCAAGGCTGCATGTGAAAATAAATGCTTTACCTGTAAGTGTGTACGGATGCAAATGCTGTGTCTGTTTGGGTGTCTGGACAAAACTGCTGTATATGTAGTTGGAAGGTAGTACCCGGGTACAACATCAGCAAAAACACTTTTTTCCTTTTGAGGTTTCCGAGCTTTCTGTCAGGTTTCCGAGGTTTTTGAAATGGACTGGTACTGCATTTCCTCAAATTACTTTTTTGGACGCTTTTTAACGTTGTTGAAATGATCAATTGGCTCTTTCAATTGGTGTAGTTTCGATACCAGCCAGTGTACTGTTTGTCCCTGCTGATTTTCATCTTAGAAAAAGTTCTCACCAACCGTGAACCCCTTTATTTGCACTGTCATCACCATCACCATCACCATCACCATCACCATCACCATCACCATCACCATCACCATCACCATCACCATCACCATC
>MU122100.1:30132-51905 GCA_014904905.1 Wilcoxina mikolae CBS 423.85 | reverse complement strand
ATCGCTATCACCCTGACAACCATTTACACTTGTGAATTCACTCTACCGTTTATGTACACTGTTGTCACCACCACCATCACTATCACCATTATCAACACCATTGCCATCGCCATCGCCATCATCATCGTCATCACCCTGACAATCATTTACACCCCTGAATCCTCATTTCACTCGCTCCACCCTATCTGTGCACTGTTGTCACCATCACCATCACCATCACCATCACCATCGCAACTCTTCTCCTTCACCTCCAGTGCTGACCTCCTTTGAACTTTTGCAGATCAACTCCGATTGACTCGTGGATATGCGCAATCGATTCGTCTGATCGAGTACATCAATAAGGTGCAAGCGCGGTGAGATACGTCCATATTGGCTCTCGACTGGCTGCTCTACTCCTCCTCCTCCTCCTCCTCCTCCTCCAGTGCTGACCCCCTTCGAACATTGGCTGATCAACCCCGATTGACTCATAGATATGCGCAATCGATTCGTCTCGCTGAATACATCAAGACGGTACACGCACGCTGAGGTACGTCCATTATTGGCTCTCAACTGGCTGCTCTACTCCTGCTCCTGCTCCTGCTCCTGCTCCTGCTCCTGCTCCTGCTCCTCCTCCAGTGCAGACCTCCTTTGAACTTTTGCAGATCAACTCTGATTAACTCATGGGTATGCTCAATCAATTCGTCTCACCGAGTAAATCAAGACGGAGTATGCACGCTGGGGTACATCTATTATTGGCTCTCGACTGGCTGCACTACTCCTATTATCACATTTAGTTTAGTCGGATGGTGTGGTAGATCTTAGTTTAATGAGAATTCGTATACAAGCGTACTTTCGTTTGGAAATTGCAATTGTGACCTCAATCACGTAGTATAAGGGGTGAAAATCTAATTTCCGCTTTGCTTAACGAGGTTCATGAAGTATTCATAAATGCTTCCTGAACATCTCATTTCAGCTTCGCGACGATAGACCTACAGGGTGCATTCTCGCCAACGCCCACATTGTGTTTTGGCATTCATGGGTGTAGAACGTTGAATAGCCTTAATCAACAAAAATGTGTTTTTGCTGATGAAAGAGGCTCAAATGATATGGTTTGAAGTGTCCGATATGCCCTAGACGTTCTGGCATCTGAGGCACAACTTGATTTGTTTTCCCGATGTCTTATAATCAGATCATATGTTTTTGCTCTTTCCAGAATTCTAGCTCTGCAGAAGTATGGGGTTCTTTTATCACTTCTAATATCTGTTGATCTGAAATTTGCTCAGTTGCACTGCCTGAACACTGAGTTCATCATTGTTTTTCGTACACAAACCCTCACAGCTATCGTTCGGGTATTCTTGGCACACATTCTGTATCCAGTTCCACAATTCGCTTAGAGCTGTTGTGTTCTCTGTTAAACATATGACTGCTGCAAACTTCACTTCTATGTTGTTCAGTAATCCCTTCTCGAGATTTGCCGTTTGTAATATTATCTGATTGGTTATTCTGCCCCCCCTTCGATGGTATATCTGCTGACATTTCTGTCAATACATCGAATTCCTGGTATTGTTTGCCTGTTGGAGCTTCTATGAATCATGTGATTGCTAATTGGAGCCAGACTGGAAGCACAATACAAAAGAGCAAGGTGATGGTCTACAATATGGTATGGACAGTTCTCTGGCAAGCAATTAATACAAGGTCAGATCAATACTCTCCACATGTAAAAGGTTTGAGACAATCGATGACCTTTCCAACAAAGCCACAGCTTCTGAGGTCATAGACATTGATAACTGACCTGGCGGTCAGCAGCAACAGCAGTCGGAATCACCCCAAAAGGTGGGATACAAAGTTACCGGCCATGTATTCATGAACTGAACACCAACATTATGACCTACAACAAGCTACAGGGACACAACGATTCTTGCGCCAATCGCAGCAAATTAATTCCAGTACTCTGGATTTCAAAGGAGGTCTTTGAAAGCGGAATAGCTGACAATCACTGCACACGATATGGAAGAAAAGACTACAAACATTTCGATTGTCCAATTTACAGCCCCAGTCAGGTGTCTTGATCAATTTCCATCCATAAATAAAGCTGTAGCGGTACATACTATCAGGTGAAGCGCCAAAAGTCATTGAATAATCAACACTCAACACACTCGCATACCTCTCCCGATACCTAGCCTGATGGGAGTGGCTGGATAAAAAGATGTTAGAGCTAGAGAGATTGGGAATGTGATCATTGTTTGCGACGATAGATTAGATTCAGTCCTATCGAATGGATCTCACATTGAGAGTTATCCTCAACTATCCCAGGGATTCCTTTTCAGGGCAATATCTATGTAGTACAGAAAAGCCAGTTTCATCTCACATCGATCCCAAAGTACTTATACGAGGATGACAGGTAACTTACAGCATAATCTGTCTGTAATCAATTAATGTGCAATATCCATCTATATGTCCTTATAGCTGCACAGGTGACTTGGATTACCAGATGAACCTGCATTCGAATTGACATAGAGTCTCAATGGCCAATTGATAATGTCTGCAAAGGAGAGCTGAAAGATGAGAGTTTCAGTTCCAGAAGTCAAGCACTTGGCTCCTGTTGAGGAATTGGAGGTCCTGATCATACCTATAGCATATAACCTGGTTCTAGGCTTGCCCTGGTTCAAGGTTAGCAACTCTGAAGTCAACAGCAATACCAGTTGTCATGTAAATCTGCGGATCTCAAGCTGCGATCGGACTATGTTTGCAGCTAGTCATGCGATGTCGGAACCTCCACAGGGAATTAACAAGCTTGGGTTGCAGGAGGGCAGTTGAGTGAATTGGTCTCCTGACATATATGTACTCGGAGCAACTGTATTTGAGAGTCTCTTACTAGTGACAATATTCTGGAGGCATTCACTGTACAATGTAGTAATTGCACAGTGTTGATGGGAGCCTCCATGCAAGGCAGCACCGGTGTATGGGGTGAATAATATCTCTGAAACGTGATGGGAGAGCAGGAGTAGGAACGGTAGTTGTGGCAGATCAGTTATACATTGATGGTACTTGAATGACTGCTACTAGCCTGCCGAGTCATAAAGGTAGTAGTTGATAGTAGGGGTTTCCATCAATAATATCTTGTTACGACAATGACTCCTGGATTCCAATAATCATCGTTTCTATCTCAGGATTCTGAGTACAAAGCTAAATAGTATAGATGGAGTCGGGGTGCTTGAAATGGTATCTACAGATGATAGCGACCGAATTCACACCAAGTATTAGGAATTTGTTGAGACCTTGAGTATGGCCATATCAGAGACACTGCAACCACACCAGTCAATTGACCATACGATCAACCTGGATCCTGGCTACAAGCTGTCATATGAACGTATCTATAACCTGTCGGAGGTTGAGTTAAAAACTCAAAAGATCTATTTCAAGATAGACCTGGATAATGGTTTACTCCAGTGATTATCATCACCAGCGGCAACATGGATAATGATTGCGAAGAACCATATCGAAAGTTTGAGACTCTGTGTAGACTATCTAGCAATCAATACTTGCCCAATCAAGAATCTTTATTATCACCTTCAGTTGATTTCAGAGATACTGGATAGTATAGGTACTATCAAGAATTACATGAAATGGACCTTCATTAAGCCTATCACCTTACTTATATTAAGGAAGATGACAAGTAACAGATGACATGCTGTACCAGATATTGTCATGTCAAGTACAAGGTCATACTATTCTGCCTTATAAATGTACCTGCCTTTTTTCATGCATATATCGACAATTGGCTGTAGTCATATATTGATGACTTAGCCATTTCTTGTCTCGACAATATCTTTATCTACTCTACTAATATGAATGAGTATGATAAGTATGTGCGGACAGTCCTGTAACTACTGCAGGAGTTTGGCCTCTTTTGCAAGGCAGACAAGTGAAAATCTGGAACCTCAAAAGTAGACTTCCTGGAAGTTGTCATTGTGGCTGACTGTGTTGGTATGGAAATGCATGGATTGTAACAATTGAGAATTGGCTGACTATCAAATCTGTATGTAATATTTAGGTACTTCTCGTCTTTAAGAACAACTTTCAGAGGTTCATCTAGAGATATTCCAAGACAATAGCACATATATTGAACTTTTCAAGGAAGGCAATGGGAAAGCCACAATGGCAGTGACCAAGAGATGCAGAATTTGCCTTCCAGAAACTGAAGAATGTCATTTCTATGGCACCGATTGTGTAGCACTTCGACCCAGCCTAGCAGATTATCCTTCACACAGATGCAAGTAGCTTATGCTGCCAGGTATCCTGAACCAGTCTGATGGCTTGAGACCTCTTCAGTCAGCCAATTGTTACTCCTGGAAATACTCTTCGGCTGCGAAGAATTAAGACACATATCATTGGAAACTTCTCACCAGTGTCGAGATCTTCCACCAATAGCGATCATATCTGGATGGTACCAATCACTAAGACTTGTTGCAGAGTGACAACAAGAGTCTCCAGTATTTCTTCATATCCAAATTGTCCTCTCAGGAACAAGCATGCTAGGTCGAAATTGTACCAGCATATGACTTCAATATCAAGCTCCTAGAAGGTACAAATAACACCATCCATAGTCCATCGAAATGGTCTGATTATGAGCACGGCCACAGCAAGTGTGCCAAACATCTCTTTGTCACCCTGACAGTTCAATTCTACAATGACTTCATAATGGTGATTAAGAAGGCCTAGGCTACTGATCGATTGTTGGCGGATATCATGGGTAGACTAATCAATGACACAATAGCTTCAACTCAATCTGAAGATTAGATCCAATGAAGTGTTGTGACTGAAGCTCTAGCTTTTGAGGGCAGGATATATGTTCCCACAAATGATGCTCTCCACTGTCAAGTAATAAGTCTCTTTTATGACAACTCTGAGTCTGATCACATTGAAGCTCTTCAAACTGCTGAGTTTGTCTCTAGAAATGTCTATTACCCAATGACAGATGCATACATAAGAAGGCACTTTAGCGGTTGCAAAGTATATTACCGAATTGAAGCCCAGACATGTGATGGCCAAACTGCAGATCGGTTCATGATGGATTGAATAGAGCCAGAGATCGCAGAGGAATTCGATCTGAGGTTTGCTGAGGTTTCGAGTTTCGACTCAAACTAAGAATCCAATCCCACAACTGTAAACACAAATAAGTAATTGAGTCCTTGACTGATCGGCTTGATTTTCAATTTATCCTGTGGCACGTGACGCTAGGTACAGGAAAAACTAGAAATCGAACTGATCGGATACGAACTTGCTTACTTATTATTGTTCTCAGTCGTGGGCCAAAATGGTGGCATTTAAGGTGAATGACTGGACATGGATCTGCTTCACTCAAACTGAACCGGTTCGTCAATAGTACAAACCTCTGACCATACGTTGCCAATACTAGCCCACAAATATACCTGTCATGGAATCAATATACTACTGTCACCTCTGTAATGACCCTGGACAGGTATCACCATGGACTTCCTGACAGTTGTGTCAGAATCGACAGCATATAGATATACAGGGATTCTAGTCATTGTTGATCAGTTGATACAGTTGACAACCTATCAGACATGCAGAAAGGATATCCACTCACACGATCTGGCAAGGCTCTTCTTTGAGTATATGATATTCAAATGTGGTGTCCCTGATATCATTATCACTGATTGTGGTATCACATTCAGAAGCCAATTCTGTACACAGATTTCCAGCCACATGAGTATAGATTACCTGCTGTCGACCGTGTTTCTTCGACACATTAATGGCCAGATAGAGTGGTAGAATGAGAAGGTAGAACAGTATTTTCAGGTGTTCGAAAACTGCAAGCAAAATCAGTGGGTGGTGCACCTGACATTCATTACAATCGCGTACAATGATCTCATGCATACTACGACAAGGATGATCTCCTTTTGGTCCAATTACCACTAATATCCCCCACTTCAGTTTAAGGTACTGAAGGTTCTATCAAACCTAAAATCAGAGCTCCATGGTGCGACCTTGGTAGCTGGACTGGAAGAGATGTACCATATTCTCTGGTAAAACAAACTAGAAACCTAAGCCCACCTGATGAAGAATACAGGTGGCAAGAAAATAATTTTGAAGGTTGAAGATCTGGTCAGACATTCAACTCGAAATATGAAGATGATGAAAGCTTTCAACAAATTGAATTACAAGTATGTTGGGCTATATACTGTGAATAGAATCATCTATTAGAATGCTTATAGGTTAGACTTGTCACGAACAATCTGTATATACAACATGTTAAACATTCTCCTGCTTCCAAGTACAGTCACTTTGCAAAATTCTTGGTAATTCGGTATGTACACCCCCTTGCGAACATACTCTGCAGCAATAAAAATTAATATTACACCCCAACCAAAGATGATACAGTCTTCAAACAAACAATACAAAGTGTCTAGATACTTATAATAATGTCTGTGTAAGGAGAAAACAATTCGAATAGAATTACGTGCTCAGTACCTTGTATACCATCCCTTAGCATCACTTATAGAAGCCACCCTGTCGGACATATATTTCTACAGTTTCTCAAAGTATGCCTCTCATATCTCCTCTCTGATATTGGGCAGGACTTCAGCCAACCTTGCCTTCACTTTCTTCTGAGCCTTCTTTTGTATTACTAATGTCTGGATATTTCCTATGAAGCCTGCGCTTGCACTCCACCCAGACATGCTCAATGGGGTTGAGGTCTGGAGAATAGAGTGGCCAGTCATCCACCTGAATATTGTATTTTGCAAAATAATCCATACCCACAGCTGCTTTATATATTGGAGTATTGTCCTGTTGTAAGATGGATTCTCCTAGGGTCTCATAGATAAATTTAAGGACTGGAAGAAGAAGATACTCAAGGAGCTTGACATAGATACCCTTGTTGATCTATTTGACAATGAGAGGGTACAAGGTTCCACAGATCCTGCTCCCAAAACAACTTCAGACCATTTACAAGAACCTCTTTGCCCTTTCGTTTTGGGGCAATGCAGTCTTTAAACTACTTTTCAGGTGGTTGTCGAAAGACTCACATTTGCTGCCCTGAATTATTATTTTCCACTGAGTATTCATCACTTCTAATAACTCCTTTCCACTCTTCGTGTGTCCAATCCTTGCATTCAAGTACCCATTGTAGCATTTGGAATATGTGTTTATCGTCAAGCTTGGATCTTGTCTTCACTAGCCACTTCCTACAGTTGTTCAAGCCCAGTTAACGATCAATAGTTGACTGTGAAATATTTGGTACATATATATTGCGCAATACGACTCATGTTATTGGTCTGTCTTTTTTGACTGCTCGCATAATAGATCTCTATTATTGTTGAGTCAAAAAATACGATCTGCCACTGTGTAGGTTGTTTTCAAGGAATTGGTAATCAGTAGCACGAGCAACAACATTGTGGACTATTGACCAAGGTTATCCTGTAATCAGGCTAGTTGCTGCCAAAGAGTATCTCAAGTAAAAGAGAACGAGGATTGCCCCCTTCTCTGTCAGAGACATCTCTGGCCGGGCAGTTAGAGGTATTATGGAAGGTCTACCCAGCTTGCAAAGTCGCAATCCCATACTTTTAATGTGGTGCACACCGATCGAATCTCCAACACTTATACGTAGTGACTGTACTCGCTGCCTGCCATTGGCCAGTTGCCATCAGTATTGTGAAGGACGACTATCGATGATATGGATGAATTCAAGGTTCATCAGAATTTTGATTCCAAACGATGCTATTAAAAGCTGTACTATCTCATTTAGTTAGTCACTCAGAACTATCTATACACAGATTGGGAGCCAGAAGTGAATCTCCAAAATACTCAGGATCTATTCAAAGGGTATCATCAGGAGCCCCCAATGAATCCACGGCCATAATCGATGCTATCACTACCAACAAGCTGGAAGTCTACCAACAGTTGTAAATGTCAGAGATTTGGAGGATGAAGTCAAAAATTTATCAGGTTAGAGACTGTCAACCTCCTGCTTCAGAAGGTACAACATTTGATAGGCCAAGGCGAAGTGGATATGGATACTACAAAGTCGGACAAATATATCGATATGGCCTGGCAGTTTATTCATCCAGAGAAATACGGTTAATTTACACATTGTATTTGCGACCAAGGTATTACGGTCACCCCACCTGCAGACAGCTCTTATGTACCAGTGGTATGGCCCCTCTTAGAGTCCACTGTTTACCATCATTTCATTCCAGAACTTGCTATTGGTACTGTTCAACAGGCGATCTGCATGCTACACTAGTCCAAAGGGATTGAGAAAGGTGCAAACTTTAACAAGTGCTTTTGCAAGTTGATGTATTCGCTGCAATGTAAGACAACAATTACATGAGAGTATCACCTGTACAATGATTATTGTGTCAAACTGCCTGTGGGAATTGAATATCAGATCATCTTGTCAGTCCGCATGCAAACAAGATAGCAACCAGATATATCTTTCTCATTGACCGATTGGATGGAGATGGTCTGTTAATTCCCTGAACAGAAGGTATCACACATGGCTATTGCAGCTATACCTATAAAACATGTTACAAATTTCATCCAGTCAAATATAGCCTGTATTTTAATACCTATCGGTCTGGATCCAATCGATCTAACTGTAGCTAATACTATTTATAGGTGATACTGCTGTAATGGTTTTGGATATGAGGCTCACAATTGTACGACTCCAGATATGTTGGGGCTCAGACAAATCTTCTGTACTAGAATCTATGGAACATGTGGCGGATAGAATGGCAGTCTTGATTGTGATGCTTCATGCTATAGCGGCTCAAGAATTTCATTCACCGCAGCAGGCAGAAATGATAATATTGCTCAGACAGCTACAGTAGACAACCCAATCACAAATATCAATGGAGACAACTCCCAGATAGAGTAGGAAATTATGGAGGAAGTGGATGGTCAGGGAAATGCCGATTGGGAGTAGTTGTAAAAGGTCATACTACCCAGAATATTATTGGAAAAGAGAAAACAGAGCAGAGTAAGAAATTGAAAAGAGGTAAAGAGCAGGTTATACATGATACGGCACGTGAAATGGTACTTGAGTAGTCTGATTCATAATGATATTTCTGCTCCTCCTAATTCACCAAATGCTGATATACTATCTGTTACCACTTCTATTTCAATCTCCAATAATAAAACTCATTGAACCTAATTCTAGTTTGATTGTAGTACCTTCTATTGCTATTTACATACCACCTATATCAATATTTATGGTTTGTAATACCCATTTGAGAGTTGCTTGAAGTTCTCAATCGCAGCAGAAGGGAAGGCCGAGGAAGATAGATGGCAAGTCTGGCACAATGTGTTGATAGGAGAGATCACCAGTAATCAAGTTGACATTTTCAGATAGTACAGTATTCTTCCCCAGAGCCATCAATGAGGTAATTGTCAGTAACAATTTGATGGCAGCCAATCTGCACCTCATCGATCATAAAACTAATACTCTACATATGCTGTAATACAATAGAACTGATTTACAGCAAAGCTCTTACCTCCCTTCAGCAATCACAACAACATTACTTGGAGGTCTCTGATCTCACAATATCTGATTGAGAAATATTTTGACTAATTATAGAACCATGACCAATAGATCGGCGATTAATATGCTCTCTGTATCATTCCTGATCATGTACTAGTCATCAGAGATCTCCATTGTCAAATTCTGAGAATGTATAGACAATATAATTCAGGAGTACAAGGATTCTACACCACATAAGCCTGTAGACTTCAAAACCTGATGGGTATACCATAGGGAGAGTTTTGCAGACCACTTCAAATATCCAACAGGAGTTCCTCTGGTACTTAACCATGACTTCCGAAGTGATACTGATCTGTCTTTGAAACAACTTCAAACCCACCTATATTCGATGTCGAATTCGCAATGTGCAAAGTTCAAAATATAGATTCCCAAACATACTGGCCAATAGATATATTACTTATATCCACTTCGAATTTTCAGCCCCTGAAATTGTTTTTAAGAAATCGGACAGCTCGAAACTTTAGGTTTGTAACAAATATAGTGGTCTAAATACTATCACCACTAGAAACTGATATGCACTTCGATATATGTATGATCCTATCAATTGGATGTATGGTGCCATGGAGTTTACCAAGATTGATCTGATCAGTAGTGACCACTACTGATTGCATGTAGATTCGAATTAGTATTGGCAATGAACCGTCAGAAGTTTGTAGTATTGACGAACTGGTTTGGTTTGAGCGAAGTGGATCGTTGCCATATCATTGACCTCAAACTCCACCATTTCACCATACAACTGCGAATGACGATACGTATGTGCATTCCTGTTTGATTCATTCAATTTTTGGTTAATAGTATAGCTAACTTCACATGATGTATGATGAACTACAAATCTAGCCGATCAAACAAGAAGTCGCTTACTTATTTCAGTTCTTAGTTGTGAGATTTGATTTGAAGTTTCATTCAAAAGTCGGAGCTTTGTCACACTTCAGGTTCAATCTGCTTCAAACTCCAGCTCGGATCGAGCCACCATGAATCGATCTGCGTTATTGCCAACTCAAATCCCGATGACAGATACATAACGGATTATTTTGCTCTAAAGAGGTTCTACAAGTGGATGGCGATTTTCTTTGACCTTGCAAATTTGCTGTCAGGATTTATACATACAATACATCATATCTTGGATATGTACAACAATTTTGCAATCGTATATAATAATGATTTACTAATTTGTTCTTGTGGCTTGGCCGAACATATTCTGCATGTCTGTATTTTGTTGCAAGCAATGGGTACAGCACATCTGATTTGAAATGACCGAAACTGTATTTATAGAGCTACTGTGATTTCGTTTATCAGTTTATAAATAAAATCAAGCGAAACCCACAGAGAGGACAGAACAATTGCACTCATACACAACTAGCCGGTACCTATGAGTACAGTCCAGATTTGGTTGTCTCTGAAAGTGGCAGTCTACTATAGGAAATGTGAGCACAAATTCGCTCCCCACACCACACAGGTATACATATTGACATCCAAAAAATACATGTTTCGGTGGCTTCGAAAGTATCAGCCACAGTTCAATGCAATTCGCAGGACTTCAGTCCGTGCTCCAGTTCAGGCACTAAGAGATTCTGAGCCAGACAATATCTTGTATCCTGATGCATCAGACATGGTGATTGGTGATATTCTAGCCAAAAGGCAAGCTGGATAGTAGAGGGCCACTTAGTAGAAAGTCAACTGGAATTTTTCTGTCAAACTTTACATGATATTGAAATGCAATACGCATCATATGATCACAAGTTGTTAGCAATTCAAGTCAATCTAATCCAGTACAAGCCTTACTTAGGCTATTGATATACATCAATTTACATAGACTATGTATCGCTGCAGTATAACCTGAGCCAGCAGAAGCTTTCATACATCCACTGATACCACATGGATATACTATAGGAGGTTGATTATTCAATCAAGTAATTTTCAGGTACGGCCAACCTGCTGGCAAAGATGTTGAGCAAAAACCATCAATCAGATTCAGCAACTCCATAATCCAACATTTATGTAAATATCATAACACTTTATATCATCGGTGCAGAGGAAAGAAAGCAAGATGTGAGTGAATTACTGGCTGATGATGTATATATTGGTCTAATTCTCAATGTTCACTATGAGAATGCCGAAGAAAGCAATAAGGCCAAACACTGTATATCTTAGTATCTGAATAAAAAGATCTATTGGAAAATGATGGAGTCGACAATACTGTTCTGACTTAACTATGGCCTTCTTCTTTGCAGTGATACTGGAGAACTCTGCATCCTGTTGGATATTCAAAGTTACGTTATCTCAGAAGCTAATTACTCTCCGCTGCGCTGTGGATATCAAGAAGCTGAAACAACAGCAGTAGCCATTACTTCATAATGTTACTGGCTTCATCTACCTCAATCAGTATGGGTATGGGTTCTAGGTGGTGAAGTCTGCTACCCTGTGAAATATCCCAATCAACTCCCTTATGTATTGCTGCAACCACTGCCAATACTGACGACAGAGACCTTGTGGGTTAATATCAACTCTATTACTGAACTTACAGCTACTACCAAAAAGAACCATAATTGTATAATTATGATCGTCAACCTACTATCTAAGAGAGTTTAGTGGAATGTAGCCAAGGAATATGATCTAACTGCAGAAGAGTATGTCAGAGAGTTGATTGATATGTACATGTGAAACACAGGAATGCAAGATGACATCTTCTAAAATCGGGATACGTACTTTGAGTCAGAAGTGTAGGATTCCCTGATGGTCCAACTGGAAATTAAATACCATCACAGAACTGCCTACCCTCTCCAAATAGACGGCCAAGTGGATAAGGTGAATATGGTTATCAAATACAATTAGAAGGCATATGTAGTTCAGTGCCGAAACAAATGCAACCGTATATTCCCATTGGCTGATTCAACTAGAACACGTCATATTATAAGTTTCTCAAGTCATCTGCATTACAGACTGACATTGGATTCATACCATAGATACTAATAGAACTGCCTTACTGACTACAATGGCGGACATACAGACAACGATCAGCTAGAATGCAAACACATTCATTCAACAGAAGACATCAGCAGTGTTGGCAATGAAGCGGATCGATTCGTCACGGATCGAACTGAGGTGGAGTTCGGCATGGATTCGATCTGAGGTTTGGCAACGATCTGAGGTTTGTCACAAACCTGTTTGCGAACCATCGATCTTCGAACGACAATAGGTAAGCAAGTTTCTGTCCGATTGATTCCATGTATAGTTCATCTTGTAGCCCTTGACATTAGCTACAGGATAAAGTAATATTGGAACTGATCGTACAAGAACTCGAATACTTATGTTTGTTCCCAGTTGTGGGCCGAAATGGTGGGATTTGAGAGGAATGGCTTGGCAATGATCCACTTCGCTCGAACCAAACCGGTTTGTCAATAGTATGAATTTTCAGTCGTTCATTGCCAAAATGAGAGATCAGATATCGAAATGAGAAGACAGAAAACAAACAAAAATAATGTTGGAAGCTAATACATCTTATAACCCATACAATTTCAATATGAGAGATTCAGTCTTTTTCGATACAATGTTACCCCTTATCGGATATACAGATCCTACTAAGTTGGAGTCGGCAATTCAGACTTTCAGATAGTTTCAATAGTCTTTTGGCTGGCCGCTTCAAATTGCCAAAGCTATCTGAGCTATTTCATTCAGATTGGACACTACAGCATCCTGGAAAATACCAAATATTTTCAACATCTCCAGTCTGAAACAAGATCAAGTGGATTGAAACCAAGAGTATCATGGACAACCACCATTATATACGAAGACCGACAAAGTTCTGAAACATTATGTTCATGCCATTCACAAGAAGAATGCCATATTGGGCAACGTCCTATGATGAAAGATAATATGTCTTGGATATTCCAAAGCGGACTCACAGCTATTGACCAATCTTAAAGCTGCCTACAAAAATATACTGCAATATTACCACCTAGAAGAGGGACTATTGATGTATAAATCTCTATTGAATGACTAAGAAATTGAATCTGGATATCGTATGAGCTTTTGACCGATGGGAGGTAGGTTTAAATGGCTATTAGCTGTATTGTCTGTTTCTGTATGCATTCTTTTGGGCAGGTACTGATTATTTTGGAGCAGAACTCTTTGTGAGAGGTTCTAACTTGTACATTTGATGCAGATTTTTGTGATTCTGCTGCAGATTATGGACCGGGTTACCCTGTACTAGTACAATCGATCCTTGTGTCACTAGATAGTGAATTGATCCAACCTTTGTACGATTTTTCATCTGTTTCTTATCAGTAGTGTGATTAACTATGTTGATGCTTATCTGCTATTGTTCTTTGCAGTAACCAAGTGACAAATATATTGTGGATATCTAATAAATTGCAGGGGAACATATACTATTCCTAGCAGGTTATATGAGGGTCAAGTGATCATGTTTAACTCTGTTTCAATATTGTCCTTACTCTGAGGTGTAAAAGAATTTCAATAAGCAAGATTGATATTTTGGATTCCAAGTAGAGGTCTGAATGTTGAGAAGGTCTAGAATTTTCTCCTTGATATGATAATGGACAGTTTATCCAATATTACAATAGCCATCAAATCAGAGTCTCAATTAACGTATGTGACTTGAGTGTGTTAACAAAATCTAAGAACAATGAAACTGCTACAGATTCTCACCAAGAAAAGATTCTCAATTAATTGTAATATATATTTCTATTCTTTATATTTACTTCTGCATCTATATTCTCTTCAAACTTAGAAGTATATAGGATATAAGATTTATATCATACAATTACTTCTTCTTAGCAATGATATAAATTTAATAATTACTAATTGATTGGTTATAGCTCAGGTTTAGGATACAATGGAGGTGAGGTCATGAACGATCACTTAACCGGCAGATAACTGAACATGTTTAGTACAAACATCATGTTTACATGTCATTAAACCTTTATATGATATTACATGATTGATTACCATGACCAATGAAGGTTAATCAGTTCCCTTGCTGTCAACTACACCATTGATATTGACTGAATGATTATTACTAGCTGGATATCCTTCCAGCTCTTATCATACATACAGTTCAGGCAGATGAAAGGCTGAAGATATGAAAGTATCTAGGTTAATATCATACCTAACAAAACTCTTAATAATTGGACACAAGCATACTGCTTACAAAAATACACCTAACAATTCAACAAATACCTTTCATCTGAGTATTAAGTGTTCACAAGAATAAATTAGTTATTAAGCATCGAAATCTGAAAGATGGATAAATATAGGGATTCAATTTATTTCAGCAGCAAAATATAGTGCAGAGGTAAAGAGAGTTTGACTGTTAGTTCAGGAACAATTATTGAAGGAATGGTATTATTTTGAAGGATAGTTATATCTAGGTGGGATATTGAAGGTAATTCAAGGGGTTATAGAAACCACACATTATAATACTGAATCACAAAAGCGAACAAGAAAAGAAACACAACAAGAATCACCTTCATAAATACACATGGTGTCTAAGCATATTGTATTTGTCTTATAGTCGAGAAAATGAGTGCAGAACAAATCAATCCTCCACAACATTTTCCAACATATACTATTAACTCTCAACCGTTGTTATTGCTCATTACTCATTCATACAACTTCATTCAAATACTATGACTCACCCTTTTCGTGCATTCATTATCGTATCATGTTGTTTTGGAGTTTCTTATTGCTCACTATTTTGCCAATCACCATTCGACACAATAATAACAGTAGCCCTCTTCTAACATCTGAGTATCTATGGAGTCATGATTTAGGCTCATTTGGTTGTTCAGTATGGAATACATCTATTGCTGGAAACCTGTCAACAGTGACAGCTGGCTCTCAACTGTGTTCATCCTGACCTTTCCACTTAACAGGCTACTGCAATTGTATTCTGAATAACCGAGAGTCTTCAATTAGTTGGACTTTATACTCCTCTTCTTCTTTATCATCTATTGCTGGTGATGGTAACTGAACTTGTCACTGAAGTGAAAGCTGCAATACCTTCATTAATCGTAATATAAGTAGAACAGGATGAATGTGAATAGTTGACTGAAGATCTAACCCATCACATCATAGAATAAGTACTGTTTTGATTCCATACAGTCTTATTCATTTCCAGTCAAGCTTCTTGCCCAGTCATTCTGTTGTAATGTTTCTTGCCTCCATCCATATCTAATCATCAACTTTTAACTCTTGTCCTTCGCAACAATTCTTTTTGGCTTGATCCAAATGGATTGCATGGGACCAATTCATTTCAGATCGTAAGTTATTGAATAGCTCCTTTACCTGTTTGGTCTCTCGTTCTGCATTGACTTTGTGGACATATTTTGCATCGTCCACATGATGTTGGCCAAATGTGATTCATCAATTGTATCTGTAATTGCCAAATAATGGTATCAGAACAATACCTCTGTATCCAGGTATATTAGTCACATCTGGAGGTCTGTGTTGTACCTGTAGTACCTGGAACATCGGTAGGCTGGGTAATATGTAAGTCCATGACGATACGATGTTAGGCACTACAAAAATCACTCCTGACACTAAGTATTTACACAGTCACATATCACTCTTCACAGCTTCTTGGGATGCTTAGTATATCGCGTTCTCTGTCTGACAACTGCAATTGCATGGTACTTGGTACTCAGTGGCAACACTGTTCTGAGTATTGTAATGACGATGCTATGCACAGCATATTACAACATGAGGTTGTTGTCCATGGAGAACCACTTTGCTTGCATCCATGTCTTGGCTGGATGCAAGAAACCTGAAGGTCTGTCTATCACAACTTAATGTTCATTAAGTCGATTTCTAGTTCTAAACACATTACAGTTGTGAACACAGTTCATACCCTGTTCACCGCTGAGTTCAACTCATCTTCCAGCACAAATATATCGTTCCAAGTCGCTAGATCTATATGACAATTGAATATCGATCCTTTATTCTCCAACTTCGACAATATGGGCTCCTCTGGAATTATGTGGACCACACCTACAATATTTCCCGCACTAATAACAGCAAATATATATCCAGAAGATAGTTTCACTATCCTGACTAGCTGCGATGTACTTTCTGGCATTCCACCCTTGACAGACTTTATCACTTCGACATATGCTAGTCAAATAGTATCTGTGCTACACAAATAGACGACTCGTAGCTCAAATAGACAAAGCATACAGTGTAGTATGGATCACTACAGTATCTTGGGAACAGCTTCTGCTCCGCCTTTTATTGCAATGTCTGAATCCATATCCATTAATGATGGGCAGCCCCTGAATGCCATCATTTATTTTCAGTACATCTGAGCTTCCAAATGATGTATTTGTCATGCATGCTGCGTGATTCTACCTCCAATACATGGTATATTGTTGCAGCACTGATTAAGAGATCATCCGAATCAATATTAACCTGCTTGGAGTGTAATAAATAATTGTGACATCATACAGACCATTTCGGAGGACATCATCACTGATTGTTTTCAAGAATCCTTGAAAGTCCTTGACTTTGTCTTTTCCTTTGTGCTGCTGTAGAGATATGAACCTCAATGAATGACGTCTATTGGCAGTAGTTGTTTGCGCCATAACTTCTGTGCTTACTTCTATGGTCACTTCTGTCGTTATCTGTAGAGCAGCTGATTTACGATTCCATGCATTGTGATTGCTCTTTCTGACAGTGAATGGATCACTCCAAAGGTAGTAGTTGATTATCTGAGTATAGTAATAACCCGTCTTGTTTGAGGCATTAAACCCATCCTTAATCTGCTTCCAGTGAGAACTTTCTCCGATCACCATCGACCACTGTTTATGCGAACCGTACCGTTGTATCTGCTCTCGGAAGTGCTGCATGAGATGTATCTTGGGAAAATTGAATTCGCAACCCTCCTCAATGTATTCGGCCATTGCTGCATCGATAATACCTTTCCAGATTTCGTGAATATACCGTCAAATGGCCACCATTTTCTTCTTATTTTCTTCGGAATTCAACTCGACATCCCGCTCGGCACACAATTCTGTACATTTCTCTTTGGGCTCTGCTGCAAGTCATTTGCCAGCCCTGAATTATTGTATCACATCCTTCGAATCGTGAAAGTGATGTTGAGTATTGTCCATAAGGTCAAGCGTTTCATCATCATGAGAGTCAAACTGACAATATAAATAGAACTCAATAAGAGAGTGAGAGCCCTCAACTGCACGGTCAAAAATACTGCACTGAGTGGGGCTTGGAGACTGTAAAGTATTACATACGACACCCACTAGAAATCGTGTCATTATCTTGTTTTCTCCTCTATTCCAACGTGAAACCTTCTTATATACACATCTTGACTTCGTCAAATCAAGGTATGCAGGTACCGAGAGGTAAATATCATTGAACTTGTCAAGCTGCTTATGCTACTTCAGAGATTCGTTAAGCCATGCAAGAAGGTACTTCAACATTCTAATTTGCAACATGTAGAGTGGATCAGATTTGGGAAGATCACTTGTAATACAATCGAGATACCATAATATGTTCAAACCTAGATTAAACATCGTAGTACTTGAGATCGGCGATACTCAGCAGTATATTTGAATCTGAGAGTATACAATACATATTATGATCCTGGAGGTTGTCTTGCCGATGTCCATGGGGTAGATTATCCATTTTGTGCAATAAGTATTTGTACCAGTACCATACACCATTCTTAATGTTGTGATGGTCACGGTGATAGGGGTAATCGGACATCCATACAGCTATTGTCAAATAACAATACTTGAAGTTGCCATCGTTACATTGGGTATGAACATTGTGGGTCTTGAAATTGAGTAGAGATTGCAATATATGCTGCAGAACGTTCAGAGTAACCATTTGGTTATGCTGCCTCTGAGCATTTCTTCTTTTGAGGGGGACATCGTGCATCTTGATGGAAATGGGCAAAAGGGAGACTGACAATACGCTGTGCATTGTGTGCTTCATCTGTGCTGCTGAAGATAGGTTGCCGATCATCATATATATCGTCCATGTCTTCTTATCACAAGAGAAGTTTGCAAGGTGCATACCGTCAGATATGAATATCATCGGCATCAGCGTATTATCAACATGTTGTGTTGTCTACCCAATTGTGAGCATTGTAAAGGGTATACTAAGAAGGAAGTTTACCTCCTTATCCCACCACCAGTCTCCAGTATGTATCTTATTGTAAACATGGTACCAAGCATCATTGAAGCAATGTATTGGTGTGAATATAAGATGTTCCTTGTGTGCTAGCTGACAGAGTAGCCATTTTGAACACTCTATAAGGTCACAGTCCCAAAACTCAATTGCATCCAGATTCTGCACATTCCATACCATCTGCAATGTAGCTTTCGTCGAGGAGCCACAGCCAAGTCAATCGTCCATCACATCGATTTTCTGTCAGAGGTTGTAATTCAATTTCAGAGAACTACGCACACACCCATTAAGACTGCAGTTGCTCTTCATGCATTCGTCGATACCCTTGGCGGGAAGACATTTCTTTATGACCAGCTCTGCGAAATATTACTCCTCCTCACTGTCGTATGGATAGAAGGGGTGGTGCAAGTACTGCTCAGAATAGCGCTCAGTATTGTACTCATCGTCTGTCGGAATGTATGCGACAGAGGCTCCCATATCGGCATATGAGAAGCTTTTGTATTTGAGTCAAATTCAGATTGTTCTGGAGAAGGAGACGTATGCAACTGAGGAATGGCCCCAGGATCATAAATGTGATCATGATTGGCATGAAAACCACTGTGAGAATCGTTGACGTATCACTGAGAGTATTGTCGCACGTGTTCAATGGGCTTGGAGTATATCTTCGCCCCAAAAGGTTTCATGCAATATCGAGCATGGTCGCTGTTGATGTGTTTGTAGAGCCATGGATCAGACTTGTAAGGTTTCAAGTAAATAGGGCAGAAATTATTTGAGTTTGTATTCGAGCCATGGTGCGTGTGGTATAGACAATGCTGTGGGCTATATCTAGTGTTGGCAACGAAGCGGATCGGTTCGTCACGGATCGAACCAGGACGTAGTTCGACACGGATTCGATCCGAGATTTGGATGAAGTTCCGAGGTTTATCCGAACCGGTTTGCGAACCATCTATCTTCGAACGATAATAGGTAAGCGAGTTCCTGTCCGATCGGCTCGATGTTTAGCGCATCTTGTAGCGGGAGAAGTTAGCTACAGGATGCACTAAAAATCGAGCCGATCGGACAAGAACTTGCTTACTTATTTTTGTTCGCAGTTGTAGGCCGAAATGGTGGGGTTTGTGGTGAAAGGCTTGGTAAGGATCCGGTTCGCGCGGACCAAATCGGTTCGTCAATTGTACGAACCCCGGGCAGTTCGTTGCCAACACTAGCTATATCTGCAGTTGGCAAAATATTTTGAGCATTGCCATGCATGGGTTGTTGCCATGCAGGGATTGTGAAATTGTGTCACATGGCGTACAAAACTCACAGAGCTGTAAATAAAATGCCCAGACCCTGAAATATACTGCAGACATAGTTTGTCACAATGTAGCTATAGCCAGGGCCCAATCTGATACTGATGGTAATGCAAATATATATAAGAATCGATGGAATTGCTTGGTTACATGCTTTTGTCAGGTTTGACAGGGTAGATAATACGAAACGCAGATGAAAACATGTGATATCACTTGTTGCGTATGCGAAGTCACCAGTTCAGAGTTCATGACACCACCGCGCAGAGTCAATTGGTAGTGCCTGGAGATATCTATATACTGCCAGAGATGTCTGTGTCACTTCTCTCACTTTATATGGCAGGTTCTGACTGTTTGTAACACTACACTGCATCATTGTGTTGGAACTTGATGTCACTGCCATATGGTCGGAACCCAAACTGACAGACTTTGACTCTTTGACCCAACATTCGCATAAAAAGTGTATCTGACACTCAAGAAGTTGTTCAAACAACTCTCAGATTCGTACAAAACATGTAGTGTATCTTTCAGGCCGGAAGAGAAGTGCTGCTGGTGGCTCACAACCAGGAAAGTTCCTTTTCAAGTATGATGTTTGATATCACCAATGGTTTCAACTCTTCTGCGAGCTGTTCTATACGATTCCAGTACCTTGATAGCCCAATCTGTATTGTATATATACTGCTGTACACTTCCTCCATTTCAATTCTTCTCCATCATCTCTATCTACTGCATCTTTACCTATTTACCACTCTTATTGTCGTTGTTAGACACAATAACCCTAACCCTGACCGACCCCTCAAATACCTTATATACAGCTCAGAGCATTGCAATCCCACCCAAAAAGATCCCATCCACCCCCTCCAAAACCGATCCATTAAAGGACACTCTCCACCTAGATGGTTTTGCGAACCAATTTATGGCTGAGTACATTTGATACCTTATTTGGATGTATGCCATTCATGGTATCAAGGATGATGGCGCGATTGACTTGATGTATAATATCCTTTTTTTGGACCCAGTCACTACAAGGTACTTTGTACAGTTTCAGGGAATCTGGAAGCATCGGGTATCGACTCAACCATGATACATAGAATGGTGTAGTGAATTGCAGGTGTTTCTCGGAGACTATTTCGATAAAACATTGATGCAGATGACCCGATATCAAAAGGAAATCCTACCGTTACCTACCAACACCAATACCGATACCGATCCTGACTCCAATGACTCTGACAACATCGACAATCACAAAAGTAGCAAAAACCATACCAAGAAAGATACTGGGTATTCTGGAATACCTATGTTGCAGTCACCCTCCCACAAATGTGCAATGCCACCAACCATCATTGGTGCTGCCCTCCAGAAGAAATAAACACTCGATGACATCTGCACCAATACCGTTCCTACCGGTCCAATACTTTTATACCCCTTCATGATTCGCAATGGCGACCCTGAAAGCTACTGTCCAGAAAGCAATGACTGTTAGGACGATATCTTCATTCTCCACAGCTCGAATAGATGGCATCTCTCACGGGTCGAGAAGCTCACCCCAAAGGCCATACACCCTGCTGTGAGTTGCCTATGTCCTGCCAGAGATATCAGTTGTATTCTTGGATGTCAAGTCATGCCCAGCAAAACCTCTCTGCAGCAATGGAATGCGACTTGACTCAGTAGCAACAACTATGTGGCCACCTTCTTTTCCATGACAGCTTCCAACCCTCTCATCGTTGAGGCTATTCTGAAGGCAATTGCAGTTGCTCCTCCAAGGATTGCACCACCATCACCAC
>MU122100.1:0-30032 GCA_014904905.1 Wilcoxina mikolae CBS 423.85 | reverse complement strand
CACCACCACCACCACCACCACCACCACCACCACCACCTCCACTGCCACTACCACCACAATAACCACGATCGTCTCCCCCTGAACACCTGGTAACACTGAAACAGTAGAGAGTCCGACACCTGCTCCCAAGTTTGTTTCAATAAACTACTCGGTAATGACACATCCGGAGGTGACTCCTACTTACCTGGTCGAGTGTGCTTCTCTCCAGGACGTATCAGCATCTGTGCTGAAGGAGTCAATAAGTGCCAAAGTTGCACGAATGGTGGAGACAGTACAAATTGTTGCGGTGACGATGCAAGCAGTGGTGGAGTTACATCAACAGCGGAAGGCGAGGTCGCAAATGGCAAAGGTTTTGGTGGAGGAGGAGGAGGCAATATGTGATGTTTGATCAGTGTCGGTGGCTGTTAACCAGTCATCAGAGTCGGTCGCAATTGGTACGGACCAAGATGTCAATGCCAATATGAGCTTTACACAGCTCGAGGCGTCACGTTTGACTCCACGGTGGGTAGCTCAGTAATTTCAGTAATGGTATTCGGTACATCGAACAGTACTGCAAATGACTAGCATACTGACACATGTAGGTTCGCGTTTGGGGGTTGGATTCGATAGGGTTTTTGCATATACTCGTTGGATCGGATGGAGTCGGTGTGGAGCTTTACAAAGATACATTTAGTCTCATTTGGGTTTTCTTCGCATTATCGGTATTTGATTGACTAATCGTATGTGACACTGTCGTAACAGGCTAATACAAAATCATATGAATCTGCTCCTGTATGAGAAACAATTTTACAAACAATACTCAGCAATATATCAGTTCTGTTCTACACTGTATTACCCTTCATCTACAATTCAACTGCACTGTTTTTCTGTCTTTCTGATATTTATGCCTTCTGACAATAACCCGAATAACAAAGCCACTGCACAAGGCTGCATCATAAATTGCAAAAGTAGCACCGTCCTCTTGTGGCACCCTAATGCCATATAGAGCAAAAGGTCACAAGAGGAAACTCACTTTGCAGTCTGACAAGCAAAAGCGAAAGTGGACGAAGGCTACAGCCTCATGTATTGAAGGTCTGATTACTCCGATCTCCTTAACATCTACAGCCATTGTATCCACACCAAATCCAGCCGTAAAACCGGCTCTGCCCCTGCCGAATCAAGCGTTCAATTCGATGTTGCCAATACCAAGTGTCATTTCCAACGTCGATCTTCGTTCAGCGATGAATCTTAGTCACCTCCAGTATCTACACCCATCATAATCAGCTTCACAACTGAGCCCATCATCTCTGCCGAGGAAACCGTGGAGTCTGTTGGTCAGCAGTAAACGATATGGCAGTCGAAGTGTCCTTGCACAAGGTGACCTTCTAGTTACTACTGTACTGGAGACAATGAGTTGCATGATGGAGAAGCAACTGCTGAGTAAGATACCATTTCCAACTGAAGCTGAGTTTCTGCTGATAGCTTATACGATTTCGAGAGTGGTAGATACCGACTAATATATCGTTTACAATACAAAGTCAGTAGAGCATTACTGGCCAAAGGCATGCAGGCAGGAAGGAGTCAATATTAGCTTCCAGGAACGTCAGAAGGAGTGTTTCAGGATAGTTAGGTATCTCACAGAATTGTATTCATACTGACTGACTAGCCGTATGTCATATCAAAAACAGTTGCAAAGCAATCACATCGCACATGTTCAAGAAGGATTGTAAGTGTATAGGGAGACCATACAACTTGCACTGTTTCGATGATGATGAGTGCTGCATACATATTGACCTAATTCTTTCAGATATTTTATTCATTGAACGCCAATGCAATCGTACAAACGAACCTGATATGAGTTCAACCTGATATGAGTTCTGTCTGCAACCTGTAGTATCGCTAACACTACCAGGAATGAGCTAGCTACTTTCTTGCCATGGAGATTCCATGATTTCTATATATACATTTCTTCCAATGAATGCGAAAATGCGGCAAGTGTTCAGAGGGCTTCTATGACTGGATTTGGGAACAGATACCCCTGACACTGATTGTGTTAACATGCATGGCATTGCATCACGCACTGACAGAGTGGTGAAGAAATAGAGGTTTAGTTCCACCAAAGATTGAAATTGATGACTTCAAAATCCAGTACAACAGGCCCGAGTGGGAGTACTACTTCAATTGAAATGATGACGGCGGTAAGTATGGCCTTCACAATGCATATAATCGCTCTAACATTCATTTTACAGAGACGTACACTGATCTCATGAACATGTGGAACAATCTTCCATCTCCATTGAGACAGAAGGTAATCAAGTCCATAAGGGTGGCTCTCAACAACCTCATTCTACATGAGAAAGGAGTCAATAACATTCCACCCTTTGCTGACCTCATCGAGTGGTATTAAATAAGACTGCAATAGAAGCCCTGATGATAGAGCTGGACATTGAGTCTCCGATAATCTCGGCGATCCATATCCCCACTGCTAAAGATTTATCTTTTGATACTGAGGATGTAATTGACGGTGGCGACAATGATAGCGACAACGAGTATGATGACATTTACACTGTCAGGAGTCATACTCAGTGACATCGTGGTCTCCAGCTGGATAATGATAAGGTCGAGAATGAGGAGGATGAGGAAGAGGATGAGGAAGAGGATGAAAATGAGGATGAAAATGAGGATGAGTACAAGGACATAGAGTTGGAGTCGGTTGATGACTGCAAAGAAGAGAGTAGTTTAGAGTTTGTGCTTCAAGCTGGCTGCAACGTGTAGCATGGCATTTATAATAGGGGTCATTTCAAACGGGAAACTGTATATATTAGAGCTTCATATTAAACAACATCAACAGCAGCAGTACTCAACTGTATTCGTTGCCCGAGATGTGAATGCAATTTGGGGCATAGCATACACGTTCTATGCTATGAACATTACATTATGTCATGGTGTACATTGCACTCATGTGTTACATGACTCGTGCTGTGGATCCAAAGGTGTGTGTAGTACATGGATGCGTCAGTAAGAACTATGTACACTGAATAGGTGTATCAGTAATGAATACTGTGTCAGAAGCTGCAAGCGTAATGCCAGGGGTTTTGTATATGTGTGTGCAGTATAACTCGACGACAAGGCTCAAGAGGTTTCATCTGAAGCATACAATATGCCATTAACATTCTGGTTTGCAGAGTGAGACTTGATTTTTTCTCCGATCGATGAATATTTTGTTGTTTCTGATATGCTATTGTTGGATGCCATTCATGCCATTGGTAGCAGCTGAACTCAGTCATCATGATCACAATTCATGAATATGTACAGGTACTGCTCCATTGTTGTGTTGATCTTTTCGGTTTGCATGTCCATCTGTGGATTACAGGCTGTCGACAGTTTTCTTTCAATTTCCAACCTTTTGCAAATATGACACCAACATTTCGATGCAAACAAGGGTCCTCGGTCTAATACCACTGTGTTAGGCAAACCATGAAACCAAAACACTTCTTGAATGAACATCGACCCTAGTTTGTACTGTCTGCCTCATCTCAGCATTGTACAAGGGGTCGCATCTTTGTTAAACAATCTACTTCTTCCCATATGGTATTTGTACCCTTCATATTCAGATAGTCCAACTATAAAGTCCATACTCAAGTCCATCCATAGTTGTTCTGGAACTTCCAAAGATCCTAGCAACCTGTGTATCTTCTGGCTGTTGACTGTGCTGCATTGACAGAAGTTGCAGTTTCGTACATAACGATCGACATCTTTCCAGACTTTAGGACACTTCTAATCTGTTACTAGCTGATGATATATTTCCGTTCATCTTAGATGTACAGCTGTTGCCATATAGTGGTATTCTCCTATTCCTTCCTACATACTGTTGATCCGACAACTTTTTGCTTACTTGCACTGCTTGAACACTAATATCTTCATTGTTACCCATACATAAATCCTTACTGCTGTCATGTGGACACTCTCAGTATACATAGTGCATCCAGTTCTATCATTCTCGTGGAGTTGTTATTTCACTATCTGTTAAATTCATGACTTCTACGAATGATACTACAATACTATTCCTGAACTCTTCAACAAGAATTTCAGTCTGTAACACAATTTGCTCTATCATTTGTACCCCTCCCTTTTGGAAGTCTATCTCCTGGCATTCTTGTCAATATATCGGTTTTTGGTCCTACTTGGCTGTTCGAAAAACAATCTTAAACATGAATCTCGATAGGAACTCTGACCATTATGTTAACATTCGATTGAGTAATGTAGACTTGATAAAATACTCTAGCTTCTGATGATACGCAAGTATTGTAATCAGATGTATTGATCCTTTGCATTCCGGTCACCATTGGTCCACACTATTGAATATCACTCCCAGTTCTGGATTATAGATTTCGTAATTCTCTTCAGCTGGTAAATGGTTTGTTGAGAAATAAGCCACAGGATACAACACTCCCTGATTGTCATACTGAGAGAGAACTCCCAGTAACATATAATTAGATTCGTCAGTTTCTAAAATTATCTCCTTTTCATAATCAAAGTGTGCTATTACTGTAGCGGTCATAAATGCTGCATTCAGCTCTGCAATGTTTCTTTTCTAATCAGCTTCTCAGCAAAGTGGCTCAAAATTCTTCCTAAGTCTTGTCAATGGCTGAACCACTCGACAATAATTGCATATACATCTTGACTAGAGGTTGGCGAATAATAAGAATACTTGAACCTTATTACACTTGCTTGGTGCTTATCTTGCTTTGACTGCCTTGGATTTCTCTAGGTCTATTCTAACACCATTGACACCAATAATAAATACTAAGTACTTCTCTTCTTACTGTTGATATTTGTACTTTTCGGGCTTGAGATATAAATCTGCCTCTTTTAATGCTTCCATACTTGCACGAATGTATTTATATATTACTTGATATTGTCCCTATAGATAAGAATATCATCTAACAATGATGTATGGGATATGTTGAGGAATGGTCGTAATCTGTCGTTAATGAATTCTTGAAAAGACACTGGTACATTTGTAAGACCTAATGTCATGAATAAAGATTCAAATAAACCGTATCGTATTCTGCATGCCGTTTTCCCTCATCACCTGCTGCTGTTCAAATCACATTGTATACATCTCGAATATTCAACTTGGTGAGAATACAAGCTTTGGACAGCTTCTATAGCATTTACTGAATCAATGGTAAGGGATAGCAATTTAAAATTGTTTCTTCATTTAATTTTTGACAGTGTACGAACAATTGTAAACCTCCATCTGAGTTTGGTTCAAATAATACTGGTGTATCACACAGTAATGATGATGATCTAATAAATCCCTTCGATAGGTTCTTCTCTATCTATTCCTTTAGTACTTGTGATTTATCCTGAGTTAAGCTGTATATATGTTCAAAAGATGGGGTATACCAGATTTGCAGCATGAAGCTGTAATTGTATAGTCAATATGGTGGTAGTTACTCAGCTATTACTTTGTTAAGTAGTGGTAAAAACTTATGATAATCTTTTGGAATTTCTTGTTCTAGAGGTTTCTCAAGAAGATCCTTCATTCTCAGGGCTTTATTAATTTCATGCAAAGTCATAACATATACTTTGAGTTTTTGCTTCTTGGTTCGGTACATGAACAGTACTGCTTCTGCTGCATATATATCGATGTTGGGTTTCATTATTTCCTCTGCTGTCACTATATGACTCCTCTCTACTCATACACTCGAATGATATTTACAATACTTCTGCCAGTAATTGCTCCGGAACCCAATACATCTGTTCTGAAACTTAACTATAATCTCATGAATATTTAACCAAGGAAGTCCTAGAACATTGGGATAATGTCCAAACTTCATTACCAGTACTGGTAACTATTCTTGATAATACTGTATTCCAAGGTTGAGTTTGACCATTGTTATAATTATTCTTGCTTCAATGGGTATTTTGCCTATAACCTCTAATTATCTTATTTTGGATAACTTCCCTTCTTCCAACTGATGATGGCGAATACAATCTGTACTACGAATACTATTCCTTTCGCTCAACAACCTATCTAACTATGTGTAATCACGATCTATCTATAATGTTCAGCAAACATTGCCCAATGAAGTATCTGCTTTCCATTGATAATTCCTCAATTTCTGTACTTATAATAGATAACAGTAAAATTCCAAAACAAGAACTGACCTTTGTTGACAAAGGGAATTTGTTTCTGGTACAATGGCCATCCTTATCATACCAGCCTAAACTGTTTCTGACTCTGGTTCTTTCTCCTTTTCCTTTTCCATATCCTGATCCAAATCTGCTTTAAACAGATTTACTTCCAACTATGCTGATGATGCTTTCAACTTCCTGGGACAACTTGCTGCAAAATGCCTTAAATCACTACAGCATATGCATAACATCTCTTCTCTTATCCTCTTCTATTCCTCGGAAGTGAACTTCATTCTCTTCACCTCCAATCAGTCCATAGAAGCTAAATCATTATAGCTTGGTACTGTTGTTACTGGTGCAGTTTTGGATGTCAGAGTGGTGATATCGGATTTCTTCAAAGCTGCTGTATATCTGCTGGATATCCTTTCTGCTGCTCTGGCCCTGATCTGGAAATGTCTCTATAAACAACAGTTGACAATATCTACAAGGTTGTATGGAATATCGCATTGCTATAGTGATTGAATAAGCTTCTTGGTCAACCCAGATTGGAGGACATTGCTTTGTGCTACTTTATTCCATTCAACCTCTGCTATTTATTACTGAAACTCAGTGTGATTCCGGATGACATCTCGATCTTTTTGTCGTAACTTCATCAGTTCCCTTTCCGCTGTGGCTCATTGATTCTGATCTCCAAAAGCTCCTTCGATCATTTTCACCAATATATTTAATCTGTCAACCTGATGTATCCAATTGTTTTGATGTACGGTTGAATTTGCTCCTGAGCTACTTCTTCTATTTGTTGTACTGCATGTCTTCTTCTGGCATGATTGACAATGAATGTTTGAGGTTGATCGGTGATAGTAAGGGCTAGTTGTGTTTTTCAGCTACACAGTTTCTTCCTGTCGACCCCTGAGGAGTATAGCATCACATCTCCCTTGTTATATCCTCCAGATCTATCTTCATTTCCGACTTGTATCAATGCCAAGACTCTATCAACCTGATCATGATACCTTTTGATTTCTTCAGTGGATGGTCGTAGTGATTGATATACATCCTCAAGATCTTGAGCCAGGTCGATATCTTCAGCAATTCTTACAGCCAGCTATTACTCCAGATCATTCATGTTCTCTTGAAGGTCACCATGGTGGTAATTCAGGGTTCTTGCCTCGAAAGTAGCAATTCGTGTTGTACATAATGCTAGCTCCTCTTCAATTCTGACTTTTTTCATATGATAGCTCTTTCTGTCTGGAAGCAGATATTCGGATATTGTTCAAGCTTCTTCAACTACCATGGCTTGCTTATATCCTGACTCTTGAGAGTTTTGGATTCATAACTGTCTGGTTCGAATAATATCGTTTGCATGATTTCCTCCAATGTTCTGACATATTGTGCCATCTACTCATTTGTGATCTGATCTGGTTGCATAGTAATTAGTGTTGGCAAAGAATCCTCTTGGATTCGTATCATTGACAAACCGCTTCGGCTCGAGCGAAGCGGATCCTTGTGAAGCCATTCGCTCCAAACCCCACTATTTTGGCACACAATTGCAAACGAAATTAAGTAAGCGAGTTCTTATCCGATCGGCTCGATTTGTAGTTCATCATGTGACTAATATCAACTGCTGCAATATGTATCGCAAAACATGCCGATGAGACAAGAACTTGCATATCAATTGTTGTTCGTAGTTGTGAGATTTGGTTCGAAGTTCGAGTAGAACCTAAGATTGAACCAAGATTGAACCCTGCTAGGTTTGATCTGCCATGAACTGATCCTCATCATTGCCAATAGTAGTAGTATTTCATCGTCCAAATCTGAATCTACTGTATTATCTATATGGTAATGTTTCGGTCTGGTTGACCTGCTGACAATCCTGCTGAAGATAGTTTGTCATGCTGATGCGTCCTCGGATGGCAATATGTAACGATATTTACAAGTATCCCAATACACTGCTGATAAGAACAGTCCACTATCTATACAATTATCACATAAATGTGTCTAAATACCATCAAAGTTGTCTCAGCAAGAGGATGAATACTTTTAATTACATCAGACTCAGCTTATTTTCTCCTATATACACATTCATTGCCTGATAATCACTTTTTGTTGTTTTGATCATCCAGATGCTCAATCAGAATTAGTCAAAAGCTAGCTCTTGGGGTGAGGTTTTTCACCTGTAACACCTGTTCTAGATGTTTTAGATTTTCTTCTTGATCTTATTGTGCGAAGTATATCTCTGCTAGGAGTGCAGCAGATAGTTTCAGAGCATATGTAACTCTTCGGGCTATACGACTACCACTTCTAAATGGAGTGCCCTGTGGGTGATTAGATGACAATTGATGGAACTATCTGTATTTTTTCTTCTGTCGTGTGGGTTCCTCTGCAATTATGTTCATAGTACTAAACGTTTTGACCCTTACAGTCAATATTTAGGCTGTAGTATACTGTGCAGAAGTTTCTGAATACAGTGTTGTCGATTTGTAAACCTCTTGTATTGCCTGATGTTTCTGTCCAATAACTATTGTATGGGAATATGGGATTAGGCTTGTTGCAAAAGTAGGTTTTGAGGAGCTCTTCAGTGTCAAGTATGATAGTATTGATACGTTCAAAGCTGTTAAAAAGTTCAGGTGCTGAAATGTAGAAGGTGTATCAGTGAGGTCGAACAAGTTAATATGGTTGTGGCAATTCATATTGTAGACAGGTTTTAACTTCTGAATTGACAATAATATCCAAAAGCATCCGGAGTAGTTAATCTCCTGAAGGTCTGAAGACAGGAGATATAAAGATGTCCCCAAATAACATGTGTCGCTAAATGTCCTTCGATCGTGCCAACTGTATTGAACACTGTGCAGGACAGAATGAAGGAATAGTGACAATAATAACATCTATATCAGTTGGGATAATGGTATATATACTGAATATAAGATGAATAATAATTTTGTACTTATTCTGCAATTACGATTCAGTATTGGACATGATTCTCGAGGTTATGAACACAAATTATAAGGACACTCAAGCGCAAAAGTGAACAAGGCAAAATACTCGACATCAATCACAATGATATTCAGAGGTGGTGCTGAAGCATATGCTATTTGTTTATAGACGAGAAAATGAGTGAAGAACGTACCAATCCTCCACAACAATTCTCAATATATATATGTAACTCTCAACCATTGCCATTCCTTCTTACTCAATCATACAGCTACATTCACACATTATATCTAATACTATTCATTCATTCCTTAGTTTATCATGCCATTCCTGCATTTCTTATTGTATCATATCATTCTTGCATTTAATTTTGAATAATGCCATTCCTGTATTCGGTATCTTATAATGTCATTCCTGCATTTCGTATCTTTTACTGCATCACTTATCCCTTTTTGACACAACCATGTCAGGTTTGGAGGAGAAGCTCATGAGAAAACTACAGTTTGAAGTAATTGTTAGGGTAAGAGGAAACAGGTATAAAGGTCCAAAGGTAGAACAGCAAACTTCCTGACAAGGAGAACAAGCATTTACAATATACAATTGGAAAGCACAATATTTGTTTCATGAATTTTTATATTTAGTGAATTATACTTCGTGAGCAAATATTTATATCGTTCACTGTGAACAAATCCTGAAAGGAGTAAGGGTACTACTTTTACTGATAAGACCAGAGTAATACTCCCAGTATTACATTACACTATTAGCAAAGAAATACTTCTGTTCAGGCTATCTTTTTATTCTCCAAAGCAGTCAAAGATTCTTGATGCTTCACCCTTTCAATATACTACTGTATTCTGCAAATTGTCTCTCACTTGTCAAAGAATAAGTCCTGATATTATGAACCTGACTTCTGATTCCACATCCAGCATTGAAAAGGTGATTCTCTCTCTAAAGAAAGCTACCACTGTGAACTTGTACAACAAGAGTACTATATCCAGTTAATATTAACTGTCAGTAACTACAAATCGAAACAAGATATTCTACAGCATATACATCTCCACAGAAAGTAGTTCCTACCAAATCTAACCATTGGTATTTTGTTTATCCTGATTGGAGATATTGTTTTTCCAGCTATCTACTTTAACAGAAAATATTAGGTTATACTATAAGCCATAATGGATACTTGGTCAGACTGTCAGACATGAACATGAAAGGAGCAGTGAATTTTGTAAGAAGTGAGAATATAATGGTAGTGCAAGAAGACAAGGAAAAGGAATTGGTCTAATTTGAATCTATTCTTCGAAATGATATCCCTGAGAGGGTAGTGAAATTGATTAACAATATTAAAGTGAAATTGAACTGAATAGTCATGTTAATTATGGAGACATAAACCAACAATCTTATACTCAACAAAGTCCTGCCTGACTTAGCAGAATCATTCCAAGGCCTAGTATCAACACAATACTCAATCTATAATACTACAGTAGGAGGCATTAACAGCGTATCAGAAGCACAGATTGAACATCACATATCCATCGATATTCAGTTCAAAATATTTGCAGCCAATATCAGTACTGTATTTGTTATTATGAAAGTCAAATTCTCTAAAGCATAAAAAGAATATCACCCAGATCCTGGTTTACAAATATACTGCTCTCAAGTAGCATGGTCATATCTCTGTATTTTATTGGACAAACAAAAACGAGTCAAAGAGAGGCTTCCTTGTGAAGTCCGCAATCACCTAGAAGAACTTATCACGATAAAACAAGACACCAATGAAGAGGCAAAAAGACTTTGGTAAACTTCAGAAGCAAGTAAACAATGAGGTTAAAAGTATTACTTACCAAGAGAAATAGATAGATGCTGACAAAAAGCTATGAAAGGGAGCAACATCAGAAACACTGAAAGGGATATAGAGAATCAATTTCAGTAATCTACAAGATTACTTATGATCAAACTTATAGATGAACAGACCAATACATTTATTCAATCTCTGTTGAAGTCTGTTCTTGATTATTAAGGTGGTGATATGAAATCAGCTGATGAAGGGTGCCACCTTAGTTATCACATAGAAATATAGGGCAAATAATTTGGGATCAGATAGGCCCTCACTCCAGACACTTAAGGTGTACCACCCGTATCAAGATATTCCAGTTCGAAATCAAGCTTATATGATTCTGACGATAAAGAAGGAAGTTGAAACAGACTTGGAGATGGAGGCGGGACAGAACTCTATAGAGAAGATGGTAGAAGAGAAAAGCAGGCAGAAGTAAACATGAAGGAAGCTATGCAGAAACTTATTACCCAAGACAGATTTTCCTACTGCCACCTGATAGTATACATTTCGATATGCCACCTTTCAACATTTCTGCCGACTCATAATCAATCAAGATACTGAACATATACATGTCTCTGAAGTTTGAAGAGCATAAGATAGACTCCAAGACAATATTTCGAAGATGAATATAATCAATAAAGTGTGATTGGCAATACTACTGTAATAGACTCCATGACAACATAGATAAGCTCTTCTGGACCATTGGGCTCCTAAAAGACACAGCCCTAGCCTGATCAAATAATTGTGAAGAGAACAAGAGGAAGTTCTTCAAAATTGAGAATTTGAAGTCATTATCTAGTACTATGGAAGAAAGATTTATTGATAAGAAAGAGGCAGAGAAGTTCCTGTGCAAGATGAATAATCTAAAGTAAACTGGTAATATTGAGAATTATCTGACAAAAAAGGAAACTCTCAACTTCCAAGTATTCTTTAAGGAACTTCCTACATTCATTACATTCAAGAACAAATACATTAGAATATTCACTATTGAATATTAACTGCCAAGATACCACACCACTTCAATACAACCTTCATCGAGTTAATGAGGAGAGTTGGTATGTTATATCCTGATCTGATTGGAACAAAGAAATGATGTCATCAGAACTGTGTTGATTCTCAGACATCAAGGAAAATAAGCAGAAATGAGATAAGTACCAGCAAAAGATTAAAACAAAGAAAAGAATCAAGAAATGAATAAAGATTCTGATCCTAAGAAATCCTGAAATAAGAAGTGTCGTAGTTTTGTTTAGGGATGATCAGTGAATGATTGAAATAAGATAAATGGAATAACATGGAAGAACAATTGTTACAAGAAATGGTGTAACAGATTGAAAACCAAAGAGAGAGTACAATAGATTGGAAAACAATAGAATGGAGTATGAATGGCGTGATAGAGAAGATGACAGATGTAGTACAGTTATTTGTTAGGTTAAGAGGTATTTGTATGAACATGTGATATAAGATAATAATGGTCAGAAATTGTTTATATATAGTGAATAGTACAGAGTAGGATTGGTTTGTTCTTGACTCGTTCCCTTGTCTTTAAAATAATATAATATGTTTCGGCACCAACCTCTGTTCACTTTGGTGATACTTGTTCAGTCTTTCATTTTGTTCTCTTCTCCGATTCCAACAATGATCATCCAGTTTTTATAAACCCTAGAATTACCTGCATGATATCTATTCTTAACAAAAACGATCTGAAGCCTATTCGTATTGATAATGTGGTTGCTTTTAGGATTGTTTCTGAAAGTTTTCTGAAGCAAGGAACAAAAGTAAATTGTAGCTCCTCTGAGTATGATCAGTTACAGTTCTTCTTTGAAAATCCCATCAAAGTCTTGTCCAGTAAAAAGAACAAAAGCCTTAAACTAAGGAGGAAGCTCCAAAGATGGAGACTAGAACCTCCATTTCAAAAGTCTGAACAAAGGGCTTGGCTGATGGAATTCAATTATCAATAGGTCACACATCCTCAAACAGGATGAATGAGGTGAATTTTGATAATATGGGAATTGTCAATTGAGGGACACCAGATGTCCTATTTCTTTATATAAGTTTAGGATTGTGATCTTTCCATATAGATACAGATACCCACAAATTGTTTATATTCTTATGATAGGTTGTAATATAAAATAAACTCTCTTACTGGTATTTAAGAAAGCATACCTGAGAATGAGTTCAGAACTAGAAATAATCTGATTCCAGAACATACAGTTATGATACAAAGCTGCCATGATCATCCTATCAAACTTATTCAACTACTCCAAGATAATTAATGACTCATTGAGGTCAGGGCTGTGTTGAAAGGCAGATCATTATGAATTCTACTCATTAACAATATATGGCTACTGCCAATGGTGAACCACCAATACTGAAGCAAACACAACAGTTATCCCATATACCAAGAACAGTGAAACAATTGACAGTACCTATATATGTCAGCTATACAGAGAAACAGGTTATCACTGAAAGGATTTCTTTGGATCTGGAGTGTAATGTATCTAAGATGACAGAGCAGTGGACCGAGTACAGCAGTATACCTATAGTAGATTAACAGGAGTCAAAGTCAGAGGAAAACGTTCATGGCAAAATAGTAGGAGATACTGATTGCCAATACCCCTTCCCATTTCCTGTGTGGTTTGAAATATATTATACTAGAGAAAACAGTACAATATGACCTATAGAGTCTGATACCGAAATTAAATTATAATACTGGTGAATGGTAAAATATAAAGCTTCACAACAGATTGCACAACGCAATGACATGCTCCATTTTACAAGCAAATATTGCTAATTGCACTGCATCAAAATAGCAGTATATATATTTTCTATCGAATGCAATGGATCAATTTTGAAGTTTGGAACAGGTTATAAGTAGATAGGAATTATTGGCTTGATATATGTGACAGCCACTAGTGAAATGAAAATTGATTGAATAGAATGAATCTCATGACAGTAAAGAGACTACAATTCAATCCATAATGGTGAAGTAGGCAATGTTCTCTAACTACATAGTTTCTTTGATCATACAATTGATATACAAGATGGGGAACAACCTCTGTGGAGTCCCATCATTACTTTCTCTTTGAAAAAACTTTCAGTAGTAAAGAAATACCTGAAGAGAATACTAGAGTCTGACAGGATTTGCCAAGGTAAATCTCTAGCAGATGAACCTATACTGTTAGTTCTCAAACTACATATTTGAGACATACAGTTGTGTATGGACTACAGAGAATAGAATAACATCAGAATTATGAACTATTATTATCTACTACTCATCAACGAACTGATAGATAAAATCACTTGTTCAAAGTATTAATACAAATTGACATAAAGACTGAATATAGTCTAATAAGAATAAAGCTAGATGATAAATTGAAGACAGAATTTTATACGAGATATGGATACTTGGAAAACCTGGTAATAACTTTTGGCCTAACAAATATACCAGCTACTTTTCAACATATAATAAAAGAAACCTGCAAGATCTTATAGATTATGGAGTAGTACTCTAAGTAGATGATATCTTTATTTATACTGAATCAGAAGAAGAACATGTTCAACTAGAATGAGATTTTCTTAGTTGATTACAAACAAAGAACTTATATATTACTCCAGACAAGTGTGCATAGTATTGGACACAGATCCAGTTATAAAGATATATTATCTCTGGAGAGAGTATCAGCATTTCCTAGGATAAGACTGATACTATCTTATGATCAGAACTACCACAGTCTGAAAAAGATGTCTTGTGATTCTTGGGAATCACTAACGTCTACCAAGTATTTATTGAGGAATATTTGATGATCTGCAAATTCATAACGTACTTTATCAAGAATACTGGTGTATGGTTCTTATGAAATGCTGAATTCAAGACAGCCTTGAAATCATTAAAAAGATGATCACCAAGGTATTCATACTGAGATATATTAGAGAGGTTTTGCAGCACTGTGCTATATCGATGTGGTGCTATTTACCACGGCACGCGTGGTGTAAATCAGAAGCTGAAATTTCGAAGTTTTGCAAAAAGAAAAAGTCGTGCTATTCCAACCTCCTGAATCTCAACGTCACCCCGTCAAGTTCTTTCCATACCGCTCATCACCAACCTTAGCGATGCAGGATCAGGACCATGAAACAGCGATAGTACTGGTCCTTCTGATTGCAGTTCTTGTTGTACATAACTGCCAACAGCGGGGTCGCATGCGCACACAGGAGGATGAACTTGATCATGCACTTCACAACCTGCGCAACTACTATAAGCCCACTATTTCCTACATTCGCCGGCACCAGTGGACAATTCAGAACCCGGGGGAACACTTCTTTCACGATGATCAAGACTTTATCGAGTATCTAAGGTAGTAATCCCTGGCGATTTCCCGCAGGACCCCACTGCTAGTAGAAGTGTTGTGAGCCTGAGCTTTACTGATGAGGTTCTTAATTAAGGTTCAGCAAGGTACAGCTGCAAAGAATTCTGTTAGTACTGGATCTCGAGAGCATAGAATGGACTGCAAGGAACCGACCATCTCTAGAATTCGCACTTTGCCTTGTACTACACTGCTTGTCAGCAGCAGGGTCCCGGTTCAAAGATGAGATAAAAATCTTTGGCTACTCACGAAGCTATCTGTCACTGGTATTTAACGATACCCTGCTACATTTGGGTCGACGCTTTAAGAAGCTACTCTACTGGGATGATGGTAGATTGACCGCTGTGAAAATTCAAGAATATGCGCAGGCTGTGGAAGCAGTTGCTGGCGCACGCAGTGTGTGGGGTTTTATTGATGGCACAATGCGACCCTTTTGTCGTCCTGGGGACAATCAACAAGACTACTACAGTGGTCATAAGAAGCATCATAGATTTCAGTTCCAGTGTATTATGACTCCCGATGGGTTGATGTCTAGCCTCCATGGACCGTATATGTGACCTACTGGAGATTGGGTGATGTGGAACGACTCAGACCTAGAATCAAAGCTGCGAGAACTACTTGGAGATGAAGACGGGGTCGCACGATACTACCTTTATGGGAATTTAGCCTACTGGCCTGCGTTTGGGATCATGGGACCGTATCGTCCCCAAGGAAATGGCATGGAACATTCCCGAGCTGAGCAAGCAGCAAATGTAACTATGTCAAGTGTTCGCATCGTGGTAGAGTGGGGCTTTGGTCTCAATGTGAATTATTGGGGTATAAATAATTATGAACAGGGTTCAAAGATAGGCTCGTCTCCAGTTGCGTTGTATTATATAATCTCGACACTGTTTACAAACTTTCACACCTGTCTTTATGGGCAGAATCTTGTGTCTGATAAGTTTCATTTGGAACCACCGATGTTGGAGGAGTATATAAATAGTATTCTGTAATTAATATTTCTCGAGCATACTTTAAACTGGGCCAGGTGGCTTGTGTGGCTGCATCAAGGACAATAAAAGATCTAGTTTACGGGAATTCTCATCGGTGGAGAGCTGTAGCCCTTCAACCTTGGTATTTGTCCCTCGTACCTCCTCCCATACCTCTCGTACCTCATTCTGAGTCGAAAGTGTTTCATTCTCCATTCTTAACATACATACCTTGTTATATGTCGCGGACCCTGAGACTGCCAGTGATGCAGCCTGACTATGCGGTGCTTCCCTGTTCATGAGATATTCCGCAAGATCCTTTACAACACTGGTCATGTCTTGTTCCTTCATCGTATAGATCTTATCCAGATTCTCCTTGCGGTCCTTAAGCTTCCGCTTTTTATCCCTACGCAGTTGCGCTTCCTGTCCCTTTGTCATTGGTACAGGTTCACCCTGCTCTGACCCCATCCACCCGGTGTCCTCATCATCAGTCTCATCACCCAGGGCAGCAGCAGCTTCCACAAAGATCCGCTTCTTTGACTGAGGCAGTAACATGTTCTCTTGATCCATCTTTGTCTTGCGTACTTGAACATCCTTCGCTGAGGTAGCTGCTGCCCGTACACTGTCCTTTGTTGCATCCGCCCGCTCTACCCAAGTACACCACAAATACAAAGCCTGATTCATATCAGTATCGGCGTGTGCATTTCCGGAGCTTTTTTCATCCTAGCGAAGTCATTATTATTACTGCCTGCAATTCTGAGCCATCGGAGTTTCCTTATCAAGTTCATTTCCATCTTATATTTCTTTAGCAACGCAGTAACAACTGTCCTAGCGTTTGCCATGTTTGTTCCCTTCATCCTGTTGAATTGTACTGTTCGCTTAAGCCATCATTCCTCCTTTGGCCCTAGATACTCCTCTCCATATGCGACACACAAGCGGACCAGTTGTAGCTTGTCACCATCTGTGAGCCTCGCTCTTATCTCTGCTGCAGCAACTGAAGGTAGTATACCTGGCGGGGCTGTGAATATTCCTTGCAATGGCACAATTTCAGGTAGTGCGGGGATGGGCTCCCATACTTCTGGCTGCTGTGAACAGAGAACCGAGTCCACTCCTGGGGTACCACTGACACTTGGAGCTAGACTGACTACACGCTGAGCAGGGTGAACCGGCAGGTAAAATACTGGAGAACTCTGTTTCGCTTGTGTTGATGGAGTCGCAGCACACATAGTGTAGTAAAGTGAAAATTTCGAAATTTTTCGGCGATCGGTTTTTGAGATCGCGGCTATCTTCTCCTGATTGTTAGCTTCAATTTGACACTATGCACAAGTTGTTTGGAGTTGATTTCACCGAGAGAGAGTAATTTGCGTGGTGGTTCAAGTTGTTGAGAGGAATGCCAGAGGTGCAGGTATGCAACTTCTACCTACATCACCACCGCTCAGGAGCTGGATATATACAGCTTTCTCACTCTAACCTAAGGTAGCAGTGTGTTGTGGAGTTAAGAACAATAACAAATCACTGTGGTATATAGCACAAAAAATCTGAATGCCGTGCAAAAATCATCACATCAACAACTGCACTAGCTTCATCCCTACAGCAACTGGCACTGTTGCTGTCACTACACCACAGAAATAACACGACATATTTTTGCAAAACCTCTCTATTGAGCCAGTAAGGAGGTTTGTAATTGATACTTATGCCAGTAAGTTTGCAATCAGAGAAGTTGTATTCCAAATTAACATTGAATGATTATATCCTATTCCATACCATTTACGAATGATAGACAAGACTGAGATCAACAATAACAACAATGTTAATAATATGTTAGCAGTAGTCTGTGCTTTCAAAATAAGAAAGATGATATCTCAAAGAAGCAGTATCTATTATATGCTTGTTCACATATAACAAGAATTTGAGGTATTTCACAATGATAAAGTTTCTAAACTGAAGATAAGTCTACTGGGCACAAGAACTGACAGGATATGATTTCAAACTATTTTACAGTGCAAATGGAAAACAAAGTACATTATATAGTATATCTGTGTACCACCCTAACTAAGAGGGGGATTGTATTAAAGAATACGAAAACTACCCTTTTCATCATATTCTTTTCCTGAACGCCCTATTGTCAATAACAGGGTACACACACGATTTGTTAGATTCACAGTTTCAAGCGGAACAGATTATAATCTCCTCTGGAAAGTTGAGATCTATCCCAGTTGTCAGAGTTCAGTCATGGCTGTTAGAGCCAGTCCAGATAACAGTGCAGAAGGATATTCAATGGTAAGAGGGGAAAATCAGATCAATAGAATCCAATCCTAGCCTTGATATCTCATTCAGAAATGAAGTCCTGTACTTCACAGTAAGGATTTAAATCCCTAACAACTGCAATTGAAGAAATAGTTAATGCAGTCAGAATATGATTTGAAGGTAATAAGATATATGGAACAAGACAACATTATCGAGCTGATTTAACAAACCATCTTTTTATCAACATTGTAAGATTGAATTGAAAATTTATTTCCACTCATACCCTGATCGAAAACACAACAAAGCAGCTTGCCCTGAATGGGTTGGTGCAGCGACTGGATTCAGTGTATTGATTATGAGAGATATTATCAACAGACTTTGTAGTCAAAATCGCAGAATGTTATTGTTGTTCATCTGTCTGAATCATCGTTGACTGCCAAATCATGATAGTACACATTATATCACTAAATCTTAGGGAGAAGAAATCCTCAGACTGAGTTCATATCTTTCTTAAACAAGTATGAAGGTTCAACAGTCTGTCATTAAGCATAGTATTAGACAGGGATACTAGGTGTACTTTAATATGTCAGTCTGCAATGGTTGAAGATCTTGATATTCAATTTCTGATATCCTTACAATTCTAGTCACAAAAAGATGGGCAGATGGAAACAGTCAATCAGATATTGCAAAAATTTCTTTGCATAATTACTGTATTTATGAACAGAAAAATTGGACAGAGATGTAACTAATGGCAGAGTATATGGATAATAATTCTTGTACTATATAGACTGAAATGAGATCATTCTCTGCAACTTATTGGTTTGATCGTCGACATAATTAGCCATCGATATGAAACTAAGGAATATATCTTCTGGGAACTACATTGACTGAATATCAAGAGTTCATGATCTTTGCCATGAAGAATTAGAGAAGAATGAAAAACAATGGTAATGTATGATAACAAGTCTGCCAAGAAACATCTGAAGTGTTTGGCTGGTAATTGGGTTATACTCAACAGTAAGAACCTTAAAACTCGAAGGTCATCTATAAAGTTGGATACAAAGCTGCATTGACTGTTTGAAGTCTTCAGGGTGCTGTTGCCTATAGCAATAAAGTTGGAATTGCCTAAAAGGTGGTAATTCCACAATTTGCTCTATATTCCCAAAGAAAAACATACAGTCTCACCAGGAATCCATCCGGATTTTCGACAGAACTTGCAGCATCTCGCAATGAGAATATGATTGAATATAATGTGGATAGTTACAAATATCACACTGAATATGAGGTGGAATAAGTAATAGGAAGTCAATACACCAATTCTGAACGGAAGGTATTATACTCTGTTGAATGGAAAGGGTATTCTTAAGAGACAGATTGGATGGAACAATCTCATTAGCACATAAATAATATGAAGATATTGAAAGTATATCAGTAACGGAATTCTCAGGTAGCAAGAAATAAGAGGATTAAATAAACGATTCTGCTAGTATCTTTTCCCCATGAAGGATTTCTAATAGCTATAAAAGACATCTAGACTTACAGTTTTTGAGACACAAGGGATCACTTCTTTACCCAGCAGAAGGGCAAAGAAATCTTTGAGTTTTGGATACCAGGGATCATATTTTCCAACAACAGAAAAGGAGAAAATTCTTGAGGTTTATGTATGAACACTAGGAGAAGAGAGGTAGTGATACACATTAGATTTAAAATTTAATCTACATGGAATAACAAACATTCACTTGACTGCCAGATAACTAAATCCTAATAGTATAAGACTCATCCCTACATATATAAAGATCTCTAGAGGATATCATTTGTTTGATTACCATGATCAATGAATGTAAATGAGTATCTATATAGTCTACTACCATACTGATAAAGAAGAGATGGTTTTCGCTGACTGAATACCCTGATAGCTCATACTACTGAAGGAATGCAGGCAGGTTAAAGGGTGAACATAAAACATCATCTGAGTTGGCATGATAGCTGATGATACTCTTAATGATCATACATATGTTGATTGCTTACAATAATAAACTGTATTGTCGAAAGAATACCATTCTCCTAAGAGTTATAGGATCGAAAGGATATGATAGGTTAAGACCACTGATATTTGAAGAACTAATATTATTAGGGATTCTATTTGTCTAAGGGGATGAACTTAGTGATTAGGTATGGTGGAACATACTGATAGTAAAGGAAGGATATTGGTACAAACAATAGTTAGGTGGAGTAGCTCATCCAAAATATGTAGATCGAAGTAATTGTTAGAGTAAGAGAAAAGAGGTATAAAGACCTCTGATATTTTCAGGAGTAAGCTCATTGTCAAGGTGAACAAACCTGAATATCAATACAATTGAAAGGCCAAATATCTTGTCTTGTTTCTTAATCTATTGTAAGTTTCACATCCTAAGGAAATTGTCATAACTTCTACAACATGCAAGTTCTGAAAGAAGTAAGAATACTATTTGTACTAATGAATTTGAACTAGTACTTCAAGTATATAGGATTTTATTTTATTTGTTCTTTGTACTATACAATAAAGATAATATCCATTGGATTTCATTGTATACTACATTCTTCTTTGGAATACACAACAGGAAAAAGATCAATGGGAGTCACATTTGCATTATATAATAGAGGTGATGTCCATTGAGTTATCTTATTTGTACTACTAACTATATATTCACTAATAGAAATATTTGAATCTCTTTTTCTTCTGTCACACTATATAATAGAGGAAATTTCCTGTACTCATAAAAACAAAGATGATATGAATTGGATTTGCTTTTGACCTATATAATAGAAGTAATATATATTGTATTTCATTTTACACAATACAATGGATATTATATTTATCAGATATTTTCATTATGTAGTACTGTATATCTTCAATTTTTAGTGTTTAGGTTTTTAATTCTTCTTCTTTTTCACTGCTACAAAAAGAAAACATTTATTAAGTTTTCTTTTGTATTCTAATATGAAAGTCATATCAATTGTAGTTATCATTAAATATGATATACTCATAGAAAACAATTTCTACATATAGTTACTTAGTATTTGAAATCTTCAAGTTGGATAATACAGGGAAACAGATTAATATGTAGATATACTGCTTTATATCACTTGAGTTTCTTACAGATCCAGGAAGTTCAAACATTAGATAGTGACCTATTGACAAGTATATTTATTGCTTGACTTACTTGAATTTCCTTTAGATACTACAAATCTAATAATAGAAGAATAATAAATCAATACCCAATTAGATACTGGGTCTAATCTGTACTGAAAAGAGCGGAAGAGGAAGAAGAAAAAAAGGAAAAAAAGGAATAGGATGCTGAAGATGTCTAAATATAACTCTGATTTAAGTTATCAGATCATAATATTCTGGCAGTCTCTTCTATTATCACCATCTTATTAAATTCTATCTTGGACTTAGTGTTGGCAATGAACTGTCAGAAGTTTATACTAATGACGAACCTCATCTGTTCGAGCAAAGTGGATCCTTGTCAAGTCATTCGCCTCAAATCCCACCATTTTGGTCCACCACTTCAAACAAAAATAAGTAAGCAAGTTCATATCTGACTGCTGCGATCTTGGAGGCGACTTGCCGCTGGGATCGAGCTCTTTCAAACGTGCTACGAGTTGAGGCAATCGGAGAAGAACTCACTTACTAATTTCTGTTCGAACATCAATCGTTTGTGAATCAGTTTGTTACAATGCGGGTAAATTCGACCAATTCTGGATTGAACCTCAACCAAATCCCTTGTCATTTCGATCCACTACCAACCGATCCACTTCGTTGTCAACACTGCTCAGACTTGAACCTAATATATAAATATTACCTCCTGAGTGTTTTGAGAAAAACTTAACATCAAAGAGTTTAAATCAATTGGCAGTCCTAATTGCTATACATTCAACAAAATCTCCTTTATCAATCTAATCACTCTATCGTTGCATCTTTTTTGAAGAAGGAGTAAGTATCGAAAAGCATTCTATTAAGAATAACTCTGAGCTCTATTATATTCTAATTGCAGGGAGACATTTCAAAGTACGGTGATTCTACTGTGCTAGTTTATGGTAGTCAGCAATGATAGTTGAACAAATGATCTAACTTGCTACCGTTTGATGTAACATATATCTCTCAGTGTGACTTTGGTATCAGGTGTACTTGGCTTCGTAAGTGCACTTGGCTCATAGGTATATTCTGGCCTAGTAAGTGTATTTGGCTCCGAAAGGTAGTTGGCTCTATAAGTCTACTTGACATACAAATACACTTGGTAGTTGAGGCTGTATAAGTACCCTTCATATATAGTCACCTTGCGAAGTGCTTTTGATACGCTAGCAATTATCTTACTTACCTTATATTACAATTGAAGCCTGGATCACTTATTCCCATTTGTAACCATATTTAGTATTGATGACGAAGTGGCTCGATTCGTGGTGGATTGAACTGACTCAGGATTAGAACTGGATTCAATCTGAGATTTGGCCAAGTTCCGAGATTTGGCTAAAACTTCTAACCGAATCCTACAACTCCGAACCAAAATAGGTAAGTGAAGTCTTGTCTGTTCGGCTCGAATTTCAATTCATCTTGTAGCCAACTTCACACACTACACGATGAACTACAAGTGAAGTGGAATAGATAAGAACTCACATACTTATTATTGTTTGCAGTTGTGAGCGGAAATGGTGGTGTATGAGGCGAAGGGTTTGGCAAGGATCTGCTTTGTACAAACCAAACCGGTTCGTCAATGGTACGAACATCCGACGGTTTATTGCCAACCCTAACTATATCTATATGTATCCATCCATACGAGGATGTACATCCTTACACTCAATTTAATTCTGATCACAAAGTATTATATATACAAAACATATTCAATTCATTCCTCATTCACCTTTCAGTGTCCGATTTATGATATCTATAATATTAATCAAATTATGGTGCAAAACCAACAATTGTTGAGGGGTTTTGAGTGTTTTTAAAAATCCATTCCATCAATTTTAATAACCTTGTACATTGGAGGCTAGGATGTGGAAGAGGAAAGAATTGAAACATTTCATGTATACATTACTTTGTGATTAAAATATAACTCATGGGTAGTGTTGGCAACGAAGCAAATCAGTTCGTCACGGAGTGAACCGAGGTGGAGTTCAAAGCGGATTTAATCCGAGATTTGACAAAGTCCCAAGGTTTGTCATAAACCGGTTCCCGAACCATCAATTTTCGAACAACTATAAGTAAGCAAGTTCTTCTCCGATCGGCTCAATTTGTGGTGCATTATATAGCGGGTGACGTTAGCTACAAGATGCACTAACAATCGAGCCGATTGGACAAGAACTCGCTTACTTATTCTTTTCGCAGTTGTGGGCCGAAATGGAGGGGTTTAAGGGAAATGGCTTGGCAAGGATCCGCTTCTCTCGAACCGAATCGATTAATCAATGGTATGAATCTCCAGCGGATCGTTGCCAATACTACTCATAGATGTAATCGTAATCCAAAATGTGGTCGCTAAATTATTTACTGATCACACCTTTGATCCCAACCCTGAAAATGAGTGACTACACATAAGGTATCCATCCTTAATTCCATTTCAACCTAAACAACTCAAGATTAAAATACTCTAATACATGTGTTTATAGAATAGAGCTATTGATTGTACCAATCAGTTATATAATCAGAGATCTGTTGCTCTAGTTATTGCGATCAACATAATTATACAATATTTCTGGTAGCTTTTGTATATGCGATTTCATAATATACAAAATATATACTACTATACAATATCAATAATTATATTCAAGTGTAGATAGACAGAGATATATTAGAGGGTCAAGTCTAGTCTATTCCCATTTTATTGAAATATTAAGTGGTGGAGAAACAGCATGTCAATCACCTTGTATTACTTGGATATAAATTGTCACTGAGTACTATTTTCTGTAATCCTTTCTGTGTAAATACTAAGTAGTACTAAACATATTCATTACTATTTATTTTACTTAGCAAATTTAAATACACTCTATATTCATAGTACTTCTAACTATACTTAGTACTCTCAATTATGATCACTACTCTTTAGTATACTTAGCACTGCTAATTATGTACAGTACTGTTTAGTACGCTGAGTACTCCTAATCACACTCAATACTATTTAGTATGCTCAGTACTCCTAATTATACTCAGCAGTATTTACTAAGCTCAGTACTCCTTATCATGCTTAGTACTGTTTAGTACTCTCAGTACTCTCAATCACACTCATTACTTTTTAAAACTCTGAGCAGTCCTAATCATGATCAGTACTGTTTAGTATGTCCATCACTTCTAATTATACTAGTACATTCAGTATTCTTAATTATGTTTAGTACTATTTAGTGTGTTCAATACCAATTAGAATATGTAGTCCACCTATTCCACCATCATAAACATTTAGTACTAACCTAGTAATCTTGGAATACCTTGTTTTTTTTACTGAGTGTACATCTCACAATTCCATTTCACACTTTTGTTTTTAGTCTCACTATTCAAGTTTATCCCTGTGCAGCTTGGCTTCCTTCTTATTTGAAGCCTTTTAGATCCTTGTCCCTCGTTCTAATAAGAAGCAGAATTTAGAGTAAGTGGGGTGTCCTTTACCCTCAAAATTTCGGGTACTGTGCCGAGAAGGACACTGCCCATACCGAACAAATCACTGCACTTCAGCTCATACTTCAGATCACGTCTAAGCTTAAGCAGTATGAGCACATTCCTTGGTAGGTACTCTGTCTTGATAAATGAAGTTATTTGAAAGTCCACTGTTATAAGCTACTCGTAATAATCTAATCGGGTTAATTCGTTTAGCATAGCATTTCCCACACCTTTGTTCCAACTATAATCATGTTCGTTGTTAAATAACTGCAACACCCCGCGACTCAAGGATTCTCACCATACAGCTGTTGAAGTCTAGCATCATGTCCTCATCCTATTCCGACGATACTGTGCGGACAAAATTGTCGGCATTAAACGATTCTCAAGATGCAATTGTTGCTGTAGCGCAATGGATCATGTTCCACAGGTCGGAGGTTTCCATCATCTAACAATTTGGCAATCTACTAATGTCGTAAATCAACAGGCGACAGGCCAAGCGTTCTACAGAATTGTGGTTTGAGAGATTGAAGGAGTCTTCACCCCATCGGAAATTGATGTTAATATATCTTGCGAATGGTGGGTATACCTACAATGTCTTCTCTGTTTCACCGTTTGTGCTATTGCACGGTTCACTGATCTCTGTTGACGCAGAAATTGTGCAACAGTCGAAGGCGAGGAATAGGCCTGAGTTCGGAAATGCATTTGCAGTGGTGTGTTCCTTCGTTACTTCTGCTACAACTGGCTGATTCATTTCCCAGTTCATTGTGGAAGGTTCGGAGAGTGCATATAGAGGATGTCCTCCCGATATTCAGAATAGAATTAGACGAGTAGTCCAGGTTTGGCGCGAGAGAAATATCTTTAAGCCCGAGACGCAAGCAGAAATCGAGCAAAGATTTGACGGTTTGTTTTGTTGCACCATGCAAATGATATTGTGCTGCCGGCGTGCTGATGTTCTGATAGCTATCGACAAAGGTAACGGATCTGAACCCTTGAAAGGTGGTGGTCTCAAATTGGGAAGTGGCTTCCTGGGCGGAAGATCACCCGATGTGCCAGTGGAGTTTGTTCCTCTCCTAAAATCTCATAAGGAAATCAATGAGAAGACTTCCTCCGTCACCATCGCTATTGGCTCTGCGAATACCGAGTTTCAGAAACAGTTCAACGCGGAGCATTTGCCAGCAGCGCCAGTTTATGCTGCACGTCTCTCTTCGCTACTGAAGACATTGGATACCGCAAATGTTGCAGTTAAGGGCGCCATTGAAGCTCGCAACTCTCATATTCGAAACATTGAGAGGTTGCTGGAGCAGAGTAAGTCGGCTCTCATGAAAGATGAGCAAGTCGCGATGGATATCACAGAGAAATTGGAAAAGGCTGTGGCAACCAAAGCCTCCGTGGAACACCTGATTTTGGAGGGTATGGAGGATATCCATGGGACAAGGGATGCCGTGGGAACTTCTGGAGAGAAAACACCGGAGGATCTCAAATCTCCCGAAATTGAAGCATTAACACCCCCTCCCCAGGATGGGCATATGCCTGGGCAGCCTGTTCGTAGCGATGAGCTTTCCCATCTCCGATCGTGTGCATTAGCAGATCCACCACATACACCACATCCACCAGTATTTCACGCCAGTGCATCTGAACTGCTGGCTAGTCTCTCAGGACATTTACTAAACGGCGTTGGACTCAAAAGACCACCGCCCGAGGATACGAACATGTTTGAGGGGATTGATGAGGATCTTGTTCACATGTTCAAGAACCAAGTTGCCCAGCCGCAACTGCAGAAGAGGCAAAAGTTGGAAACACAAAATGATAACGAGTACATTCCTTAACTACCAGTCGCCCTCCATGGATACCGCTGATCGTTCCTGTCCTGCATTGATATTGGAAGTTCAACGGGGGGCGGTTTAATATATTTCTATCTTTCCCGTGTCATATGTATACTACTCCAGCGTTGTTGGTATGTAATATGATTACTTAGCAAGCGGTTACTGTGGTTCAAGATTTGAGCTCCGCTGTCGCTCAGTCGAGTAATCTGGAAATGTGGAATTTTCTGTTTGAAACGATAGGAAAAGTAATAATTAGATCATTTGACTGAGGGGGATTGAAGTTCAAATTGGAAAGTGAAAGGAAGGTAGATATATGGGTTATATAGATGTAGAATGCAGCAATTGAAGATAAGAAAGAAGATTACAATTCGAATCATACGGAACTTATTGTGTTGCTAATTTCAGATTCAGAGATAATTTCTAACAGATAAGATACTAATTATATTTTTACTCTAAAGATTCTTCAGAGTAAAGCAATTGGTAGGCTTCTATAAAATAGCATGATATTTCTGATTATTATCCCTACCATCTAAGTATTCACTTTAAGAAGCAATCCCCTGATCCACTATGTGAGGCAAAAGTAAACAAAACTATGACTGGGAAATAGTTTATTGATATGTATCAGTGTTTTACATTCCAAAAAAATAATTTCTCACTTTGATTGATATGATATATGTGAACTTTTGAGAGTATATACTAGCATATGATTGTATATGTAATGTATTCACTTTGAATTTATTTTATTTTATCATTATTATCAATATTACTCAGTACACTGAGTCTGTACATATATGCCAATAGGTACTGCATATATTTTTAATTGACTGATTGCTATTTTACAATAATGGTAATAATATTATTGATGATTTTAAAAACAAAAGTAATACTAATAATAATAGTACTCTTAGTATCAAGCAAGTACTTTGACTCAGATCCTGAAGTTATTTATACACTAGTATACTGACTAGAATTCAGTGTACTGCTTTGAGTTTTATTTCATGGCTACAACTGATTAATATTTTGGACATAAAGATTGTATTAAAGATATTAGATATCGAGATATTGATCAGTATATTGAATACTGAAAAATAGTGAACTGTCAAATAGCTAAAGATTTAGAAAATTAAATATTCAAATGAAATATATTGTAAAACAAATCAGTTTATCTTCTATGCATTCATTTAAACTTGGTTCATAAAATATGTTAATAATCACATTGAGAAGAAATATAAAAACAGATTAGTTCGATATAGTTTCTATATTTGGTCTGATTACACAGTAATATATATATGAAATATGTGTAATATATTACTCTTTCACATCATGGTCACAGAGTTATAATATCTTTAATATTGGAGCAGTAATTTAAGAAAAATATCAATCTTTATATTAATTTAAATATTGTTCAAAAGCTATACCACAAATATTTAAGATATCATAAATTTGAGAACAGAATGTACAAAAGCCACAAATTGAACATATATTCATTATACCTTACCTTGTTATCAGATATCAACCTGCAGACTCAATTGGACCATTGTTTTGTTATTATTTCGAGAGTAGTCCTACCTTCAAAAGAAGGACATATATTTTCACGATGTATTGTATCCACAATCGATAATTCGAAGTATTGTGCCTAGAACATGTGCAATACTATGATAATTGAGCCAAAAAGGTGTAAATACCCTTCAAGCAAGGCAAATTGACCTTCAGACATTGCTGTAACAGTGAATATAAATGCTGAGTTTAATCTGAGTTTAATCTGATGGTAGTTAACCCCATAATTGAACGCTTTTCAAGGGATCAGATCTCGGAGTATCGTTATAGGCGATAGTGATTTAGAGTCTATCGCAGTCTACACTGCACCTCTTGTATTTTTCAAATCCCTCCATGGTCGGCTCAAATAGGACTCTATCTCACCTGCTATTGCATATGTATGCAGAAGAGATTATTCCTACATTTTTAACATAGAATATCTATATCGGACTATGCCTTACCAATGCCCTTACCTTGATACGACTCCGATCGTACGAAATATTCGAAGTCTTGCTATTTGTCAGAAACAACATCAGTGTAGGCCTTTGGAAAATTCTCAGCTTCCCCCTATCAAGGAATACAATTCCGTACCAGCTGGCGAGATAGATTCCTCTCAAGTAGGAGATCTGTAGGGTTTACAATTCAAGGTAAGAACTGTATCCCCTTATCTTCGCTGAATAATGCTCGTGTTGCAGATATCACTCAACATGTGACTTCCACCCCATCCGCCACACAGTGACGGTTAATAAATACTCCAACCGGTATGCCGGGTATAAGCAGTTATAGACTCATAGTACCTGGAGGAAATTCACAGACAGACTCATCACATCGAGTTGTATCCAGCCCCGCATACAGTATTGCCAGCACTCCTACTCCTCTCAGCAGTCTTGAAAACCTGCCTACCCCCATCCAGAATCCAGAAGTGCACACCATCATTACAAATCCACTATGAACATGAGCTACAGAAAGAAATCAGAGACAGAGACAGTAGCAATTGCAATTGCAGGCAGTGTGTACACTTCGATCAGTGGTCTCTGACAGTCGCAGCATCCAACGATTTGGTCACTCAGACATGATGTATCTAGTACTTGCAACGATCAGACTCCTGGAGCTCTATTTGTACAATAGACAGCCATTTATGAATGCAAACAACTTGAAGATGATAAGTTATGGAATGACAAGCGTTATGAAAGTATTTGCTGAAGCTCCACACTGGCAGATAATAGAGAAGTACTGGAACACCGCTATGCAGCAAAACAACATTTGGTCCTTAGTATTTGAGGTACGTACAAAGTAGATCTTGAAAGAGGTATGCTGAAGAAACGGCTCACATTCCATATTACATACTCAAAGTGAGACCAGGTTTGTGTTACGGGGATACTTATGACTAGAGTACCGTCGTAAGTACGGCCGCCTACTTGTCAGAAGTCGTAGGTGTCCTGAAAATCTTCTTCGTTGTGTAAGAGTTCAGAAAACGATTCTTCCTCGTCCTCAGTTGATTCGAGATAATAGGCCGAGGGGAGTTCACCGGTGTAGAACCAGTGACAGTATTCAAAAGCGATGTCGTAGTAGGCAATGAACCCA
>MU122099.1:1277147-1306126 GCA_014904905.1 Wilcoxina mikolae CBS 423.85 | reverse complement strand
TGACCATCCATAGTGACAGGTGACCAACCGCAGATTGCCATGGACATCCTCCGTACCTCGTGCACCTGCTAAGGGACAACCCCTAACAGTTTGAGTACAAGTCGATAAGGTTAAATTCCATTTTATTCAATCTGCAAGGGAGAATATAGCAGAGCTTTATGATCTTTACCGCTTTGAATCCGACGCAGAGTATTTGGAATTCATTGATTCCCTTCTGGTAGACAATAAGTATCTTTTTTCGGTAGCAGAACGTGTGGAAGGTGGTGTACACGATCCATATCCAATGCAGAGAGAGTTGAAAGCTACTAACAAATGGCCAGCATCCACTATACTTCCTGGCAGAAGCAATCCTGAGGTGTATCTACATCAGATTCTATCATTGGGCAAATAACCGCGGTAAGTATGCTGATAGATGTTATAATTCTATGATTGATGACAAGGACAGTCATATACTCTCACAACTGATCATGTTTACCTGCTCCGCATTATGCTATACTCTCCTGGTGTGGCACAAGAACAAAGGTGTTCCTTCGAATGCTTTCAAGTCAAAGGTGAAAGTGGACAGACCTGATCGTTCGAACTACTTCAACTACAAGAACGATGGTTGTAAGAATGCATCCTGCTGGGCTGCAATAGGTCGCATGATGTTAACTTCACCTGGCATTGCAGACATGTATACGTTCATGATAGTGTTGGCAATGAAGTGGATCGGTTCGTCGCGGATCGAACCAAGGTGGGGTTCGAAACGGATTCGATCCGAGATTTGGACGAAGTTCCGAGGTTTGTCCAAACCGGTTCGCGAAACCTCTATCTTCGAACGATAATAAGTAAGCGAGTTCTTGTCTGATCGGCTCGATATGTAGCGCATCTTGTAGCGGGAGAGGTTAGCTACAAGATGCACTAAAGATCGAGCAAATCGGACAAGAACTCGCTTACTTGTTTTTGTTCGCAGTTGTAGGTCGAAATGGTCGGGTTTGAGGCGAAAGGCTTGGCAAGGATCCGGTTCGCACGGACCAAATCGGTTCGTCAATTGTACGAACCCCAGGCGGTTCGTTGACAACACTAGTTCTTGATGAATACCTGGAACACACTATCAGAAAGCTACCAACAGAGGGTGTATGAGAACACTCTTGCCACAGACCATTGTCAGATCCAACAGGCGAAGAACTCAATACCTGCTGTGGTCATCAGTATGTAAGCAGCGCATGTTGACAATGCTAACCTTCTTAACTATTTGACCTTCGAAGCGGCACTTGAGGAGCCTGAGATTGGAAGCACTGACCCACATATCCCAACAGACAACAATTGCACAGATAACAAACTGCATTTCAGGATACCAGGGGCCGCGGAAATTACGAAGATAAAGGTGATGAAAGCGACGAAAGCGATACCATTTGCACTGTCAGGTGGCGACGATGGACCGCAACTGAACTCGAGAGGTTTGACCAGCGAAAAAGTGATGTCGAAAGGTATGAGGGTAACGATGGCAACAATACGAATGCGGATGAGGAGGAAGAAGTATAGCAAGCTGATGATAGATCAACGCAGACATTGGAGGACTGAGGGTATAGGACTAGAGAGTGTGAAGATTGGACAGAATATTTCAGACCTGTAATATACGATAATGACGAATCAAATTCAAGGGCAAGCAATGAATCTGAAGTCAAGACTGTATTCTAATAAGTGACAATATCTCAAAGGTAAATATATATATGGGGAGAGTGCAGCATCCGATGAATAGCAATAGCGGAGAGGTAAAATGTGGTATTCTGCTGGAGAGAGGCATAAACATTGCTAGGCATCGTGTAAATGGCTACAGTGTAACTGGAGCCCCTGCGAAGAGTGTAATACAGGTGTCATTCTGATGTTGCGTAAACGTCACCACATTCTGGATGTAAAGTAAAGGAAGCGTGATGCTGGGGTGGCAAGGGTAGTAGATGAGCACCCACAGGGTAATATATAACGTGACGCGTCGCAAGAATAAGAGACGTGGTATAATAGTCGCTGCAGGGAAAGTATGCAATGGGGCCCATGGCCTGGGTAATAGGTAGCGTGTATGTTTCCGTCAGAGGGTACGAGGTTCCGTCAGAACTATCAGAGCTATCAGAAACACCACAGTGTTCCTGACAGAAACTAGGGTTATTGCTAATAGACTTGGCCTTATCCAAACTATCAGGGAGTGGATCCCCCATGAAATGTCATGTTCTGTTTATCAGGTCAGTAACTGATTGCATATCGACTGTCTCCCAGACTGGATTGAGTGTGGTGTTTAGTATTAGTATTGGCTCGTCTATTGTAACTGCTTCTTTCCTCTCATTCATGGTCAACCAACACTTTTTTGCATACTTGGTCATCCACGAACATATTATATTATAGGGGTAGTTACATACCGTATAGATCCTTTTCAGATCATTAAGGGATGCTATTTCTTTGTCACTCTGACAGTCAGTGATGCAATGATATACATGTTAACCCAATGCGTGTTTGAGGAGTGTGATCCAGAATTAATTCATGGAAGCCCTCCGAAACTCTGCCACATTTGTACATTCAGTAGAAGAAATATATATATAGAAATTGTGGAATCTCCTTAGGAAGAATATTGCAAGTTTATTCTGAGTAGTATTAGTAACACTATAGATTGCAGACAAAACTCACATCAGGTTTGTACATATGATCGCATTGGTGTACAACGAAGGTAAAATCTGAAATAATATGATCAATATATATGTGGTATTCATGATCATCTCCGAAACGGTGTAAGTTGTATAGTCTCCCAATATATTCACAGCGGTTCTTGATCATGTGCAATCTGACTGCATTGCAACTGTTCTTGATCTGTCATATGGCAGGTTAGTCAGTGAGAATGCAATTGTGAGAGATACCTAACTCTCTTATGATACTCCTTCTGACATTTCAGGAATATAATATTGACACCTTCCTACCTGCATGGCTTCAGCCAGAAAGGCTCTACTGACCTTGTATTGGAAACGATATGTTAGTTGGTATCTACCTCTCCTGGAATCGTATAAGATACCAGCATAAATCCAGCTTCAGGTAGAAATGGTATCTTACTGAGTAATTACTTTTCCATCTTACAATATCTCGTTTTCAGTACATTAATAATTCAAAGGTAACCTGGTGCAAGGACACTTCGACTGCCTTATTATTGACTGCTGACTGACAGACTCAGCGATGTCCTTGGCAGAGATGATGAGATGAGTTGTAAAGCCGATAATGATGGGTGTTGACTCTGAACATGATTAACATATGTAACTAAACATCCACCGATATTGGAAATGATATTGGGAGCTGGGGACATCGAATTGGTGGTTTGATTCGGCAGGGGCAGTGATGATATCAGGACTGGATATGGTGCAGATTGAATGGATGTGGATGTTGAAGTGATCTGAGTGGTCGGAATTGAACATTTGTTAAGTGAGACTGCAGCCTTCGTCCACTTTCGCTTGTCCTTTTCAGCCTGCAAAGTAAGTTGTTTCTTATGACTGTTTGCTGTATGGAACATTGGGGAGACAACTTCAGGAGTGGCAGTGTTGCTTGTGGAATGGACGATGTGGCCTTTTGATGCGGCTTTCTTGTTTGGATCATTTTCACAAGTCAGGAACAGCAGAAAGAAAGGTAGATAAGTGTAGAAAAAGATCCAAAAGAGTACAAATACAGTAGATACAGATGCAATTTCCAGTATACAATATAGACGAAGGAAACTGCTGTGTGGGAAAGGACTGACATATTGCTCAGCATTGCACTTAAAAGGCTTTCTGATAAAGAGGCTGATTCACACCATGTCACATTGAGTTGTCATGAAGTATTGTATACAATGAGTCAATCAAAAATCAGCATCTTCCGACCCAATCATATCCATAAAACTAAACACAAAATGCCAAGAAAACTCAAACATAACCTAAACAAACTCTGTAAAATGCAATAATGATTCCACCCAACATATATACCATATATAAAGACCAAATCTAATCCAACCCATTAATCACCCACAAATGTGAACCTAACATGTATATCAGTATACTTGTCATTTACAGCATTGTTGGACTTACAGAAAACCATTATTCAAATGACTGATCCATGGATGGTAGAGTTCAATGAGATGTCTCTTGCTGTGTGAAGCTTATATTTGTATTAACCTCTTGTCACCGAATCTGATGACTCATCAACACCCACCGATACAGTTGAAACATCTCATATTATCTTCTGTTCTATTAAATCATCTGCCATTATTGACCTTACCTGCTGCTTTGCCTGTAACTCTACCACTGCTCTCAACATTACTTCCATAATTTGTAGTGTCTCTGCCATTCATACAACCCTGGCACTGATTCACTCCACCAGTACAGAAAACAATACCTTTTCAAGTAACGTAGCTGACACATCATAGAGATTGAAACACTTGACATGGTCAGTAGGAGTGACCTCCAATTATGTTCTTGCCCTGTGATTGATTGGGACAAACCTGGGAGTAGGTATTGGGCTCTGGACCTTTTTGGATGAACCAGGTATTCCCGGAGGCTACAATTGTGCTAGTAGTGGTGATTTTGGTGGTAGTGGTGGTGGTGGTAGTAGTGGTGATGGTGATAGTGAAGTAGCTCTTGCAATCCTTGGAGGCGTAACTGTCATTGCCTTCAGAATAGCTACAACAATAAGAGAGTTGTAAGTTGTAATGGAAAAGAAGTTGGCTACAGAGTCATTGCTATTGAATCGAGTCGTATTCTATAGCTGCAGAATGATTTTGCCTGATATGACTCAACACCTATGAATACAACTGATATCTCTGTCAGAATCCAGATGACTCACAGCACAGTGTACAGCCTTTGTTGCTAGCTTTTTGACTTACGAGAGATGCCATCTATTTGAGCTGTGGTGAATGAAAATGCCATCCTAATTGTCATAGCTATGTGGACTGTAGCGTTCAGTCACAACAATGCAATCCCAGATGGAGTATATAGGTATTGGGCTGATAGGAATGGTATTGGTAGAGATGTAATGGAGTTTTTGTTTCTTCTGGAGGGCAGAGGCAATGATGGTCAGTGGCATTCCACATTTATGAGAAGGTGGCTGCAGCTTCGGTGTCATGAAATACCAGGTATCTTTCTTGGTATGGTCGGTACTATGATTGGAGTTGTTGTAGTTGTTGACAAATTGAAATCGTTGTTGGTATTGGTATCGATAGGTACTGGTGGGTTTTCTTGGTGATATCAGAAAATCTACACCTGTGTCTCATGGAAAGAGTCTTTGGAAAACACATGCAATCCACTCTACAATTCCATGTATTATAGTTAAGTCAATATTCAATACTTCTACATCCTCTGAGATGGTTCAGAATACCATGTAGTAACTGAATCCAAAAAGAGGATATCATACATCGAGTCAATCGTGCCATCAACATTGACAATGTGAATGGTATATATCAGAATAAGACTCTAAATATATCTGGCCATGAACTTCTTTCAGGAACTATCGAGGTGGAGAGTATTCTTAATGTCGTCAGTCTGGAACGCAGTAGATAGGGACTGTTTGAATAGCATTGCACCATTCTGAGCTGTATAAAAGTTATTTGAGAGACTGGTCAGGATCAGGGTTAATATGTCTATATATGATGATGACAGTGGTAAATAGGTAAAGATAGAGTAGATAGAATAGATGGAGATGAATTGAAATAGAAAAATATACTGCAGTATATATATAGATCAGAATGGACCATCAAGATACTGCAATCATGTGGAGTGTTGGGTATAAGAGTTGAAAAGGTAGGCGATATTAAATATCATAGTTGAAAAGAAGCTTTCCTCATTGTGAGCCATCATTGGCACTTTTATTCCAGCCCGAAATATTCACCACATGATTTGTACGATGCTGAGAGTCTTTTGCAACACTCCTTGAGCGTGAAACATACTGGTCTTGTGATTGTTAGATCAAGGTGTCACAGCCTCTCAGTTTGTACAATGATAAGAACCTCTAACGGTTCATTGTCAATACTAGGTATGATCTGTGGCTCTACAAATACATTAGTAGTGATCATCCTCAATTTTACTCCCAACCTCTTGAAGTGAAGACACACTCCAACCTTCCTAAACACATATGAAAAGACTTCCAGCAATACGTCATGAATCATACAATGGTTTTCATGCCAACCATGACCATGTCAAAGATCCTGATACATGTGCCTCCTCTCACACGTCTCCTTCTGTACAGCTATCTGAACATAACTCAAAAAGCTTATCATATCTCGATGCAGGAGCCCCTGCAATATATATTGAGACCGACGATGAGTACAATACTGATCAGTACTTAACCAATCCCTTCCATTCATTTGATAGTCAGGAGGAGTACAATTGTGCAGAGCTAGTAACATCAAAAGATCTTCCTGCAAATGTCATCAATCATTTCCTGAAAGTGTATGTATGATTCTCTGAAAATAAATTACAATTTCGGATGGACAATCGATACGATGGATGATTGACTTCGCTATGGCTCTGGAAAGAAAGCTTCATTGCAGATGGCATAATATGTGCATCATCTGAATGCAATTGAGGTTTGGAACCATGATATTATAGAGAGTGTAAAATGGCTACTCCAGCAGGTAGCATACAAGGAATATCATTCATTCACTCTGAAACATTACTTCAATATTACTGAATTCCCTGTTTACAACAGGATTCTTACTGGAGACTGGAGGTGATATAAGCAGGCAAGCTTCCTTCTTGGTATACCCATTACACCATTCACAATTGTGTAGACAATACTATCTATCAGTAATCTACTGGTACCAACGATATTCATATCTGACTGTAATCACCTCACATACCTCTCTGGCAACAAGAAGTTATGGCCAATACATATGACAATTGGCAACATATCTGCAGCTGTACAAATCAGGGACACAATGTACAGAGTTTTGTTTGTCGCACTTCTGTCCTTTTCTGTCAAGATGTGCAATGTCCCCAACAAAGGAACAAATACTTGAAGGCAGCATAACTGAATGGTGTGTCAGAATATGCTGCAGTAGATATTTCAACCTCTACTCAATTTCAACACCCACAACTTCAATGTTTGCTATGGCCATGGCAACTTGAGGTATTGTTATTCGATACTGGCTGCATAGATGGCCGATTACACAGGACACCGTGACCTTCACAACATTATCAAATGTGTATGCAACTGGTGGGAATGCTCTATACAGGAAATGGGTAATCTAATCCACTGACATAAGCAATACAACCTCCTAGATTATAAGATGTATCGTATACTCTCAGATTCAAATACACACCTGAGTATCACTGATATCAAATGCCACGATATGATTCCAGACTTCAACAGCTAATTGTATCTCGATTGCATCACAAGCAATCTTTCCAAGCCTAATATACTCCACACGATATATATGGGGATGTGGAAATACCTCCTGATATGGCTTCAGGAATACCTTCAGCAGTATAAGCTGCTTGACAATTTCAACAATATTTGACTGTCAGTAACTGCATACCTTGATTTGACCAAATGAAGATGTGTATATGAGGAGGTTTGAACAGAGTAGAAATCAAGATGATGATACGATTCCTTGTGGATGTTGTACACAATACGTTGTTGGATTCAAGCCCCTCTCAGCGCAGTGTGTTTGACCGTGCAATCGAGTACACTCACTCTCTTATTGAGTTCTATTTCTATTGCCACTATGATACTCACGATAACGAAATACTAGAGCTCTTTGGGGATATACTATATTGCATTCACGATTCGCAAGATGTATTTCAACAATTCAGAGCTGGCAAATGACTTGCAGCAGAGGCCAAAGAGAAATGTACAGAGGTTTGTGCTGAGTGGAATGCCGAGTTGGATTATGAGTAAACTAAGAAGATGCACAGCAGCCTTTCGACAGCATATTCACGAGGTCCAGAAATATATGTTCGATGTATAAATGGACATATACATAGGAAAGGATAGTAATTTAAATATTACCAAGATACATCTTATACAGCACTTCCGAGAGCATATAGCAAGGTACAGTTCGCTTAAACAGTAGTCGATGCAGGTCAAATAAAATTCTGAATGTAAGTACATTAAAGATAGCAACAATGACTCCAAAAAGACAGGTAATTACTTTATTCAAATAATCAACTACCACCTTCAGAGTCATTTATTTGCTGTCAGAAAGGCCAATTGCCATTCATGGAATTGTAAACAAGCTGCTCTACAGACAACAATAGAAGTGATAATCGATCTGATAGTGGAAGCAACCACTAGACCTTATTTATTGAGGTTCATATCTTTTTAGCAGCACTAATGAAAAGAGAACGTCAATGACTTTTAAGGCCTCTTATAAACAATCAATGTCAATATCCTCTGAAATAGTCTATATGATGTGACCTTCTGTTTCCTATACTCTAAGCTGATCAATATCAATTCTGATGATTTCTTCAGCTGTACTGCAACAATCTACAATGGATTAGAGGTAAAATCAAACAATCTGCATGACGAGCACATCATTCAGAAGCTCAGATGTACTTCAAATAAATAGTTATTATCTGTGGCCACACAACATGACTGGGTATGAGTTTAGACTTTGCAATCTAAGAAGGGGCAGGAGCTGTCTGATAAGGCACTGCACAAATACGTCTCATACCGTATCCGTGATCTTGTTCAGCTGTGAGTCATCTATTCATATGGCATGAATATCTTGTGACTAGCATACATTGAAATGATGAAGCCTGCTAACTGTGGAATGCTGGACAGTATATTGCAGGTAGTTATGGTAGTCAAAACATCCTCCAAAGATGTATATGGAGTTATCAATACAGAATATATTGTGGATACAGCTCACTGAATATCAGAGGAGCCCATTACATCAAAGTCTGAGCATGAAGAATGGATGGTCAATAGTCATATAGACCTAGTGACCTGGAACAATATTTATTATATGCTGAAGGACAAGTTGAATACAGCGGTGAACAGAGTAGGTTATAAATAGAAATTAAAACTGTAAATATAGTTAATAAATATTACTCTGTGAAAGACAGATTCTATGATATAATATGCAGTGTGTATCATGGTAATATATGCAGTGCATAGCATCATCATTACAAAGGCCAGAAAAGTATTGCCATCCAGTACGAAGCACCATGTAATTGTACTGGCCAGATTAGAAATAGAAAATATTAAGCGTACCAAGATACTGTGTTCAGTGATATGTGATAGTGTGAATATCTTGTACCAATAGTTGTTTTTGCAATGTCTAACATCGTATTGTCATGATCTTACATATTACTCTAACTACTGATATATTATGAGCCTCAGGTACACATCTCATATTCAGACGTAATAAATACGCCTTGGTACAGGGATGGTTTTCCGATGATATATTTCCGTCAAGTTGAGCTGACAATCTTGTAGATGTATATCATATCTATAAGACTGGTATATATCTCCGACTGTAGTTACTTCCTTCTTTATTGTATCAAATAATACTTGATATATGTTCTTGATAATATTCTTTACTCCAAGCAGATGTTGACAGTATCAGCTGCACTCTGTATAATGATAACTGTTGTCCAGATTGGCTTGCCCATTTCCAGTATTATTGAAACTATTTGCATCAAAGTGTATTGATTGAACTGAAAATATATCATGGTGGAGATTATAGTTGACGATATACAAATAGAAATTTCTAATCATACTGAATATCTAATACCCCTGTATGATTTGGATTATGAGATCCCCCTTATCAGTCACAGTAGAATACTGATAAAACTATCCAAATTGATTGATATATTATCCGATGTATATTATAAAATAAAGTTTTGCAAAGTTGAATAATAGTTCCTTCTTTAGAAGATACACTACCTGTTACTAATTGCAATCATTTGATTCCTGAAATTGACGTTTCTTTTGTTTGCTGAATGATTAGAGTAGTTATCCATATGTGCAATATACTTATTATTGAGCTTATTCTACTACCCTTATAATGTTTTAGTTATTTTGCTTGTGTAACTGATATTGCTGGAAAATATGTTTGAAGTTGTGTATACAAAGCTAGGTATTATCCATATAATTCAGAGCATAAATGTCCATCGGGAAAGAATTTCTGTGCCTGGGCGTATTAGTCACACCCGGATATCGGTGGGGTATCAGGAGCACCTGGAATATTGGTTGGCAGGGTAACATGTAAGTCTGCGACAATACGATGTGAGACACTGCATACACAACTCCTAGTACTAGTTATTCACACAGTCGCATATCATTCTGCACAACAACTTGGGACGCTCAACATACCGTGTTGTTCATTTGGCCGGTGAATTGCATGGTGCTTGGTACTCGATGGCAACACTGCTCTGGACATTGTCATCGCCATGCTATGCACAGTATATTACACCATAACTTTGCTTGCATCTATGTCTTGGCTGAACGCAAGCAACTTGAAGGTCTAATGTTGATTAAGTCTATTTACAGTTCTAAACACTGTTTATACCCTGTTCACTGCTGTATTTAACTTGTCCTTCAGCATATAATAAACATCGTTCCAAGTCACTAGGTTTATATGACTATTGACTATCCATCCTTTATTCTCCGACTTCGACGCAATGGACTCCTCTGGAATTAAGTGAGCCGCACCCACAATATTTCCTTCACTAATAACTGCATATGCACCTCTGGAAGATGGTTTCACTACCCTGACTAGCTGCGATGTACTTTCCAGCATTCCACCGTTGGGAGGCTTCATTACCTCAATGTATGCTAGCCAAAAGATATTTGTGCCACACAGATGGACGATTCGCAGCTTGAATAGATGAAGCATACTGTATGGTACACTTCCCTGCAGTACCTTGTGAGACAGCTCCTGCCCCTCCTTACGTTGTGAAGTTTGAACCCATATCCAGTTATAGCGGGCAGCTCCAGAATACTATCAATTACCTCCAGTACATCTGAGCTTCTGAATGATGTGCTCGTCATGCATGTTGCGTGATTCTACCTCCAATCCATGATGAATTACGGCAGTACTGCTTAAGGGATCAGCCGAATCGACATTTACCTGCTAGGCATGTAAGAAATGATGGGTGATATCGTATAGACCATTTCGGAGGACATCGTCACTGATTGTTTTCAAGAGACCTTGAAAGTCCTTGACTTTCTCTTTTCCTTTGTGCTACTGCGGAGATATAAACCTGAATAAACGACGTCTACTGGTAGTGGTTGCTTCCGCCGTCATTTCTGCTGTCACTTCCGTCATCTGGAAAGCAGCTCGTTTGCGGTTCCATATATCGGGATTGGCCTTTCTGACAGCGAATGCATCACTCCGAAGGTAGTAGTTGATTATCTGAGTATAGTAATCACCCGTCTTGTTGGCGGCATTAAACCCGTTCTTAATCTGCTTCCGATGAGATCTTTCTCCAATCTCCGTCGACCACTGTTTAAGCGCACCGTACCGTTGTATCTGCTCTCCGAAGTGCTGCATGAGATATATCTTGGGAAAGTTGAAATCGCTACCCTCTTCAATGTATTCAGCCATTGCTGCATCGATAATACCTTTCCAGGCTTTGCGAATGCGCTGTTGAAAGGCCGCCATTTTCTTCTTGTTTTCCTCCAACTCAGCATCCCACTCGGTACACAATTCCGTACGTCTCTCTTTGGCCTTCGCTGCAAGTCGTTTTCCAGCCCTGAATTGTTGAAACACATCCTTTGAATTGTGAAGGCGATGTAGAGCATTGTCCAAGAGGTCTAGCATTTCGTCATCGTCAGAGTCATACTGGCAATAGAAATAGAACTCAATAAGAGAGTGAGAGCACTCAACTGCACGGTCAAAAACACTGCGCTGAGTGGGGCTTGGGTCCCGCAAAGTATTGCGTACAACTCCCACAAGGAATTGTTTCATCGTCTTCATTTCTCCTCCGTTCCAACATGAAACCTCCTCATATGCACATCTTGGCTTCGTCATATAAAGGTATGCAGGCACTGAGAGCCAAATATGGTTGAACTTTTGAAGCCACTTATGCTGCTTGAGAAATCCATGAAGCCATTTCAGGAGGTACTTCAACATCCCAATTTGCATCGTGTGGAGTACATCAGGCGTGGGAACATCGCTTGTAACGCAATCGACAAACCACAAGATATTGAAACCTGAATTAACATTGTGGCGTTTGAGATCGGCGATACTCTGGGATGTATTTGAATCTGAGAGTATACGATAGATATTATGATCCCGGAGATTGTGTCGCTCATGTCGGCGGAGTAGATTACCCATTTCCTACATGGGGCAGTGGTACCAGTAGCATACACCATTCTTGATGTTGTGAAGGTCACGGTGCTCAGGGTAATCGGCCATCCATGCAGCCAGTGTCGAATAACAATACCTGAACTTGCCATCAGTACAGCGGACATAGAAGGTATGGGTCTCCGAGTCGGAATTGAGTAGGGGTCGCAACACATGCTGCAGCGCATTCTGAGTGACTATTCAGTTATGCTCCCTCTGAGCATTTCTTCTTTTGAGGGGGATATTGCGCATCTTGACTGGAATGGACAAAAGCGCAATCAACAATATGCTGTATATTGTGTGTTTCATCTGTGCGACTGCAGATAGGTTGCCGATCATCATATATATCGGCCATGTCTTCTTGTCGCCAGAGATGTTCGTAGGGTGGGTGCCATCAGACATGAATATTATTGGGACCAGCGTATCACCGATGGGTAGTATTGTCTACACAATTGTGAGCATTATAAAGGGTTTGTAAAGAGTATACTAAGAAATAAGCTTACCTGCTTATCCCACCACCAGTTTCCAGTATGCATCTCGTTGTAAACACGGTGCCCAGCATCATTAAAGCAACGTATCGCTGTGTACGTATGATATTCCTAATATGCTAGCTGCTGGAGTAGCCATTTTGCACACTCTATAAGATCACGGTGCCAATACTCAATTGTATCCTGATGCTGTGCATTCCATATCATCTGCAATGTAGCTTACTTCCAGGAGTCATGGCTAAGTATGTCCTCCATTGCGTCGAATTTCTGGTGCAGATTGTAATTCGATTTCAGAGAATCACAGATACACTCTTTAAGGCCACAGTTGCTCATTAGGTAGTCATCGATGATGTTGGCGGGAAGACCTTTTGATGTGACCAGCTCAGCGAAATTGTACTCCTCCTCACTCTCGAATGGATGGAAGGGGTTGTGTAAGCACTGCTAAAAATTGTGCTCAGCATTGAACTCATTGTCAGTCGGAACGTTAGTGACAGGGGCTCCCGCATCGGGATATAAAAAGCTTTTTATATATGAGTCACATTCGGACTCAGATGGTTCTGGAGAAGGTGACGTGAACAACGGAGGAAACTCGTTAGGATCATCAATGGGGTAATGGTTGGCATGAATACCATTGTGCGAATCGTCGACGCAATGTTGAGAGTTTTTTCGAATGCGTTCAGGGGGCTCAGTGGAGTCTGTCTTCGCCTCAAGAAGTTGGTCGCGATATCGAGGATGGTCTCTGTCAATGTGTTTGTAGAGTCACAGGTCAGACTTGTAAGGTTTCAAGCAAACAGGGTAGAAACGATTCGGTGTTCATATGGGAGACATGGTACGCATCGTATAGACAATGCTGAGGGCTATATATGCAGTTGGCAGAATGTTATGAGTGTTGCTAAGCAGGAGTAATGTAATTGAGCAGCATGGCATACAAAACTCACAGAGCTGTATATAAAATACCAAGATCCTGGAATATCCTGGAGACAGAGTTTGTCACGATGTAGCCACGCCCAGATCCTAATGTGACCTTAATGGCTAGGCAAATAGAAGCAAGTCCATGGACTTGCTTGTTTGATTGCTTTTTTGAAGTTTGGCCGGACAGATGATACGAAATACGGATGAAAACATGTGATATCACTCATTTTCTGTGCCAAGACACGAGTTCAGAGTTGATGATACCACCCCACAGTGTCTATTGGTGGTATCTGGAGAGGTCTATACACTGCTAGAGATACCGATGACACTTCTCGAACTTCATATCGCAGGTTCCGACTGTTTGTGACACTACACAGCATTATTATGTTGGAACTTCATGTCACTGCCATATGATAGGAATCCAAACTGACAGACTTCGACACTTTGACCTGGGATTCGCATGACGAGTGTGTCTCACGCTCAAGAAGTGGTTCAAACAACTCTCAAAGTCTTATAAAACATGAGGTGTATCTTTCAGGCCGAAAAGGAAGTGCCGATAATGGCTCATACCCAGGAAAGTACCTTTTCAAGTAAGATGTTTGTATCAGCAACGGTTTGAACACTTCTGCGAGCCACTCAACACAATTCCAATCACATTGATGGCCCATTCTGTACTGTATATATACTCCCGTACGCTCTCTCAATTTCAATTCTTTTCCATCATCTCTATCTACTCCATCTTTACCTATTTACCACTCTCATCGTCATTTTCAGACACATTAACCCTAACCCTGACCGACCTCTCATATACCTTATATACAGCTCAGAACGTTGCAATGCCACCCAAAAAGATCCCATCCCCCCCTTCCAAAACTGATGCAATTAAGGACACTCTCCGTCTCGATAGTTTCGCAAAGCAGCTCATGGCCGAGTACATTTGGGGTCTGATTCAGATGTATGCCATTCACAGTGTCAAGGATGATAGCGCGATTGACTTGATGTATGATATCCTTTTCTTGGATCCAGTCACTACAAAGTAATTTGCACAGTTTCAGGGGATGAGAAAGCAGCGAGCATCGACTTAACCACGATACATGGAATGGTGGAGTGGGTTCCACGCATTTCTCTGAGACTGTTTCGATAATACTCGGGTGCAGATGAACCAATAACACAAAGAAAACACACCTTGACCTACTGATACCGATACCGACCCTGACTCCGATGTCTCTGACAACTGCGACAACTGCGACAACTCCAAGCATGGTAAAGACGATGTCATGGAAGACACCTGGTATACCAGGACTCCGAAGCTGCAGCCACCCTCCCACAAACGTGCAACGTCACTGACAATCATTGCTTCTGCTCTCCAGAAGAAACGGAAACTTGATGACATCTCTACCAATACCCTCCCTACCAGTCCAAAGCCTATATACCCCATCAGGGTTTGCATTGTCGACCCTGAAGGTGACAGTCCCAAAAGCTACGACCGTTGAAATGACATATTCATTCACCACATCGCGAATATATGGCATCTCACTTGAGTTGAGAAGATCACCCCAAAGGCCTTACACTTTGCTGTGGATCGCCTATATCCTGCAAGAGATGTCAGTTGCATTCTTGGGTGTCTAGCCATACCCAGTGAAACCTCTTTGCAGCTGTGGAATGCGACTCAACTCAATGGCAATGACTCTGTGGCAACCTTCTTTTCCATTACAGCTTACAACCCTTTCATCGTTGTGGCTGTTCTGATGGCAATTCTTGTTGCGCCTCCAAGGATTGCAAGAGCAACTCCACCACCACAACCACCATCATGATCGTCTCTCCCGGTAACACCTGGGTCCTCCGAACAGGCCGAGAGTCCGATACGTATGCTCAGATTTGTTGCAATAAACGACTCGGCAATTAACTCAGTAATGACACAACCGGAGGTGACTGCTACTCACCCCGTCGAGTATGCCTCTCTCCAAGATATGACATCGTCTGTGCTGGAGGAGTTAATGAGTGCCAGAGTTGCACAAATGGTGGAGACAGCACAAATTCTTGAGACGACGTCGCGAGAGGAGGTGGAGTTATAGGAACTGCAGAAGGTGAGGTTGCAAATAGCACAGGTTTTGGTAGAGCAGGAGACAATGTATGACGTTTCGTCGGTATCGATGGGTGTTGATGAGTCATCGGAGTCGGTGGCAATTGGCATGTACGAAGATGTCAATGCCGGTATGAGCTTTATACAGCTCGAGGAGTCGCATTTGACTCCACCATGGGGTCAGCAATTTGAGTGATAGTTTTTGGTATGTCCAAGAGTGCTGCAAATGACTGGTATACTGACACACGTGTTGGGTTTGAGTTTGGTGGTTGGATTAGATTGAGTCTTTGCATGTCTTCTTTGGGTTGTAGATTGGGTCTTTGCATGTCTTCTTTGGGTTGGGTGGAGTCGTTTTTGCATTTGGCAGAGTTGTTTTTAGTCTCGGAGTGTTCTTGGCAATAAAAGTATATGATTGACTAATCGTATGCGATACTTTCATGACAAGCTAATACGAAATCGTGTGAATCTGCCCCGTTATTTGAAAACCTTTCAGGTGCAATGCTCAGCAATGTGTCACTCCTGTTCCACACTGTATCACCCTTTGTTTACATCGTAACTGAACTCGTTTTCCACCTTTGTGACATTCCTGACACTGACATTCCTGCCTTCTGAAAATGACCAGAACAACAAAGCCACCACACAAGGCAATATCCTCAATTCCAAAAGTAGTACCGGCCACTCCTGCAGTTGTGTCTCCAATGCCACGTACAGCAAACGGACAGAAGAGGAAACTCACTTTGCAGTCTGACAAGCAGAAGCAAAAGCGAACAAAGGCTACAGCCTTATGTATCGAAGGTTCGATTTCGACTACCCAGATCTCCTCAGTATCTGCACCCATTGTATCCGTACCAAATCCACTCCTGACACAGTCTCTGACCCCGCCGAATAAAGCCACCATTTCGATTTCGCCAGTACTCAGTTTCATTTCCAACGTCACTATTCATTTAGCGACGAATCTAAGTCACCTCCGGAGTACACACACACCATCATCGGCTTCACAACTCATTCCATCGTCTCTGCCGAGGACACCGTCGAGTCTGTCGGTCAGCAGCAAATGATATGGCAGTTTAAGTGTCCATGCACCAGGTGACCTTCGAGTTACTGCTGTACTGGAGAGAATACATCGCATGATAGAGAAGCAACTGCTAAGCGAGACACCATTTCCAACTGAAGATGAGTTTCTGCTGGTAGCTTATACAATTCCGAGAGTGGTAGATACTGACTAATATTGTTTCCAATACACAGTCAGTTGAGCATTGCTGGCTGAAGGCATGCAGGCAGGAAGGAGTCAATACTAGCTTCCAGGAACGTCAGAAGGAGTGTCTCAAGATAGTTATGTATCTCTCAGAATTGCATTTGCACTGTCTAAAGGATGTCAGATCAAAAACAGTTGCAATGCAGACAGAACGCACATGATCAAGAAGGCTCATAGGTGTGTATGGAGACTATACAACTTGCACCATTTTGAAGATGATAAGCGCTGCATACATATTGACCGAATTCTTTCATATTTTACATTCATTGTATACCAAGCGATCGTACGAACGAATCTGATGTGAGTTTAACCTAATGTGAGTTCTATCTGCTACTTGTAGCATCGCTAACACTATCAGGAATGAGCTAGCTACTTTCTCGCCGAGGAGATTCCACAATTTGTATATATACATTTCTTTCAACGAATTCGCAAACGTGGCAGGCATTCACAGGGCTTCCATGAATGGAATCGGGAACAGTCACCCCTGGCACTGATTGTGTTAACATGTACGGCATTGCATCATGTACTGACAGAGTGGCAAAGAAATGGAGGTTTAGCTCCAACAAAAGTTGCAATCGATGACCTCGAAATCCAGCACCATAGGCTATAGTTGGAGTACTACTTCAATCGAGATAATGATGGCAGCATATATGGCCTTCACAAGGTATACAATTGCTCTAACAATTCGCAGAGACTTACACTGATCTCATCAATATTCGCGATGATCTCCCATCTCCATTGAGTTAGAAGGTAATCAAGTCCATAAGGGCGGCTCTCAACAACCTCATTCTACATGGGAATAGAGCCAATAATATGCCATCCATTACCAAGCCTCATTGAGTGGTATTAAACAAGGCTGCAATGGAAGCTCTGATGATGGACTCGGACATTAAGACTCTGGAAATATCTGCAATTTGCATCCCAACTGCTAAAGATTGATCTTTCGATGCTGAGAATGGGATTGATGATGACGACCATGATAGTGCCAATGATCATGATGACATTTACAGTACCAGCAGTCGTACTCTGCGATATCGTGGTCTCCAGCTGGAAGATGATAATGTCAACAATGAGGAGGATAAGGATGAGGATGAGAATGAGAATGAGAATGAGAATGAGAACGATTACAAGGACATAGAGTCGAAGTCGGTAGATGACTGCAAAGGAGAGAGTAGTTTAGAGGATATGCTTCAAGCTGCCTGCGACGTGTAGCATGGTGTTTCGAATGAGGAGAGAGTAGTTTAGAAGATGTGCTGCAAGCTGCCTGCGACGTGTAGCATGGCATTTGGAACAAGGAGAGAGTAGTTTAGAAGGCTTGCTGCGACCTGCAGCATGGTGTTTAGAATGGGAAACTGTCTATATTAGAGCTTAATATCAAACATCGTCAACAGTAACGTCAATGCACTGTATCCATCGCCCGAGATATGAATGCAATTCAGGGCATCGTATAAACATCGCATGCAGTGAACATTGCGTTATAACACGGTGTACATTGCACTCATTCGTTACATGAGTAGTATTGTGGATCAAAAGGTATGTACACTGCATTGCTGCGACAGTAAGAACCATGTGCACTGTATAGCTGTGACAGGAAGTAATGTTGCATCAGGAGGTGCAAGCGCAACGCCAGGGGTTGTACATATGTACGTGCAGTGCGACTGTACGACAAGGCTCAAAAGATTTCATCTGAAGCGTCTGATGCGCGGTAAACGTTCCGGCGTCTGGAGCACGACTTGGTTCTTTTTCCGCTGTCAAGCAATAGATATTGGTAGAAGTAGGAAGAGTCAAGGAATATATTTGTGCAATAGATTCTATCATCAAAAGTTCATTTGACAGATATATCTGAACTATACCGCACTCTCTGATGACGTTCAACAGATTGTAGTTTATAGTTCCAAGTACCTTTCCAGTAGACTAGAGAGCTAACTTATATGATTTCCTCGATATTATCATTGTATTGTTTGCCATTGTAGATAATTATAGCTTATTATATTTTTTTAATCATTTGATTTTCTTATTAAGTTGCTCAGGCCATTCAAAGTGATTTTAACACTGGAAGTATCACTCTAGTTTTAATAGTAGAGGTAGTATTCTTACAGCATTCAATACTAACTTGTGATGGAAGTTATGAAGATACACTGAGAATGTGAAACTCACTAAAGATAAACATTCAACACAAAGATGTTTGGCTTTTAAATGCATATATTGTTAAGGCTGATTCTCCTTATCAAGAAGCTTGTCCTTTCACTCTCAGAGAATCCAGAGGTCTTTATAACTCTTTTTTCTTGCTCTAACAATTACTTCTATTTACTCTTTTTTAATGAGCTTCGCTACCTAATCACCATTCGTTCAATATACTTTGGTTGGAATGCCTACCCTCCACTTCCCTGCTGGACCTTCCATATCTTTCCACCAAGATATCCTATTGAGAAGAATACTATCTGTACTATCATCAATCCTTACAACCTCTGTAGTCCACACCTATCGTATCCTTGCTATATCTTAACCTCCAGGCAAATGATATCCGTTTGATCATAAGGGACAACAAAGATCTTGTCAGCTATGGTGCAAACTCACATACTTTCATAATGATACAATTCAGATTCCTTCATTCTTTTGATATAATGAGCTGGATGAGAATTGGTCCAGCAACTACCCTTCATTGTCTATCTGTGGTGTGGTTTACTGCATAACAGATTATCTCATTTTGTCAGTTGTAATAAGTCATCAGAAATAGTATTCGCGATACTGTAATCATCATTTGTTATTGCTGTTACCGCTCTCTTATGGGACGTTTTGGCTGTTACCGCTCTTCCATCTGGATGTTATCGCACCTTATTGCAACTTATGATGGCTTGTAGGGTGCTACCATACATTCGCGTAAGGTTTTTCGATTTTCAAGATAATATCAGAACATACTTGGAGATTATCATTTTGAAAAACTAGTTAACGCTCAGACATACAGTTTTTGAGGGTAGCATATACTTTCATCCGCAATTCTCGCGATTTCTTGTATTCTCACTAAGATGCACTTTCTCACCAATGTCAAGTACTGGTATGGACATTGGTACTAGAAATTGTAGTTTCTATTGTTTGTTTATTTAATCATACTGCAGTTTCTATTGATATCTATCTAAAATATATACATAGTCAGAGGAGTATAAAGGAGATGGCAGGATGCTTCATGAGAGAAAGCTCTCAATCGCTATTTTCAAGTTGCAACTTAGACACACTGTCTCACAACTCTGACATGATCACGCTCGAAACTCTGATATTCTGGCTCTCACAACTCTGACATGCTTGCTCTGAAGTGGGATTGAAGAGAGATGGATGAGATAGCTTGGAAAGAGATGAATAAGATAGCTTTCACGTAGGCATGGAGATGAATGGGATACCTCTCAAGCAGACTTCGAATGAGACAGACGAGATGGCTCACAAGTGGGCTTGAAGAGATGGGATTGATTAGAGACAGGGTTGATGAGATGGGGTTGATGAGAGACAGGGTTGATGAGAGACAGGGTTAACAAAAGACGACTCTGAAGAGGGCTTGGGTTTGGGGAGAGATCGCTCAGAACCAGGATACAGAGAGCGATGTCTATACAGAATGCGAATTAATTGGTACGTAATCTGGCTCGAAAGATATTAACCCATATTAGGGAAGCTGAATAGAGAGAGACTGCACCTACGGTGGAGTCGGTCACTCAAGTCGGTGTCAGAGACTGAGGGCCTGACAGAAAGAGTATGTAATTGGTGCGAGATCTGACTCAGAAGATGTCAACTCACGATTGAACAATGTGACATAGACGGAGAGGAGAGGGGCTGCACGTACAGTCCTCTGTAGCCAAGGCATGTACAGTGAATCGGTCACTGAAGATGGCTGCTGAGATAAAGTCCAAATGGTGTAGAATCTGATAGCTGAGATGAAGGCCATACGGTATAAGAGCGTGATCGATTGAGTGAGGATGAGCGAGAGCTGGCTCTAGATATTATCTGACTCTTGACTGGCAATGCACTTGTGGGAAACTTAAGTGTTGATGGGACGAGATTAAGAGATGAGATGGAGATATATGAGAAGGAAATCAGGGGGAAGCTGAGAACTGGAGCTTGGCCTCGTGCACAAATACTAGGCCTCGATTGTGTATGTTGAGCCCATCATCTCATTCCTCCTAACCCAAAATTGCAGGTTGAACTCAAATTAGTCCTGCGATTTCGACCATCCCAGCGCTATGTTCCTTAGCTCCGCGAATATCAGACAACAACACAAATGCAACATACCGAATTGAGAACTGGTTTCCTGCAGACGAATCCACAGTTTCTTGTATAAGAATCCATACCACAAGTATTTTCATCCATCTTCTCCCTTTGATCGTCCATCTCCATCTCCATCTCCATTTTCAGCTCCATCTCCTCTCTCAACCTCGTCTGATCTACAGTTATGTTCCTCCCCTGGACATTGCCAGTCAGCAGTCAGATAATATCTAGAGCCAGCTCTCACTCATCCTCGTTCAATCGATCACTCTCTTACACCGTGTGGCCCTCATCTCAACAGCCAGCTGCAGCGACCGACTCCCTCTACATGTACTTGCTACTGAGTACTGTATGTACAGCCCCTCTCCTCTCATCCAAGCTAAGTTCTCCACTCAACTTTCCGATCGTGGGTTAACATCTTCTGAGCCTGGCCTCGTACCAAATGCACTCGCGTTCTGGCAGCCCCTTGCTCTCTGCAGCTGACTTCAGTAACCGACTCCACCATAGGTTCAACCTCTCTTCTCACTTTCCTCCACTCAGCTTCACAATTGTAGGTTAACATCTTCCAAGCCAGGCCTCGCACCAATTATACCCACATTCTATCAGGCCTTTACTCTCTGAAGCCAACTACAGCGACAGACTCCACAGTAGGTACAACTTCTCTGCTCTCCTTCCAGGTCAAGTCCTCCACTTAAGTTGGCTATAGTGAGTTAACATCTCTCGATCAAGGTCACGCACCAATTAACTCCCATTCTGTCCAGCCATTACTCCCAGCATCTGACTTCTGAGCGATCTCACCCCAAGTTCTCTTACAAGCTGTTTTTAATCAACCCCTTCTCATCAACCATGTCTCTCATCAACTCCATCTCTCCAAGCCCACTTGTGAGCCATTTCTTCCATCTCCCTCCAAGTCCGCTTATGAGCTGTCTGGTCCATCTCTTTCAGTGCCCATCTTTTCAAGACTCCTTAAAAGCCATCTCGTCCATATCTCCGCAAGTCCACTTCAGAGCAAACATGTCAGAATTGTGAGAGTGAGTATATCAGTTGTGAGAGTGTACATGTCATAGTTATGAGAGGGTACATATCAGAGATGTGAGAGTGAGAATGTCAGTTTCAGGAGTGATCATTTTGGAGTTTGTGACAGCGAGAATATTACAGTTTCGAGAGATATCATGTTACAATTTTAAGAGTGTGTCAGAGTTACAACCTGTAAATAGTAGCTCATAGTTTAGTAATGAATAAGTAGTATATACCATGATTAAATATGAAGTGACCATGAGATTATGGTGATTACAGTCCTGGACTCTGACATGCGACTGTAGGGTCTGACATGATCATAACTAGCATACCCGTGGACTCTGATATGATCATAACCATCATACTTGTGGACTCTGACAAGCGACCGTGAACTGTGACAATATCAGGGCCATCACACCCGAGACCTTTAGAATCTGTGGCATAACTTATCCAGACTATTTGGCTATTGCACCAAGAGAGGCATCGTGAATCAGCCATAAGGTTGAAATATTACTGCAAGTTACAATATGTTACGGGAGTGTTACCGGAGTATTCTCTGAGTTATCCATAATGGGCTTGTACCTATTTGCATTTTCTGATATTATGGCAATTACTGGAGATTATGGTAGGTCATATGGCATACAATAAGTTATGGGTAACAAGTTACCAATTTGCGGACGAATCGAATCGAATAATATTCTGTGAATATCCAATTACATATATAGATAGCACTTGTACTATCCCGATCAAGATATCATCGAGTGATCGCAGATTACTCCGCTTCGATAGTACCTGATGATATATAATCTTGTGAGGTATAACAGCGATACTTCAGTATATCCATCTATATTGTATGAAAAAGATTTAATTTTGGATGATTGTTGAAAATTGAATATATGTACCATAATATAGTATTATCAAGATTGATTACAGGTCCTTTGAGAATGGAGGTCGCCTCAGAAGAGTTATTTGTAATTTGCTTAACAGTACATAGAGTTTAGAAATTGACTTTAATAAAGTTTGCAGCTAGTTAGACAACTGTAAGTCAGATAGTATCAGCATCATCATTCTTCACAATTTCTGGATTATCTTGGGTATTGTGCAGAGTTGTGGGAAAACTGTATACAGTATTTGATAAATATTATTATCGTAGATAGATACTGCCTTATCAACATATCTGCCTAATTTCAAATAAACCTCACATAAAAGATAGAATATATATTTACGCTTATACCACTCTGCATGATATGGATATTTGGTAACTCATCAAGAGAGTAAGAAATAACCCTTACCGTAATACCAGAGAGTTCGGAAACTGATAACCTCACAATGTTCTGTATTAGCCAGCATCTATATCAGGAAGTTAAACTTACTGTGTGTGATAAATCTATTGTAGACTAATATGAATGATCTGAGATACAGAAACATTGTGTGATGTTATCAGCTATATCTGAAGTGTTATCAGAACATCATAGTATGATGTTGGTTTCCTTTCCATGGTTATATATATGGGCCATACTTTCATATCAATGAAACAATATATCAGACATATCAAATCAGACAAGATAATCAATGGAATCACAGTTTTACATTCTGAATAGCACTGTAATACTGAGAGCATCACTTCACATTTACAAATACAAATAGTTTCTAGTATCTGATCTGAATGTGGTTGCAACAGAGATTAAGAAGGCTCTTTTAGAATATAAAATTTCTTGATAATTCGAGACATGAAGATGGGCTTCACCAATTGTATATTTTTGAAACTTGTTTTTCTCATTCAGAAGGTTGTGTTTCTACCCTTGGATAATTCAGATATCGTTATAGCTTGTTTCCTCTCATTATAATCAATATCTATATCTACACTACTCCTGTAAACTCATCTACCTAATTACCATCACACCAATATATCTTTCCAAATAACTCTATCATATTGATTTGTTAGACCTGTATTGCCTATATAATCAGTGATTTTACTCAGACGAATATTATCCTTTGTAAAATCAGTACATTGGACTTCATTATTGCAGATAACTCTGATCATTATAATCCTTTATTATTATAGTGAATGGTATCCATTCAATCCCTAGAAACTGTATCGCCTGATATCTTTCAAACTCTGTCAGCCTACAATAATAACTCAATTTTATCTCAACTATAGCCTTTCAGCTGTTATTATGTCTGTGGCTGAAGCTTCATTCAGTCTATAACATTTACTGAGCTTGATTTATTTTCAGATATAGGTAATCAAAGAGATTTCAATATTATTTTATCGGAGATAGTAAACTCACGAATGATGTTAAGTGACTTTGTATTGCTGGAATTCAGTCAATCTGACTAACTGTTTGATCCAAATCTGTAATATTATCTACCTTGTTATTGAGTATATCTCTAAATATTAGTTCTCTCAAATATATCTGAGTTATCATTGTTGTATTAAATAACTCAGAGTACGTACAACAAAAGTTTCTTCTCTTCATGCCATGATAAAAATATATCCCAGTTCCATATAATTATTATCAATTCTGAGGCCTCTTGTTAGCTGTAAAATATTATTAATTCAGAAATGGTAGTAGTTGAACCTATTACTTGATTCCCTTATCCATTGTGGCTTGAGCAATGTTTCTATGACAATGCTACAACAATAGTTTTTGTCAAAGTTCTCATAATATTCTTCCATCCATTGTGGCTCTTCTGAGTATCCTTTCCCTTGATCAGGTATGGCTCCTTCTTTCAGGAATTGCTGGAGTTGCCTTCCATAATCACTGTGACTTCAAAACCCACCTACTGTATTTAACCTGCTATATTGTAACCAAGCTTATTCTGTAGGTTTCTTTTTGCAGGTTGAAATGAGAGTCTGACTGAATTGCAGGCAAGTCTGTATGGCTCAATTATGGACTGATTAAAGGTATTGCAATGTGACTTATACTTAGACAATTCTAGCTTCAGTACTATAAGTGAAAGTACTTTTAAAACTTTGAATTCTCCATAAAGCTTTGTATCTAGCTTCCTCAATAGCCTTCATGTTTTTAGATTCTTCACATTGAATATAATCAAGTCACCTGCTGAAAACACTGGAGATTCCTTTGTATGCCTATCAAGGTATATTGCTATTGACTTTGGTAATATTGCTATATCATTGCAGCAAAGACTATGGATACCTGATATTCAATGGATATAATCCAATGCTTCCAAACTTGTTATGACAGATTGGATATTCCAATTGGTTGGAAGATGGAACTCATAATATCCAAGAATCGTGATATACAAGATATTGAAGTCAGACAGTTATTGCATGCAACCTCTACTATCAGAATCATCTCTGTCTAATTATTTCTTTCACATTTGCAGTGACATAGGAAATAGCAATGTAGAATTTGATTCACTTATATCATATATGTATGTGTTTGCAGCTGAAATGGTGTTGACATCATAAAACAAATATTTTATTCATCAATCAATGTGGATAATAATGTTGAAGTGAATATAGAATATCACACATCGGGAAAAGAACATAGTCCTGCTCCAGATGCCTGAATGTTTAACCCACCTCAGACGCTTTATACGATCCTTTTTGAGCCTCCTCATGAAGTGACACTGCACGTGTATATACCCAACCCCTGGTGTTGCTCTTGTACCTCCTGATGCAGTATTTCTTACTGTCGCAGTTATACAGTGCACATAATTCTTACTGATGTAGCCATGTAGTGTGCTCACCATTTGATCCACAATACTACTCATGTAATACATGAGTGCAATGTACACCGTAACATAATGCAATGTTCACAGCATGCGAAGTTTATACGATGCCCTAAATTGCATTTACATATCATGCGATGGATATAGTGCAGTGACGTTACTGTTGACCATGTTTGATATTAATCTCGAATATATACAGTTTCCCATTCCAAATATCTCCCACTATATATCCCATACTACACGTCACAGCCAGATTGAAGCACATCCTCTAAATTACTCTATCCTCATTCCAAATACCATGCTACACGTCGCAGCCAGTTTGAAGTACATCCTCTAAACTACTCTCTCCTTCGCAGTCATTCACCGACTCCGACTCTACGTCCTTATACTCATTTTCATTTTCATTTTCATTTTCATTCTCATCTTCATCCTCATCCTCCTCATTCTCGACCTTATCGTCATCCAGCTGGAGATCACGATGTCGCTGAGTACGACTACTGGCACTGTGAATATCATCATGCTCGTTGTCGCTATCATTGTCGCCATCGTCAATCCCATCCTCAGCATCGACAGACATATCTTTAGCAACGGAGATGCGGATCACAGCAATGATCGGAGTCTCAATGTCCAGCTCCATCATCAGAGCTTCTATCGCAGTCTTGTTCAATACAACTTGACGATACTTGGCAATAGGTAGCATGTTATTGGCTCCTTTCTCATGTAGAATGAGGTTGTTCAGAGCCACCCTTATGGACCTGATTACCTTCTGTCTCAATGGAGATGGAAGATCATTCCAAATATTCATAAGATCGGTGTAAGTCTCTGCGAATCGTTAGAGCAATTCCATGCATTGTGAAGGTCATAATTACCACTGTCATTATCTCGATTAAAGTAGTACTATCACTCAGACCTATTGCACTGGATTTCAAGGTCATCGATTTGAACCTTTGTTGGAACTAAACCTCCATTTCTTTGCCACTCTGTCAGTACATGGTGCAATGCCGTACATGTTAACACAATCAGTGCCAGGGGTGACTGTTCCCGAATCCATTCATGGAAGCCCTCTGAATGCCTATCACGTTTGCAAATTCGATGGAAGAAATGTATATATAGAAATCGTGGAATCTCATCGGCAAGAATGTAGCTAGCTCATTCCTGGTGGTGTTAGCGATACTACAAGTTGCAGACAGAACTCACATCAGGTTCATTCGTACGATCACATTGGCGTACAATGAATGTAAAATCTGAAAGAATTCGGTCAATGTGTATACGGCGCTCATTAACTTCGAAACGGTGCAAGTGATATAATCTCCCTACACACTCACAGGTCTTCTCGATCATGTGTCATCTGACTGCATTGCAACTGTTTTTGATCTGCTATATGGCCGGTTAGTCACTGCGAATGCAATTCTGAGAGGTATCTAACTATCTTGAGGCACTCCTGCTGACGTTCCTGGAAGCTAATATTAACTTCTTCCTGCCTGCATCCCTTCAGCCAGGAATGCTCTACAGACTTTGTGTGGGATATGTTAGTCGGAATCTACCACTCTCGGAATAGTATAAGCTATCAGCAGAAACTCAGCTTCAGTATGAAATGGTTTCTTGTTCAGCAGTTGCTTCTCCATCATGCGACGTATTATTTCCAGTACAGCAGTAACTCGAAGGTAACCTGGTGCAAGGACACTTCCACTGCGATATATTTTACTGCTGACCGTCGGACTCAACGGTATCCTCGGCGGAGATGATGGAATTAGTTGTGAATCTGATGATGATGGGTGTGGACTGCTGAGGTGACTAAGATTTGTTGCTGAATGAATACCGACGTTGGAAATAACACTGGATGCTAGCGACAACAAATTGGAGGCTTGATTTGTCAGGGGCAGCGATGGTTTCAGGGCTGGATTTGGCGTGCATACAATGCGTGTAGATGCAGAGGAGACTTGAGTAATCGAACCTTCGATACGTGAGGCTATAGCCTTCGTCTGCTTTCGCTTCTGGTTGTCAGCCTGCAAAGTGAATTTCCTCTTATGATCATTTGCTATATGTGGCATTGGGGTGACAACTGCATCAGTGGCTGGTCCTGCTTTTAGAATTGACGATGCGGCCTTGTGTAGTGGCTTTGTTGTTCGGGTCATTTTCAGGAGGCAGGAATATCAGAAAGGCAGGAATGTCAGAAAGGCAGAAAAAGAGTACAGTTGCGATGTAGACGAAGAGTCATACAGTGTGGAAAAGGACTGACAAGTCGCTGATCATGGCACCTGAAATGTTTTCTCATAAAGGGGCCGATTCACAGGATTCCGTATTAGCTTATCACGAAAGTGTCGCATACAATTAGTCAATCAAAAATCAATAATATCAAGATAACTCGAACAAGACTTAAACCGTCTTTGAAAAATGCGAAAACGACACCACCTGACCCAAAGATGATAGGAAAACACCCTATCTAATTCAATCACCAAACGCTAATACAACTGCCAAACACGAATATATATACGTCAGTATGCTAGTCATTTGCAGCACTGATGGACATACCAAAAATCATCACTCAAATTGCTAACCCATCCATGGTGTAGTCAAACACGACGCCTCGAGCTGTGTGAAGCTCATACCGGCATTGACTTCTAGGTGCGTGCCAATTGCCACCGACTCTGACGACTCATGAACACCCACCGATACCAACGAAACGTCACACTTTGTCTCCTGCTCCACCAAAACCTGTGCTATTTGTGACCTTGCCTCTCACTGTTGCTGTAAATACACCACCGCTCACAACGTCACTTCCACAATTAGTGCTGTCTCTGCCATTAGTGCAACCCTGGTATCTTGGAGAGAGGTACACTCGACGTGGTGAGTAGCAGTCACCTCCAGTTGTGTCATTGCCAAGTAGTTAATTGCAACGAAGCTGGGAGCAGGTATTGGACTCTCTGTCGGTTGAGGGGCACCAGTTATCTCCGGAGGAGATGCTCGTGGTTGTGGTGGTGGTGGTGGTGGTGGTGGTGGTGGTGG